>CM061065.1:6001353-6332373 GCA_030762895.1 Sophora flavescens
ATCGTAACTAAACTTTCTAATTGCATGCGTAAAGGGAGTAGGGAGATTTGTATGATTTGCATACTTAAGGAGTGAGACATACTCTTATGTGGCATATGAACTAAACTTAACTGCATGCATGAGAGGGTAAGTAAATTACTAATGAGATATATACATTATTACTCTAACTCCATGATATATAAATGATATGCATGATCGTATGTTTAAGGGGAGTAAGCGAATGAAACTTCAGATATATTATTGCTCCAACTCTATTCTTTTAGAAATTCCCTCATGAGATGTTTGTCATCATCAAAAAGGGTAGTTTGTGGATTTATGCCTTGACATGTATTTTTGGTTTTGATGATGAGCAAAGGGAATTTCAAGTCTAAGGACCAACACGCAAAATCAAAGTGAAAGGATCAAAATGCCAAAAGCATGGAAAGGACCAACATGCAAAATCCAAAGCTGAGGATCATTTGCCTAAAGCGTGGAAATAACCAAACAAACAAATACGGGGATTAAAAAGAAATTTTCTTACTTGTATTGTTTTGTTTTAGAAAAAGGTAATAAATGAGTGTGTCTCTCAAAGGTAAAATAAATCCTACACACACACATAAAAATGTGTTTTGAAAAGGTCTTTGATCAAGCATTGGCTCATCTATTTTATGGCTAGTATGACTGGGGTTTTGCTAATTATATCATTTGCCAAATTAGACTTGATTGTCTTTAGCGGCATTTTGAGTCTGTAAAGTATTTTAGGTTAATTTAGTTGATTTAGAGTCAAATAAAAAGCACTTATGCTATTTCTTGTTTTTTCGAGGTTAATAAAGTGAAATAGTCCTGGGATCTTTCGCCACGAAAGGCAGTCGCCTCGCCGAACTAAGCGTGACTGTTCCGAATTTTGCAATCACTTTCTGTCCCGCCCGAATCCATTACACGCGCGCGAGGCCGGAAGACCGAAGCCATGACATTCCATTCCTCGCCACGCGAGCAGTACTCGCCTCGTGAAGAGCCAAAAGTTGGCAGGATTGTCGCTCGAGAGCAGTGTTCTGGCCTCGAGTAGCGGAACCTTTGTATATAAGTCTTTTAGGCGGAACTGAAAAAGGATCTTCTTCTTATCCTCTTTTGTTTTTATTTTTAGTTTTAGATAGCTGCGAATTTAGGAATGGAGAGCTAGTCTCCCTAGGATTAGTCTACGTAATGTGGTTTCCATTTACACTTGAGGTTCTGTAATTCCTATTTTGTTGCTATTCTCTTCTTTCAATACTATGCTATATACTTCTGTTTGTTTAATTCGGAGTGTATAGTGTTGTGTTGATTTATTTCGGTGATGTTATGTTCCTATACTTAATCGCGTTTATTTAATTCGTGTGTGTTCATTCATGTTCGTTTAGTTCATGAGGCTTAACCCCGTTTGTTTAATTGGGAATGAACGTATATCTGTAGTAGTGATTTCGTTTGTTAATTGTTGCTACAATGGGAGAGTTAGGAGAATCTTCTTAGGGCTTGGAATTTACATGAACCAATGATAGTGGGAAACCAAGAACAATAGGTTAATGCCTCTTTAGTTATTTGTCATTTAAACTGCTTTGTTTTTATTGCTTCATTACCGTTTTTTTTCAGTTATTTTATTTCAAATCCAAAACCCCCAAAAACTGATTTTTGTGTTAAAAACAACAACCCAAGAAGTCCCCTTGAGAGACGATATCAGAGTTGTCGCTCCCCATCTACATATTTTGTAAATCGCCGCTTTTTGGCACGTCATGCGGCGCGGCTAGGTCTTCGAAATTAATTTTACCATATTTTTTAAAGACCTTAAATTATTTTCAAAAACCATTTTACCACGAAAGATAATCAATTATAGTAATCGATTTCGAGCTCCTAAATGCGCTTTAAATGAGTTTCAAATAATTCAAATTGTCGTTTTTGAAATTCAAAATTGAGCTGGGGATAATCTATTATGGTAATCAATTATTCAGCTCTTAATTATGCTTAATTGACTCTTTAAATGATAGGTTGTTGCTTGTTGGAAATTCAAATTTTAAACTATTATAATCGATTATGGTAATCGGTCATGATCTATTTTCAACACGTTTTAAACTCAATTTTTAAATGGCTGAAATGTGCTTTAATGGAATTTGATTTTGTAGTTAGCGATTGAGTTTAAAATTTGAACTATAATCGATTATGGATTGCAAAAATCGAGTATCACTTTTTCGATCAAAGTCGGAGGATTCTAATCGATTAGGTTAGACTCGATTATGCATAGTTGATTCATTTGAGCTTTTTCAGAGACTATGTAACCATTATTATAATCGATTATGTTTATTATTTCTTCATGCGACTTTTGACTTTGGTTAAAATAATCGATTATCTTTTCTAATAATCGATTATAGCTCGAGAAAAAATGAGTTTCAAGGGTTTTGACCTAATCTTCAATGAGTTATATATTGGTCTAAACACTGAAAAACACCTGACACCATTCAATTTTCTACGATCATTTTTCTAAGCTTTCTACACTCTTGAACAAAACTCTATATTACTCTCATGCTCTTACACTTGCATATCTATCTATTCGTGAGAGAGACATACACACCATATAGGTTATTATTGAGCTTCAATTTGTTTTATATCTTCAATTTTGAGTGCTTTTCGATTGTAATCTTTTGGTAAACTTTTGTGAGTCGTTATCTCATTTTTGAGACTTCTATCACTGGGGATAGTACGCCCCCGGATCCGTGAAGAGTTCTTGTTGTAAAGGTTCACTTTGCACTTGTTTTAAAAGCTAGGGATTGAGTGAAAACCCTTGGTGGTATTGCCTTGGGACTGGACGTAGGCCACGTGGGTAGTGTCAATTTCTTACCCTTAACTCTTTTATTTTCTACTTTGTTTTCATAAAATCATTTTTACTTGTGCGTGTTTTATTCGCTCATTTCAAAAGTATTGTTAATAACAAAAATGTTTCAATTTTATCAAATTTTCAAAAATCACAATTCACCCCCCTCTTTGTGTTTGGAGTCACTTGTCAACACATTGCCCGCATAACATACTTGGTTGTTATGATGTTGTTGTATGTTGATATAAATTTTGATGTATGATTACGATACTACCATGCTTGCTTGTTTACCTTACTTCCTATCTCCATGCCGTTGTGTTTATGATTCTTACTCCTTGTTCTGCTTTTCTTATTTGGCATGTTTGGCTTTATAGCAGGATGACGAGCAAACTGGTGAGGAGTGATTCGAGAGCCACCACTCATAGTTAGGATTTCCTCTTTTGTTAATTCAGTTTTAGTTGTATTCGAGATTTTTTGGAATCGGTTATACCACAACAAGTATGACATCAAAGTTGGGTTGTTTGTTATGTTATTATTGTTTTAAACATGGTTTTATTTTTCCAAATTTTGTGAACTCATTCATGTGGGACCTTTCTACCCATGGACCATCGTTTTATTTAAATGAGTAAATGCATGTTTTATTTAAATATCTTTACCTTTAATGCTCATAACACGCGGGGTAGCATGGTGTCACATTTAGTGGTATCAGAAAGAAATCATTCTCTCGTCGTGGTATGAGTCTATTGTGTTCTCTGGTTTGAATTGTCTATACTTGTTATAGATAATGATGCTTTAAGTTAAGTACATGTAGCTTTTTCCCGCTTAAGTTTCGTATCTAAGAGTTGTTTTTGGACATGTACAGGAACTCATGGTAGGTAGGGTAGAAATGATCAGGAAATTGCTGCGCGTTGGCAATCTTTGCCAATGCCATAGGACAGGTCAACAACAACAACAACAACAATGGTGGGCTACAGAATTTGTGGCCTTGACAAGTTTGGAAGGAACAATCCGTCGTCATTCAAGGGAGCCTATGATATAGAGGGAGCTTTGTTACGACCGAGAGAGACGGGAGAAGATCTTCCGAGCGATGGACCTGTAACCACCCATAAACTCATCTTTGCTACCTTCATGCTTATTGAGGAGGCGAGCATTGGTGAGAAAACTATAGACGGAGGATGCTGAGGTGCGAGAGGCACAGTGGTTGCATGGGTTGTGTTTGGCAGAGGTTCCTCGAGAAGTATTTTCGGGGCAGATGTTAAGGATAAGAAGGAGATGGAGTTTCCGGCCTTAAATCAGGGGATCTAAGTCAGTCCGACTATGCCGCCAAGTTTGAGAAGTCAAGCAGGCAATATACCAGATAAGCATTCCAATTGTGTTAAGTTCGAGGTTGGACTTAATCTAAAGATCAAGCAAGTAATCAGCTACCAAGAAATCAGAGTCTTTCCAATTCTGGTCAACAAATATAGGATCTATGAGGATGCTATCACCCGAGTGGCTAGTTCCGAGAGGACTCTGATAGCTGAGCAGCAGAAGATTGATCGAGAGGGATAAATGTAAACAAGGCTATGCTTCACCAGCAGAGACTTCAAGAGAGTGGAAAGAAGCCACGGTTTCATAAGGATAGAGATAGGTTTAGGGAGGGTTCTCTAATGCCTCTAGACCCATGAAGTGTGGCAATACAGCATACTGGATCATTATTCTTCTCAGTGCAAGGAACCATCGTTATTTCCGTCTAAGTGTGTGGGCAAGTCTAACCACATTAGCCGTGATTATGGAGGAGTAAAGGTAGAGCCACCGAGTGCCAGCAAGAGTCAGTCGTCCCAAGTCAGTAAACTGAAGACCACTGGGAGAGTCTTCACTCTTAGTGGAGCCGAGGCCTCTGAGTTCAATGACTTGTTTCAAGGTATGTGCTTTATCGATGGACTCATTTAACAGTATGGTATGATTCGGGTGCTACTCACTCGTTTATATCACATGATAGGATCAACAGTCTTAATTTGCCTGTCACCTTTCTTGAGTTTGATTTGATTGTATCCACACCCACAAATAAACCTATTCTTACTTCTCATGCATGCAAGAACTATCACATTACCATTAGTAGTAAAGTCTTCACCCGTTGATCCAGTATGCTTACCCCTAAAACAACTTGATATCATTCTTGGCATGGACTAGTTATCTTCCAACCACGTCCTCCTAAACTATTTTGATAAGACCTAACTTTGGAACTCTAACTTAGGTCTAAGAATCCAGACTTTCTCTCTGCCAGCCCAAGTTCAAGATTCGATGAAAGACGGGCCCAAGTATACATGATGTTAGCTTCCCGGAAGAGTAGAGAAGCGCCCCTCTGATGTCGCCAAACTTGCTCATAGCGGAATTTTCTGAAGTGTTCCGGGAGATGTTTATAACTCACCCCCCGAGAGAGATGTTGAGTTCACCATAGACTTAGTGCCTTGCACGGCCAATCTCCATAGCACCCCATAGAATGTCTCCTCAGAGCTAGCTAAGTTGAAGAAACAGCCTGGAGGACCTAATAAAGAAACAGCTTCATTAGGCCTAGTATGTCTCCGTGGGGAGCACATGTGTTGTTGGTGAAAAAGAAGGATGGCAGTATGAGGTTGTGTGTCGACTCTCCTGTAGCTCAACAAGGTGACCATAAAGAATTGGTATCCCCTCCCAGGATTGATGATCTCATGGACCACTTGATGGGCGTTGCATCTTTCTAAGATAGATTTGAGGTCGGGTTCCATCAGATTCGGTTAAGTCCGAGGACATCCTAAAGACAGCGTCCAGACGTGTTATGGTCACTATGAGTACTTGGTTATGTCCTTTGGTGTGACCAATGCTCCTGCGGTGTTCATGGACTACATGAACAAGACCTTTCTTCCTTACTTGGATAAGTTTGTGGTGGTTTTCATAGATGACATCTTAGTGTACTCCAAGACCAGGGAGGAACATGAGGAGCACTTGAGGGTTGTCTTGCAGATCCTTAAGGAAAAGCAGTTGTATGCTAAGTTTTCAAAGTGTGAGTTTTGGTTGGAGGAGGTGAGCTTCTTAGGACATGTTGGTCGTGTTGTCGCGCACGCGCCAAAAGCGAGCGGCTTGAAAAAATGTAGTTATAGGGAGCGACAACTCGAGTATCGTCTCACAAGGACTCTTGGGTTGTTGTTATTAACACAAAATCAGTTCTTGGAGGGTTTGGATATGAAATTCAATAAAGGAAACAAAACAAAACAGAGCAGTAAAACAGATTAACAAATAAACTAAAGCGATTAACCTACTGTTTTCGGTTTCCCACTATCATTGGTTCATGCAAAATTCCAAGCCCTAAAGCATTATAATCCCCTTTCAAACAAAGCAAATAAAATAGGAATTACAAGACCTCCAAATGTAAATGGAAACCAATTACAGTAGACTAACCTAGGAGACTAGCTCTCCATAACAAAAATAACGCAGCTATCCAAACTAAAAGAAAACAAAAGACTAAAAACTCTTCAGTTCTCGCCTTCAAACAGGCTTAAATACGCTTCGATTCCACTGAACTCGCGAGGCGAGCACACCTTCACGAGGCGAATAATGCGAACAGTCTTCAAGAGTTTGGCGAGCTCGCGAGGCGAGCTGATCATTGCGAGGCGAGACTCTTCAAATTCCAAACCGTAATGCGCCGTGACCTTCAACATGGATAAGTCGAGGCCGACTTCCTGGTCAGAGGTTGGCTTACTCGCGAGGCGAGTCATGTTTGTGGGCGAGAGCAGAGGTTGGCAATTTCGAAGCATCACGCTCGGTTCAAGGGCGAAAGCCTCTCGCGGGGCGAAGAACTCCGAATCGCCTTTTTATTAACCTCAAAACAAGAAATAGCATAAGTGCTTATTTGACTCAAAATCCACTAAATTAACCTAAAAATACTTCTTAGACTCAAAATGCCGCTTTAAAGACAATCAAGTCTAATTTGGGTGAAAATGAGATAAAATTAGCACAAACCCCGGTCATACAAGCCATAAAACTAGATGAGCCATGCTGGATCACATGTCATCTCTATGGTGTGATCGCACTGCCGCCACCGCCGCCAAAAAGCGAGCGATTTACAAAATAATGTAGATAGGGAGCGACAACCTGATATCGCCTCTCAAGGACTCTTGGATGTTGTTGTTAACAAAAAAAATTAGAATCGGGGGATTTTGGATATTGAAACTAAAATAAAGAAACAAAAGAAACAGAGAAATGAAAACAAAGCATTGAAAAAGATTAACAATAAACTAAAGCGATTAACCTACTATTCTGGTTTCCCACTATCATTGGTTCATGTAAATTCCAAGCCCTAGCAGATTCTAATCCCCTTCGATTGTAGCAACAATTAACAAACGAAATCGCTACTACGGATACATGTTCCTATTCCCGAATTAAACAAATGGGGTTAAGCCTCATGAACTAAACGAACATGAATGAACACACGCGAATTAAACAAATGCGATTAAGTATAGGAACATAACATCATTGAAATGAAACAACACAACACTATACACTCGAATTAACAAACAGAAACATATAGCATCGTATTGAAAAGAGAATAGCAAATGAAAACAGGAACTACGGAATGTCAAGTGTAAATGGAAACCAATCAGTAGACTAATGTAGGAGACTAGTTCTCCATTATAGAAATAAACACAAAAGTAAAGAAAAGAAAATAAACTACTACCGACTAACTCACGACTAAGACTAGCCGACTCACCTCGCCCGAAATGACTTATATACTACTTCGGATTTCTGCAGACTCGCGAGGCGAACACCGACTCGCGAGGCGAATCTTGCAGCATTTGGTCTTCTCGTGAGGCGAGATTATCTTCGCGAGGCGAGACTCTTCGAATTCCAAACTCACACACCGGTGACCTTCTAACACGGCAAGCCGTGATGCTTTCGACTTTCTTGGTTGGATTACTCGCGAGGCGTAGTCATGTTTCTGTGGGGAGAGACAGGAAAGGATTTCAAATTTCTCGAACAATACCTTCAGTTCGCGAGGCGAATGCCTTCTCGCGGGCGAAGAACCCCGAATTATTTTTTCTTTTATTGACCTAAAAATAGTAAATTGCATAAGTACTTTATTTGACTCTAAATCAGCTAAATTAACCTAAAAATACTTTAGAGACTCAAAATGTTGCTTACGGACAATCCACTCTAATTTGGGCGAAAATGATATATAATTAGCACAAAGCCAAAGTTTTTCTAGTTATAAAACTAGACTAGCCAAAGGCTGATCAAAATACCCCAAACTTAAACTTTGCTTGTCCCCAACAAACTAAAACTCAAAAACTCAAAAAGACTCAAGACCTGGCAAGTTAAAAGATTCAATCAACTTTGCACAAATTTCAAGCAATTTCATCAAAACAGGTTTCTTCAATGTTCCCCCTTCCAAAAAAAAGTAATCCCCACATTCATCTACTCTAAACAATTGAGAATTTCATCATTCAAACAATCATTAATCTAAGCAGGGGATCCAAGTTACACACAAGAGGAGATCACCATTTCAAATAACTGCCTTCCTCACAAGGGCATTTAGTTTTCACTCAATCGCTCGTTTATGTCAAAGCTAACAACATTTCCCTCAATTTCACTTTTAAGAGCACTTCCCATAAATTTGATTTTCATCTACAAATGATTCCTGACTAAAACATGCATGCAACATCAAAAGGTCTTTTATAGGTTGTAATGGGGCCTCGGCTAAGGGTAGGATATACAAAGCTACTAGGCTGAAGACCCTAGGAAATAAGAGAGCATGAGCTTTTACACTTTGAATTTCCACTCAGATTCCTTTTTCCATTTTTTTCTTTATGCTTTGGGTGACTACAACCTTTTTATTCAAATAGCCTTTTTGGCATTTTTGCACTTTTTAATTTTTTTAATTTCCAATCCCAAACAACACAACATATCCTTGTAGCCACCCCAAACTTATTTCTTGCAACCAGTTAAGATTCCATGCTCTCCTAATCCTAAGATCGGGTTAACATGGTTTTCCGGATTTTAGCTTATAACTCAAGGTCATCAAGAATTATCAGGCTAATCAGGCTCAAAGGGGCTAACTATGGAACATGCATTAGGGATGGTTATTTTAGGTCAAGTAGCTATTTACAAAGAAAATGCCTAAATCATTTGCAGGAAACACATAAACATGTAAACCAAGAAGAGATTCAAGCAAATTCTGGAAAGTGCAATCCAAAAGTGATTCTCACAGTCAAAAACATGCTGGAGGCTCAAAACCTCACCTGGACATTCATGCAAATTGTTTGACAGAGATTCTATACCTAGTGTGTGCTTCCCTTCACCCCAAACTTATCATAAATCATACCATCATAACAAAATCTCAAAGTTCAGTTTCCAATCATATGGGATCAAATTTTCAAAATTTCAACTCCTAGGGGGAAAATAGTCAACACATAACATGCAATCAATCTATGCAAAATTAATCAAAACCAACAAACTTGCAACACAAGACTCAACACAACTCCCGAGCCTTCATATTATTCAGGAGCTTTATTGAAAACAAAACGGAAATAACGCAAGCATAATAAAAAGGAAAAGGTTTAGAGAAAACTCATTGAGGGGGTTCCACCAGATCCCACTGCACGTGATACGATGGGCCACGTAATGCCCAAAGTACGAGTGATCCTCCGGATCCCATGGCCTACAGTATAAGTATGAGCGGGTGCCTAATAATCTTGGTAACTCCGCCAAGTGCGGCGGACTTCCTCACTCCCCTTCAGTCACAATTGACTTCTTTCTCAACTTTGTACATAAAATCCTCCCAATAGAAGTGGGGTTCAACCTCTTGAAATGGCCACATGCTGAAAAATCCAAAGGCTTGATGTCCATCACCGGTGGTTCCACAGGGGGAGGTGGCGAGATAGGTAGTGGGGTCTCCTGCCGCTTCAACTTGTAAGGTCTTCATCCATTGCTTTTACCGCACTCATCACTTGTTAAACTTGCAGAAATATCAGCACACACCACATAAAGGTTAGAGTTAGAACAGTCAGTAGATATAGTACAAGAAACTGAGGAGGGTGATTGCTCAATGGATAGCATATTTGGAGTAGCCATGATGGCAAGAGCTTCGGATGAACAATCAGCTTCACTCACACTATCACCCTGCAAAATAGAATCAAGAAACTCAGCACAAACAGCACACGGGTTAGTGTCAGTACAGTCAGTACATGTAGTAAAAGAAACTGAATTAGTAAAGGTCTGATTGTCTGGACTTTCAGCGCACGGTTCATCCACCCCTCACTTTCAACACATGCATTTGACTCCACAGTGTTCTTCATTATCCTCAAGCTTTTTTCCTTGATTGTTAGGGATGGAATGTATAAGCCTCGAGGCCAATAAGTAACATCCGCGTAATGGGGCATGTCTCATACAAGTGCTCGGGAGAGCCGCACATGCCACAAAACCTCTCTCGTTGAAACAATTGATTCAAATAAGTGAGCCTATCAAGAAGATCCATAACCGGACAAATTCAATAAAAATGTTTTTTTTTTAAAGCAAAACACAACAAGAGTCCCCAAGCAACGGCGCCAATTTTTGATCGCATGCCGCCACGCGCCAAAAGTGAGCGATTTACAAAATAATGTAGATAGGGAGCGACAACTCCGGACATCGTCTCTCAAGGACTCTTGGATGTTGTTGTTAACAGAAAAATTAAAATTGGGGGTTTTGGATATTGAAACTAAAATAAAGAAACAAAACAGAAAACAGAGAAATGAAAACAAAGCAGTTGAAAAAGATTAACAATAAACTAAAGCGATTAACCTACTGTTCTCGGTTTCCCACTATCATTGGTTCATGTAAATTCCAAGCCCTAAGCAGATTCTAATCCCCTTTCAGTTGTAGTAACAATTAACAAACGAAATCGCTACTACGGATACATGTTCCTATTCCCGAATTAAGCAACCAAGTTAAGCCCTCATGAACTAAACGAACATGAATGAACACACGCGAATTAAACAAACGCGATTAAGTATAGGAACATAACATCATCGAAATGAAACAACACAACACTATACACTCCGAATTAACAAACAGTAAACATATAGCATCGTATTGAAAAGAGAATAGCAAAATGAAAACAAGAACTACAGAATCTCAAGTGTAAATGGAAACCAATCACAGTAGACTAATCTAGGAGACTAGTTCTCCATTACAGAAATAAACACAAAAGTAAAGAAAAGAAAATAAACTACTACTGACTAACTACTAACTAAGACTAGCTGACTCTCAGTTCTGCCTAAAACAGACTTATATACTACTTCTGGATTCCGCGGACTCGCGAGGTGAACACTGACTCGCGAGGCGAATCTTGAAGCGTTTGGTCTTATCGTGAGGCGAGATTATCTTCGCGAGGCGAGACTCTTCAGATTCCAAACTGTCACACCCGTGACCTTCAACACGGGCAAGCCGTGATGCTTTCTGACTTTCAGGGTTGGATTACTCGCGAGGCGAGTCATGTTTTGCGGGACGAGACAAAGGATTGCAAATTTCTGGAACAGTCACCTTCAGGTTCGCGAGGCGAATGCCTTCTCGCCGGGCGAAGAACTCCAGAATTATTTCTTTTTATTGACCTGAAAATAGTAAATTGCATAAGTACTTTATTTGACTCTAAATCAGCTAAATTAACCTAAAAATACTTTAGAGACTCAAAATGTTGCTTACGGACAATCCAGTCTAATTTGGACGAAAATGATATATAATTAACACAAAGCCAAAGTTTTTCTAGTTATAAAAACTAGACTAGCCAGAGGGCCGATCAGTGGTGGTATAGCAATGGACCCATCTAAGGGTAGAAACAATGCTCCAAAGGGAAGCCTTGAAGTCTATAGCCGAGATTAGGAGTTTCTTGGGGTTAGCCGGTATTATAGACGTTTCATAGAAGGTTCTCTAAGATAGTTTTACCCTAACTCGTCTCACCAAGAAGGTACAATTGTTTGTGTGGGACTCCAAGTGTGAAGAGAGTTTCCAAACCCTTAAGGATAGGTTGACATCAACACCAAAGTGTTATTTTTCAGCACCTAGTGAAACTTTCGTAGTTTCTTGTGATGCTTCTAAGCAAGGTTTAGGTGGTGTGTTGATGCACAATGGTAAGGTAGTGGCCTATGCTTCCAGACAGCTTGAAGACTCATGAGAAGAACTACCCTCCCCGTGACCTAGTGATAGGAGCTATAGTATTTGCCTTAAAGATCCGGAGGCATTACGTTTATGAAGCAAGGTTTGAGGTCTTTAGTGATCATAAGAGTTTGAGGTATCTCTTTAACCAAAAGGAGCTGAATATGAGGCAGCGTAGGTGGATGGAGTTTCTTAAGGATTATGACTTGAGCTTACCTATCACCCAGAAAGGCCAATGTGGGGGTCGATGCCTTAAGTAGGAAGACCTTGTACATCTCCATTTTGATGGTTAGGGAGATGGACCTGATTGAGGAGTTTAGAGACCTTAGCTTAGCTGGGAAGTTATCCCTAAGAGCCTTAGGCTTGAAACCTTGAAGGTTACCAACGACTTGATGGATCGGATTAGAGAGGGTCGAAGCTAGATAAGTTTCTCTTAGATCAGCGAGTTGCTTGCTCAGTGGTAGAGATCTTAGTTTTAAGGATGGAAGTGATGGGGTCTTGAGGTTCAAGGTTAGAGTGTGCATACACTGGATGTTCTTGAGCTTAGGAAGTTGATCCTTGAGGAAGGACATAGGAGCGGCTTGAGTGTGCACCGTGTGCCACCAAGATGTATCAAGACCTTAAGCACATGTTTTGGTGGCCTAGGATGAAGAAAGATGTAGTTGAGTTTGTTTATGCATGCTTAGTGTGCCAAAAAGCTAAGATAGAACACCAAAAGCCATCAGGAAAGTTGTAACCTTTGAGTGTCCTAGAATGGAAATGAGATAACATCTCTATGGATTTTGTATCTGGACTCCCTAGGATTCCAGCTGGTTTTGAAGCTCAGTCTGCCCATTTCATCCCTAATTATATGGAATATCCATTAGAGAAGTTGTCCGGGTTGTACATCAAGGAGATAGTTAGGTTACATGGTGTACCCTCTAGCATAGTGTCGGATACAGATCCGGGGTTTACCTACAGGTTCTGGGATGGTTTGCAGAATGCTTTAGGGACAAAGCTTAGGCTTAGTTCAGCTTACCACCCATAGACCGACTGGCCACGTTTGAGAGGACCATCCAGTCCTCAGAGGGCCTGTTGAGAGCTTGTGTGCTACAATAGTCGGGTAGTTGGGGCAAGTGTTTTCCCCGATAGAGTTCACCTACAACAACAGCCTTCTATTCCAAGATTGGGATGACACCTTATGAGGCTCTTTATGGGAGAAGATGCGGACACCCTTGTGTTGGAATGAATCCAGTGATAATGTGGTGCTAGGACCGAGAGATAATTCAGAAACAACTGAGAAAAGTAAGGATGATTCAGGAAAATATGAGAGTGGCACAAAGTAGGCAAAAGAGCTATCATGACAAAAGGAGGAAGGCGCTCGAATTCCAGGAAGGTGACAATGTATTCTTGAGAGTTACACCAACGATTGGGGTTGGTAGAGTTATGAAGGCGAGGAAACTTACTCCTGCATTCATTGGCCCTACTGCATTCTCAAAAGAGTCATGAAGTCGTCTCACCAAATAGCCTTACCACCGTTCTTGTCCAACCTACATAATGTTTTTCAGGTGTCTCAACTCATAAAGTATATCCATGACCCTAGTCACGTGATAGTCCCCAACTCGATACAGTTAAAAGAGAACTTGACTTTTGAGGTATTACCCCTTCGAGTCGAGGATAGGAGGATGAAGCAGCTAAGAGGCAAGGAGATTCCTTGCTCAAAGTAGTTTGGAGTGGGGCTACTGGGGAAAGTTCTACATGGGAGCTGGAAAGCAAGATAATGGAAGCATACCCACAACTTTTCGTTCGAGGTACGAAGAAATTTCGAGGATGAAATTTTTATAAGGGGGTGGGATTGTAACACCTCGTTTTTCTTTAAAAGCTTTTCTTTATGCTTGTTTGGATGTTTTAGCTTTAAGTTTAGAGTTGTTGCATCAGGGCTTAGTGGGACTTTTGGCTTAAAAGTCCCTTTCTCTCGTGCATGAGCACGCCGTGTCATCACCAAGACGCCTGCTTAAGGTCAAGAATGTATTGCTAGTTTTAAGATGAGCACGCCCGTGCTCAAGTGCGGCCAAGTCTCATAGACGCTAAGTCCAGCATGCCCGTGCTTGTTGAGGAGCACGGTCGTGCTCGAGCACAGCCTATATATGTTGGCATAGAAACCGAGGGTTTTCATGAAAAGCCTATTTTTGGTGGCTACAAAACCCTAGATCGTCTGCTACTATGCCATTCCCCTTTTCCATCAAACTCAGCCAATTTTTAGAGTTTTGGGAACCCTTGGGAAGCGTTCTTTCATTTGTGCCAATCAAGAATAGGTATTTTTTTCTTCCCTTTGGTTTCCTTCTGTGTTTGTGAATGGCGGACTAATGTGGTTGATTTTCTTTGACCAAGGCTCGGAGTGCTAGCGAGCTTTCGAGGGGACGAAATCGGTTTGCTGTTGGGAGCTAACGTTTGGAACCTTCAATCAATGTATGGGGACAAGGGTAGTGTAATCATTAGGCATTGTGGGTAGTGTAAGGTAAAGGGTTCACATAACCCCGGTGTTGTCATATGTTGTAAGCCTATTCGGTAAAAATGATTTTCTAATGATAACATGCTCTGTTTGGGTTACTATGTCATTATATGAATTTTTATGTCTATGTTGGTTGTATTAGTATGAACATGAAGTTATGTTTTACCATTTGTTTGATATTACGTTGGTTGTATGGTTGTTGCTATGACTGTTGTGATGATATATGATGATGAAATGCTTAACCGGTTAATTAGGCTCCTAAAATGGTTTAGGGTTTTAGATAATTAAATCCATTGATAAATGGTTAAAAACTAAGTTAAAACTCTGCCCAGAATAGCACTGTCGTGCGATGAGTACGACCGTTCTGAACAGCGAGCACACCCGTGCTCCCAGTTTGAATTCTGGAAATGGCGTGCTTTATGTACAGCCGTGCAGCAGAGGAGCACGGTCGTGCAGCTGAGCACATCGTAGTGCATAAAAGGAAGCACGCCCGTGCTTCACTTAAGTGGAAGCACGACCGTGCTGGGGATCAAGCACGCCCGTGCTCCCCTCCAGAACAGAAATGAAAATTAAAGGATTTAACGGGGTTTTTAACCCCAATCACCCTCAATAACGTTATGATAACACAACCAATCAACGATAAAACTTAGACAACTTGATTAAAGGCTAATGAAGATATTTAAAGATGCTAAAATGGTGAAGCCGGTAACTTGGGGCTATCTAATGTTGCTAGCTTTGGTGCTTATTGGCCAAAGTGACCTCGATGCTTATTGTTCGAGGTGTTGATGAGTGTTACCTTGGTGCTTATTGGCCAAGGGGGACCTTGACCCCGAATGGGTCTAAGGTGTTGATGTTGATGATGTTGAAGTCTTGGGTGCTTATTGGTCCAAGCAAAGGAGGTGGTTGTTTGTTTGTTGTTGTGCCCATGCATCACACATCAGAGTTGTTAGTTGGGGGACGTTCGACATAGGGGAAACCATCCAAGAGTATGGCGATCTGGCCATCCACGGTAGGTTACCCAAGGTTTGGTGACCGCGCACCCCGTGATGAGGCATCCACGGTTTGATGCATTGGCTATCCATGGGGTTCGCCCGAGGTTCGGTGAACTGCCGGCATTGGTGCTTCAGCCAATGTGGATATGTAACTCCGAAGTCGTCCATCCTAAGTTAGTTGGATCCAAATGCAAAATGGAGTAGCGGAGTAGTGTTGCATTGCACCGCATAGCATACTTGGTTGGTATGATGTTGTTGTATGTTGATATAAATGTTGATGTATGCTTATGAAGCTGCCATGCTTGCTTGTTTACCTTACTTCCTATCTCTACGCCATTGTTTTTACATGATTCTTACTCCCTGTTCTCTATTTTCTTGTTTGGCATGTTTGGCTTTATGCAGAGGATGGCGAGCAGTTCGGTGATGAGTGACTTTGAGGAGCCACCGCTCATAGTTAGGATTTCCCCTTTTGTTAGTTTAGTTTCAGTTGTATTCCGAGGCTTTTCCGAAATGGTTATACCAACTCTATTGTGACATCGGCTTGGGTTGTTTGTTATGTTATTATTGTTTTAAACAGGATTTATTTTTCCTCATTTTGTGAACTCATTCAGTGGGACATTTCTACCCATGGACCATCGTTTTATTTAAATGAGTAAATGCATGTTTTATTTAAATATCTTAAACTTTAATGCTTTATAACATGCGGGGTAGCAGGGTGTCACATGGTTGTTGAACAAGCATAACAAGACTTTCTTATTGTAGTTTAAGGAAGAAATTCTAAAGGATGGTAGTAGTTCTTCTGATGAATTAAAAATGGCTAGGACATGGGCCTAGCTTTAATGTCATATGTTGGAGCGGATACGACACGAATAACTTTTCATTTTATACAAAGGAACAAGATAACAAGAGTACCATGCAAAATAGTAAGGTTATGATCGTGGCCGAATCAATGCACTTCTCTAGTTCAAAAGGTACAAACCCTGTTATTGCACCGATACCTTACTTTGGAGTCATTGAAGAGATTTGGGTGCTCAATTACACTAAGCTTACAAAGGCCGGTTTTAAGTGTAAGTGGGTTGACAGTAAAGGTAGTGTACAAACCGACGAATGGGGTTTTACATTGGTAGACCTTACAAGTTAGGTCATACATATGAGCCTTTCATCATCACTCATCCTTCTAACAAAAGGTTTTGTGGTTCTCCGACGAAAAAGCATACATGATGGTAGTGATGAAAATCAGGATTCAACTCTTGATATTCCTGAGACTCCTTCTTTATCAATAAACATGCCTACTATCATTAAGTAAACACGGGTGGACGATGTATATGTCACTCGTGATAATCATCACGAAAGGATATTGATCTAGCTAATTTAAACTTGAACATAGTGTGAGTTTTGTTCTTTTAGGGCAAATGTTTTATTTATCCATGTTAGTTTAGATTTATTTTTATTTTTCCATGTTTATTTACCTTTATATTTATTTATCAATGTTAAACTGGCCTAATTTATTAAAAAACAATTTCTAAACAAGCACACATATGGATTTAGCAGACATCGCTCATACATGGGAGGGGTCGGTGGCGCCTACGCCTAGTGATAGTGGAAGTTTTATTTATACATATAACTTAATAATTAATTAGGCTCATATTCTTTGTTTATCCATGGTATACCTAACCCCCTCTAATTTAATATTTTTTTGTCCAAATAAGCACCACCGGAGGGCTGACATCCCTCATGCACGGGAGGGGTCAGTGGCGCCTACGTCTAGTGATAGTGTAAGTTTTATTTATACATATAATGTTGATTAATTAGGCTCATATTCTTTATTTATCCATATTATACCGAACCTTCTAATTTAATATTTATTTGTCCAAACAGGCATCATAGAGTAAGAAAAAATAGGGTAGAGTGGTCATTTGTCCGAAAAACGTTAGACAAGTATAGGCTCAGTGGTCAGAAGCTTGAGGTCTGGTTTGATGATGCACTGACTCCCTAGGGACCCCTTGGTAAGCAATTTACAACTTGGGTGGCTAAGGAAGCCAAAGAGCATATTAGCATCCTATATGATGAATGGGAAGACGTGCCGCAGAACGTGAAGGATCAGATTTGGGAGTCTATCACTGTATTTTACTTTTACAGTCTTTTGATGTACATTATTAAAGAATTATTTGAGTTATAATTCCTCCTTTTTGTTATGTATTTAATGTGTAGATCACGTGGACCGTGCCGAATACGGATGCGCATAAGGCGAAATGGCTCTCACCGCGGCTCACGCGTTGGAAGGGGTTTATGCACGATCTAACTAAGCATTACATATTCCGGGAAGAGGAACCCCAAGAAATTTTTACTTGCTTCCAATACCTTGATAGGGAAACGTGGGATAGCTTTGTTAGGAGCCAACATACACCTGCATTTCTCGGTTAGTTGAAGTTAATTTACTTATCCATTTTAAAGTACACAAGAAAATTTATTTAACTAAATTTATTAAGTGTTTTTGTTTTAACAGACAAAATGGAAAGGGGTAAGCAGAATCTAGCAAAGAACATTCACACCCACACTGTAACATCCATTCGTTACATTAGTAGCCCAAATTAATTTTCTATAAAAACCTTGAAACTATTTAAATTAAATAACCGAGTCATAAATTTTTTCGCAATAAAATCAAATCCGAAAATATCTCGTATATTCAAAATAATTAAATAAAGTAATAGTACTAAATAAATTATTATATCCAAATAGAATAAAGCCTCCTAAATATTCATTAATAAAAAGCACAATTATTTTACAATTATTTTTGTCTCAAAACACGTGTGTCTAATAAACCCAAAAGAAATAAAATAAAAATACTCTAGAACTAATATCTTCAAGACTTTCTCAAAACGTTGTATCATCTATCTCATCACCTGTATATTTTGAAAGACGACACCACTAATGAGATTTATAATCTCAGTAAGTAAACATAGTTTTTAAAAGATTTTCGAAAAGATGTTGCTTTCAATGATGCGGTAATCGGAAAAACAACCATGGTAATCGTCATTTTCAAAATAATAATAATTTCAAAGTATCTCAAATAATAACCTAAATAAACCACAACACATATAATAATATCAACAATACAAACATATCAATACAATGACATATCGTCGTCTTCTCTTCGTAGGAGTCCCTTTGCCATTGCCTCACATTAGGCCAATATGTCGCTACGAGTTAGGCCCTTTGCCATCTCTACGAAGGAAGTATCCACAACCTTGCAATGTCCAACATTGCCTTCTCCATATAGGACGTCCTTTTGTCATCGCCTTAGGCCATTATGTCATCCCTACAAGTTAGTCCTTTTGCCATCTCTACAAGGAGGTACTCTGCACTTGCAATAATCATTATTGCCTTCTCCTTGAGGGAAGTCCTTTGCCATTGCCTCGTGTTAGACCAATGCATCATCGCTACGCTACGAGTTAGGCCATTTGTCATCTCCTCAAAGGAGGAGGTATCTCAAACGATTATCTCTCCCTAATGGAGATAATCAATCACACGCATATTATCATACACACATTCCAAAATATCTCAATACATAACATCATGTCACATGCATTAATATTCATCAATTCATATCAAAACAAAATTAAGGCATCACATATCACAAAAGACATACCAAAAAAAGATAATAATCATACCACTCATCACGTAAATATTCAATCTCATGATAATTAATAATCATACTTCTTATCTCTAAGGTTCTGTTTGGCACGTCCAATAAGCTAGTTTATAGTTTATTTGATCAGCTTATAAGCTTATTTGATTGAAATATAGGTGTTTGGTAAACAAGCTTATCTCATTAGCTTATAGCTTATCTTCATAAGCTAATTTATTTAACTTATGACTGATAGTTTATAGCTTATTAAATTTTCTCTCGGTTTTACCCCTTCATTTAATTGTTGTGCTGATAGGCTAGCCAACTTTGCTATTCTTTCTGGTAGCAGCTCCTGGTGGGATCTTGCCCCCGCCTTCATTAGAAATGAGTTGTTTCATGATAGACTATCCTTACCTAATTTCAGGTTTAGGTGATTTGTTCTCTCGTTGGGTTTTGGTTTTTTTCCCCCCATCTTGTACTCTTTTTTTCTTATTATTCAATATATTGGTGGATGCTTCCAATGATCGTTAAGGCTCTTGGTGCCAACCTAGTTGGGACGATTTGCCTTATCATCATGCTTAGCGCACCTTTGCCTAAAACAAAAAAAAATTAATGCAGTTCCCACTTTACTATATATATCATAAATATGTCTTTTTATATAATTTTATATTTGCAAACTAGTTCAACCATTAAGTTTATCAAACACTTCTAATTAAATCAGCTAGCTTTTCAATTATCAATTATAAACTATCAATTAAAAATTATTTTATCAACTATCAACTAGCTTATAAACTATTTTTCCGAACTAAGCCTAAGAATCCAGCCTACTAGAAAACTCTCTAATTCCAATTTCTTTCAAATCGCAGTGGGCCCGTTATTTATTATTTCTTAAGAGTTAAGACCTCACTTCCTAGTTATTCATGTCATTACACTCAAATTTGGCTAAAGCCAAATTCCCAAATATTAGTCACGTGGAGCCTGACATGTTTATATTTATTTTTCTGAAAACCAAAAGAATTTCCTTGAAACATGTACTGGACATGCCAATTCCATTCCCCTAATTGTTTCAACGCAAACTACGTATATATTGTAGGTGATTATAAAAAAAATGGTGGTTCATGGCTTTTCTTTCTTTCTTATTTTTTTTATTATATAAATAATTATAATAAATGGTTATACTATTAATTCTACACTAAACCTCACAACAATTAATATTTTTTATTAAAATAATTAGATCGAAATTTTAGGATGTTACATTTCTCCCATCCTTAAAAAATTTCGTCCCCGAAATTTCAACATCTAAACACTCATAAAAATAATAAACAGGCAATTTGAAAATAAGTTGATTTACATACACCATAGAAACATGAATTTATGATCATCAAAATAAATTTTCAGCACAACAAACAATTTTAGGTAGTTCAATCACAATCAATAATTAATCAAAATCAATAGCATAGAACAAGTCTTATACACTAAAGAACAATTTAAACAAGAAGTGGAGGTAAATATTACACAAAAAGAAGCAATCAAGCTTCATTCAATTCCAAAGTTTTTCACACACAAAAAAAAATTAAAATTTTTTTTTCATACTAACAAAACACATACCCTTGCATGTTAGTCCCCATAAATCTATATACCACCAATTAAATATTCAGTTGGTCAGACCCAACATCTAAAAGAATAGCATGCAGTCTTTATAACTCTAATATCAGTCCTATGCATCCAAGTTTTGATTTTAGAAAAGCCCCAATACAACAGTCCGATTTAGAATCGAACTGCTTCGATACCATAAATGTAACACCCTTCGTTACATTAGTAGCCCAAATCAATTTTCTATAAAAACCTTGAAACTATTTAAATTAAATAACCGAGTCATAAAATTTTTTGCAATAAAATCAAGTCCAAAAATATCTCGTATATTCAAAATAATTAAATAAAGTAATAGTACCAAATAAATTATTATATCCAAATAAAATAAAGTTTCATAAATATTCATTAATAAAAAGCATAACTCTTTTACAATTGTTTTTGCCTTAAAACACGGGTGTCTAATAAACCTAAAAGAAATAAAATAAAAATACTCTAGAACAATTATCTTCAAGACTTTCTCAAAACGTTGCATCGTCTATCTCATCACCTGTAAATTTTGAAAAACAACACCACTAATGAGATTTATAATCCCAGTAAGCAAACACAGTTTTTACAAGATTTTCGAAAAGATGTTGCTTTCAACAGACGCAGTAACCGGAAAAACAACCATATTAATCCGCCATTTTCAAAATAATAATAATTTCAAAGTATCTCAAATAATAACCTGAATAAACCACAACACATATAATAATATCAACAACACAAACATATCAGTATAATGACAAGAGTCCATTTGTCATTGCCTCGCATTAGGCCAATATATCATCATTACGTGTTATGCCCTTTGCCATCTCTACGAAGGAAGTATCCACAACCTTGCAATGTCCAACATTGCCTTCTCCATTTTGTCATCGCCTCCCATTAGGTCAATATGCCATCTCTACGAGTTAGTCCTTTTGCCATCTCTACAAGGAGGTACACGTACCCTTGCAATAATCATTATTGCCTTCTCCTTGAGGGAAGTCATTTGTCATTGCCTCGTATTAGGCCAATATGTCATACGCATATTATCATACACACATTCCAAAATATCTCAATACATAACATCATGTCACATGCATTAATATTCATCAATTTATATCAAAACAAAATTAAGGCATCACATATCACAAAAGACATACCAAAAAAAATAATAATCATGTCACTCATCATGTAAATATTCAATCTCATAATAATTAATCATCAATAAAACATCAATTTCATTTTAAGGATAAAACCCCCAAATAATCACCAATTAATTTCATACTCAAACTCTTTAAAATCTATACAAGAAATTTAAGAAAAAATGATGTTTACTTACCTCTCGTAAAATCCCAAAAAGCTTTAAAAGTTAGCTAAGACAAAGCCAAGTTATTCAACAAAAATCCTTCTTCTATTCACCAAGGTTCTTGGATCTCTGCTCCACTTAAAACTACTGCTCGTCCCCCTTTCATATTTTATGCTGACGGTACTAATGCCTCTAAGCGGGTAGGTTATTATTATTCTTTTAAAACTCTCCAATTGAAAATAATCTGGTTATTACTTCTTGGTGATGGCTAGCGTGAGAGAGTAGATGATATCTCTCACGATGAGAGAGGTAACAGTGTAAATCGCAATCGTCCGATTTTGTTTAATGACGAGGGTGCACGATAAAACATTCATGCCATATTTGTTTCTCTCTCCACTCTCTTTCTTCCGTGCACAACATATTTGTTTATGTCTCCACTCTCTCCTCTCACCTCTCTCCTCTCTCAATCATCTTCTTCCTTCGCATAGCCTTTGCTGCCTCCTTGTTGTACTATTGGTCTGCACCATATCATCAAATGCAAACAAGTGAAAAATTTCCAAAGAAACACAATTTTTTTTTTTTGCTGGACTAAGAAACATAACCTTATCATCAGTTTATATATACTAATTTGCCAAAGGGCCATCGTGTTGGGATTTGTCCACCAGTTTCAACATTTCACAGAGTTTACACGTGTCTCTTTTGTTCCTTGGGTTTGTTACAGAACTAGCAAAATATGTGAAGACGGGGGACTTTTTGGTAGGGATTTTGATATACCTGTCAGAATTCTAAGTGGAGGGAGTGGAACCAAAATCTAACATTATCTAAGAATCAGAACAAAAACAAGTCACAAATGAAAGAGAAATTTCCAGAAGAATAAAACAATATAAGAGAAAGTCATGAGATATTCGGTGTCAACTATCCTTCACAAAAAGAAACATTAAAAACATAAGCAGGAATAGCGTTGTTAGATACGTGTTGTTAGATATGTGTATGGAGTTAATTTTCATATTTGAGTTTTCGTCAGACAGACAGAAAGAGGCTATATGAAAATTGAGAAAGAAGTCCCAAAATTGGTATATAATGGTTTGGCTAAAAGAAAGTTGACAAGTGCTAAGTTGACAAACGGAAAGTTGACAGACGGAAAGTTGACAGAAAATTGGTCAAGAAAGTTGACAAGTACTGAGTTGACAGACGGAAAGTTGACAGAAAATTGGTCAAAAGCAAGATTGTCAAATTCATAAGGAATTCCCAAAGTAGACAAGAGTTGGATTGAAGAGAGGAAAATTGACCAAGTTCAAAGTCGACAGGAATAAAGTTGACAGAAGAATGTACATAAAGAAGAACGTCAAATTCAGAAGATTATAGAAGAATTGACATGTGTGGAGTTAACAAGAAATTCCTCAGTTGACACGCCAAACAACGAAACTGTTGACAACAAGCAAGTTGACACAGAGCGGTTCAAAGAATTGAGCAGTTAGAGAAGTTTGTTTGTCAAATAGTTTGAATTTGAATATGGCAAAACTGTCATACACGTGTCAGAAAGTATATTAGGAAGTTACCTTTAGGAAGTTATTTACTTTTTCTATAAATACTAGTTATTACAATGTAATGGGGGTTGGAACTTGAAACATCCTACACGTCTCGATCACACAGTAGACTGACAGATTAACTCAAGTATTCCTTCCACCCTTTTATCATCAATACAATGCTCAATTTCAATACAATATTGGTTTATTTCCTTCAAGTTCTTCATGCACTTTTCAGTTTATTCATCATGTTCTGCATATTCTTTCTGTAACTTTCATTACTTTTCTGTACTTCATACTTGTCAAGTTTTCCTTTACTCTAATATTATAAGTAGTTCCTAGTTTTTGACATCCTTTATTTAAATTAACATTTTCATTCGTTTCTATTCAATTTCTCTGAAATTTTTCTTCATCAACTTTAATAAATAACTACCTTTTCTATATTATTTCATTTGTAGTGTTCTTACATTTCAAATCTAAGTTTTACTTCCTGTCAGGTATTCATACTTAATTAGTTAGTATTTCAGAAACTATTTCATTATCTAGGAGGTTACTTGATACACATCCTATACATCTCGATCAAACAGCAGATTGATGGATTACACTCATGTATTCCCTCCATCCCTTTTATTTCAATACTATGGCAAAATTCTATGCCATTTTCAAGTTCATTACTTGTTCTTTTTAATTTCCAGTATTTTTCTCAAGTTCGTTGTTTAAGTTTATTTCACTTCTTACAAGTAGTGTCATTTAAATCTTTCTTTGCTTAACTTTCCATTCAAACTTCAGTTTTCTTCCCATTATAAACTCAATATGGTTAGGAAGTTATTTTCTATTAAATAATTGGCTTTCCTTTAAACTTCAAACTCATATTCTCGAATCTAAGTAGTTTTATTGTCAACTTTCATTATTGGCAATATTTTGTACATCTATTTTGAACTTACCCATTTGTTTTAACATCAAGTCCTTGCCAGTATATCATTATATTTGACTAACTTGTCAGATCCATACTTGGCAGACAACACATAGCATATTTCTGATGAGATTACCGCATAACTCGTAGGTCCCACACTCGTCTGATCTTTAATTATTTGTAACAGGGATTTTTGGACACCAACCAAAAACCAATGTTAACAAATTGGCACGCCCAGTGGGACGAGTTTAGAGTAACTCGTACAGTGTCACGAATTTGACATACAAATTTATTTGTATGCGTTTACGGAGCGGAAAGGTGGTTCAAACATCATCTATTTCCTAAAACTCTGTGAATATGAATAGTGCAAGTGATGCAGGCATAGTAGGCACTAACGCCACTGTGTCAACTGTGGATGCTATTGCACCAGTTGACAATATTCCAAAGAACCGGGCTAATGCTACTAATGCAGGGGTTAATAGCACTAATGGTTTAGGTGCAAGAAGAGGCGTTTCCTACGCTCAAGTTGTCAATAGATTTGATGAAGTTGGCCAAGGAACACTCCCGTCACCAACTTCCCCAGTCTTACAACAAATAAATCCACCAACTACCGGATTGTCTCCACGAAGTGTTGTGAATTCAAACCCAAGAGGGACTACACAACCTCTCTCACAACCTTTGTATGGGATGCCTTATGGGTCGACAACCATCAATACAAATACCCCATTTGCATACATACCATATCCAAATGGAATGACGATGGCTGCCCATGCCTCTGGACAGGCCGGACCATCGATTGGGGGGCAAATTCTCAGTCATGCAAACGGGATAACAGGGTCAATGGTTGTGACCCATTCCCGACAAGAGCAACCCGTAGTAAGGCCGCAAGTATCCCCAGTAAGACAACTCCCACAAAATATTGTTGGTCTGTCGGAGGCTACGTTAGCCAATGTCCGACAACAGATTGACTCTAGTAACCATGACATGGTGAATACATTTACTTAACAAATGAGTACAGTGATTACGCCATTAATGGAAAGCACGAACAATGCATGTTTGGCATTGGCAAATGAGATATGTAGGTTAAATAGAGCCTTGGGCGTGGTAGCCCCAGATGATAATCAAAATACCAATGGAAGTCTCAATAGAAGTGTCAATAGGTATAACCAACCACAAGTTATAGAACTTGACGGATCTGAACAAGATGACGAACGGCAACAGCCCCATCGTCGTATTCCTTTGAGACGTGGAAATGTACATATTCTACGACCAGAGGAAAACGAAGGCTTGGTCATAAACCAGCGTGTTGTTGGAGCGTTTCGTCAAAACGTTTTAAATCAAAACGTCAATCAAGTCGTCGAGAAAGCATTGAATAAGTTTGGTTTTAACATAGGTTATGCCAATCAACCATTTTTTGCGTCGGCATTTCCTGATTGGGTCTAGCAGGCAGAAATGCCTCGAGGATACAAAATACCCAAATTGTCAAAATTCTCAGGAGAAAGTGAGGAGTCAATAGTCAAGCACATTGCCCGATACACAATCGAGTTGGGAGACTTGGCTTTAGATGAGGGATTAAAAATGAAGTTCTTCCCTAGCTCGTTGACTAAGAATGCTTTTTCTTGGTTTTCAACTCTAAGGCCTAATTCCATATACTCCTGGAATCAATTAGAGAGGAGTTTTCATGAACAATTCTTCAGGGGTGACCTGAAAATAGGATTGACATATCTGATTGGTATTAAAAGAATGTATAACGAGTCTGTCGATGACTACCTTACCCGATTCCGTCAAATGAGGAGTCGTTGCTTCACCCCTATTCCTGAGGCAGAAATAGTGAAGATTGCTGCTGGGGGTCTAGATTATCATATTAGGAAGAAATTGGTCAACCAACATCTAATTGATCTTGCCCAGTTAGGAGACAAAGTCCGTCAAATTGAACAATTGAAAGCTGAAAAGGTTTTCAAACAGGAAAAATTCCTCAAGAGGGAAAGGATTAACTTTGTCGGATGTAATGAATCCGACGAGGAGGAGAATGAGTCTGAGGAATATGAGGTAGATTACGTTGAATTAAAAAACGGTCCACCTTATACATGCCAAGCTTTGAAGCCTGCAAGGGCCAAAGAAAGAATCCCTTTTATTAATAAGAACGTGTACACATTTGATGTGACCAAGGCCGATCAAATATTTGACATATTACTCAAAGATAAGCAGTTAAAATTGTCAGATGATCATAGGCCCTTGAAAGCCCATGAGATTAAAGATCGGAAGTACTGTAAGTATCATAATACTTTTGGTCATATAACTAATGATTGTATGCATTTCAGGGATATTATTCAGAAAGGTTTGGCAGAGGGAAGATTGAAATTTTCAGACAAGAAATTAGAAATGAAGATTGACACAACCCTTTGGTCCTGAAGCTAACAAGGCAGACCGCCAAGTCCTTATGGGAGTAGGTGATGAGTGTGATTTCACCTCATTTTCCATGTACATTTCTGCATGCATTTGCATATAAGTTAGGCCATTTTAGTTTGATTTTGGTTAGTTTTTCCTTTGGAACAGATAAGGTGGTTTTGGTGTTGTTTTGCAGGAAATTCAATGGAAAAATGCTCAGAATTAGCCTTGATGGATGCTTGGATGAAATAGAGCCTGAAAAGAGAAGAAATTGAGCCAAGCAGAATTCTGGAGATTCGCCCCGCGAGCCTGGATTCGCCCCGCGACCCTGAAAGCTGACTGTTGGAGAAAATGCAAGCCTTTCTGGTTCGCCTCGCGAACCCATGTCTCGCCTCGCGAGTCTGGAAATAGAAGCCATCACGCCCAGGCCCTGATGCTCCTCACGGGCGTATTAAAGAAAAACCTTTCGGTCTCGCGTCGCGAAGAAACTCTCGCCTCGCGAGAGTTCAATTCTCTGAATGCAGATTTTTAACATTCGCCTTGCGAGACATGTCTCGCCTCGCGAACGCGCGCAGATCTGATTGGTATAAGTTGCTGTTTTAGGGCAGTTTTGGGGAGTTTTTGGTGGAGAGAGCTCTTGGGGACTTGGAGGCTGCGGCTGAGCTAGGGTTTCGACCCTAGAGGGGAGTTGCTGAGAGGGGTTGCTGTGAAGAAGAAGGAAAGCTCCCATGGAGTCTCTCCTCTCCTTTTCTCCTATTTCCCTGGTTTGGTTTTCTGTAAATATGAGTAACTAATCCCCCATTGTTGGGGTTAGATGTAGCTTTTTGGAACTTGTTTGTATTTGATTTGGTGTTTTAATGCAAGTCTCTATTTCTTTATTTGTATGTGATTCTGTGCTTAATGCTTTCCTTGGATTAGCTACCTATAGGAATGATATGTTGCTTTGATAGATGACTGGAAGGTTGGTGTTAAGGCATGCTCATGAATCATATGCCAAGTAGTTCAAGAATCTAGACATAGGTGTTGAATGCTTGCAATCTTATAAGTCTTGACTTAATGCAAAATCTCAGGTTATTCCACCTAAGGAATTAGGGTTTAATTTGGGGTTTTAGGCTCAATGCACCTAAGACATTAGGCTTGAGTATTTTAGAAAAGGCTTGATTGTCATAATTGAAGTAGTGCTTGTGTTGATAATCATTTCATTGCAATTAAGGGAGGATTAGTGTAGTCTAACCCTAACAATCTTAGCCACATCTCTGTTTGCATACCAAGTGTTCGATAAAATTCCCAAAAGACCAAAAATATTTTATTTCTTTATTTTCTGTTTAATCTCTCATACTTTAGTTTAGTCTAGATAGTTGTTGAGTTTGCGAATTGGTAATTGACATCCGATCCCTGTGGATACGATAACCGGTCTCACCACCGTATTACTTGATTGCGACGAGGTGCACTTGCCTTTATCTTAAAAATCACGCAACAAGTTTTTGGCGCCATTGCCGGGGATTGGCTTTGTCAATATCATTAGTAACAAATGAGGCAACTAATTTAGACATTGTTATTTTTTTATTTTTATTTTCTGTGTATATTTCATTTTTTTGTTTTGAGTTCTGTTTTTGAAAGGTGGACGAAAATCATGAAAAATTTTTATTATCCACCTGATGAGGAAGCTTCCAGTCATGTTTTGGAGGACTACTTGTGTTGGGAAGATGATATAAATTTGGGAGAATTCTTCGAGGAGTTTTCCCTATCTCATAACATCCCATCACGAGTCGATCCTATGACTGGTGAGCTTATATATATATATACCGAGGAGGATTGGGAAACCTTTTGTTCTTATTTACCACCTCCACCACCATGTATGATTCCCATAGAGCCACATGAAGTGGAAGTTGAGAAAAATCTGGTTGTGGGAATGGATCAAATTGAAAATGAAGTGGTGGTGGTAAGTAAACAACAACAAGAGGAATTACCTTCCACAAATCCTTGGGAAACAACAAGTGAGAAGGCGGGGCATTTGGAAAGCACTCCCTCCACCATGCATGTTGAGCAATATGATTTTACTGCATTAAATAATTATGTTGGCTTGCATGCATGTGTGGACAATGGTAAGTTAGCCCCTTCCACTTGTATGTCACACTTCCTCTTGAAAATTCCACTTGACCCAAGAGGAAGTGAGTTTATAATTGCAAAGGTCAATGGAATTTCCACCCAATGGCTGGGTGGAATTGAAAATAAAGTTATATTACTGTTACAATCACCACCCCAATTTCCATTTGATCCGGGAGGAGGATCCAGGTGATGATTTTTAACAAGTCAAGCTAGTGACATTAAAGAAGCGCTTATTGGGAGGCAACCCAATTTTTCTTTTCCTTTTCCTTTTTCCTTTTTGTTTAGTTAGATTTGATTTTTGATTTTAAACTCTTGAATAATTTGAGAAGCTCAAGAGTTTTCTTTTACTAATAAAATTGCCAAGTAATTTCAGGGAAAGAAGGGAGGGAAGAGCAAGATGACAAGAAAAAGCACCCAATTCTCAGGCAATTTCTGACTGTAATGTTAACCAACACTTGTTACCGCCTCGGTAAGCCGTTCCAATTTTTTGTTTTATTTCCTTTTTCTTCTCCTTTCTCCAACTTGATTGTTTACATTGGGGACAATGTAAATTTTTAAGCTTGGGGTAGAGGGGTATTTTTGCATATGTTCATATTTTGCATTTGGCATGTTGCATTCATATAGTTTTGCATGATAGCTTTGCATGATCACATGATCAGATTGCCCTTGTTTAGATTTTGCATCCGATTGTGAGAACTAAGTGCCAATAATTTGTGATAGTGAATTTTTGAACCCAATTTTTTCATTCTTTTGATATGGCTGCAAATGAAAATGTTTGAGATGATCTTGGATAGTTGATAATTAGCATATGGTTCTGTGGATTTGTGTTTTTCATTGATTCTGAACTACTAAAATGTGAGATTTTGAGCCAAAAAGGGGTACTCACAAAATTTTTACCCCATTCTTTGTGTAGAGTGTTATTCCTCTTGGTTTGTTTTCTCTAGAACTTGACTTGAAACAATTTTGAAGCTTAAAAATTTTCGGAAACATTTTTGAAAATGATTGAGGCAATAGGTATTTTTCTGGCCTTCTGAGCTTTGAATGATGAAATGCTACCCCTTAGTTGCCCAATTTTGAGCCTACATGAAAAAAAATGCTTTTCTTGGTACCCTAGAATATGTTGATGAATGATGTTTGATAAGGGACCTTCTAAAGTATAACAAAAGGGTGAAAAAGGTAGTCGAAAAAGTTTGGGAAAAGAATCAGAAAAAAAATAATTCTCTTGAGTTAAAAAAAATCTCCCCTTCTCCAAATATAAGAAAAAAAAAAGAAAAAAAAAAGAAAAAAAAATAGAGAAGGGGATGACAAAAAAAAAAGAAATAAAAATGAAAAGAAAGAAAAGAAAGGTGGAAAAATGAATTGAAAACCCAAGAAGGTATTTTAGAAGGTCATGTTTGCAATGCTTGATGTTTATGTAGCCTTTTGAAATGTCATTTTCTTGTTATCCCCACCTAACGATTAATCCCATGGCCACGTTATAACCAAAGTAAAGACCTCTTGATTCTAAATTGTTTTCATGAATAAAGTAGAGATTTGGTTGATAGTCAAGCCTATGGCAGGATTCATTCCTTGAGGAAAATTGAGTGAAATGTCTTATCCCCTAAACACTTGAGTGGTGAGGATGAGAACCAAGCAAATGAGAATATGAGTCTAAGGAACCTAAGCCTCTAATTGGACTTGAATTGATTGTCTCTTGCTGAATTGTTTGAATTGCCTATTGCTTGGATCATTTACTCGGGTTCTTGGTTCACTATCCATGCTTTGACTGTTTATCTCTTCTGGCCTTAGTTTTTGCTTGAGGACAAGCAAAGTCTTAAGCTTGGGGTGATTTGATGAGTGTGATTTCACCTCATTTTCCATGTACATTTCTGCATGCATTTGCATATAAGTTAGGCCATTTTAGTTTGATTTTGGTTAGTTTTTCCTTTGGAACAGATAAGGTGGTTTTGGTGTTGTTTTGTAGGAAATTCAATGGAAAAATGCTCAGAATTAGCCTTGATGGATGCTTGGATGAAATAGAGCCTGAAAAGAGAAGAAATTGAGCCAAGCAGAATTCTGGAGATTCGCCCCGCGAGCCTGGATTCGCCCCGCGACCCTGAAAGCTGACTGTTGGAGAAAATGCAAGCCTTTCTGGTTCGCCTCGCGAACCCATGTCTCGCCTCGCGAGTCTGGAAACAGAAGCCATCACACCCAGGCCCTGATGCTCCTCACGGGCGTATTAAAGAAAAACCTTTCGGTCTCGCGTCGCGAAGAAACTCTCGCCTCGCGAGAGTTCAATTCTCTGAATGCAGATTTTTAACATTCGCCTCGCGAGACATGTCTCGCCTCGCGAACGCGCGCAGATCTGATTGGTATAAGTTGCTGTTTTAGGGCAGTTTTGGGGAGTTTTTGGTGGAGAGAGCTCTTGGGGACTTGGAGGCTGCGGCTGAGCTAGGGTTTCGACCCTAGAGGGGAGTTGCTGAGAGGGGTTGCTGTGAAGAAGAAGGAAATCTCCCATGGAGTCTCTCCTCTCCTTTTCTCCTATTTCCCTGGTTTGGTTTTCTGTAAATATGAGTAACTAATCCCCCATTGTTGGGGTTAGATGTAGCTTTTCTGAACTTGTTTGTATTTGATTTGGTGTTTTAATGCAAGTCTCTATTTCTTTATGAGTATGTGATTCTGTGCTTAATGCTTTCCTTGGATTAGCTACCCATAGGAATGATATGTTGCTTTGATAGATGACTGGAAGGTTGGTGTTAAGGCATGCTCATGAATCATATGCCAAGTAGTTCAAGAATCTAGACATAGGTGTTGAATGCTTGCAATCTTATAAGTCTTGACTTAATGCAAAATCTCAGGTTATTCCACCTAAGGAATTAGGGTTTAATTTGGGGTTTTAGGCTCAATGCACCTAAGACATTAGGCTTGAGTATTTTAGAAAAGGCTTGATTGTCATAATTGAAGTAGTGCTTGTGTTGATAATCATTTCATTGCAATTAAGGGAGGATTAGTGTAGTCTAACCCTAACAATCTTAGCCACATCTCTGTTTGCATACCAAGTGTTCGATAAAATTCCCAAAAGACCAAAAATATTTTATTTCTTTATTTTCTGTTTAATCTCTCATACTTTAGTTTAGTCTAGATAGTTGTTGAGTTTGCGAATTGGTAATTGACATCCGATCCCTGTGGATACGATAACCGGTCTCACCACCGTATTACTTGATTGCGACGAGGTGCACTTGCCTTTATCTTAAAAATCACGCAACAATAGGCATGGTCAACATCACGGCTGGGCAGAATATCCAGATGGATCTGTCAGATCCATTCGATATTTATCCGAATCTAGGAGAACCACTTGTCGACTACATGACACGCAAGAAATCTGAGGGCATAATTAAAGTTTGCCCAAGAGGTGAAGCATTTTACGATGAAGTAGCCGCCAAGAAAGCCAGGGGGCAGAAACCACCATCGTATCATCCACGAGGCAGAACTGAGCCTCGTAATGGTGGTAACCAAGGCAGGTTTTCACACTCAAGTAGCCATGCTGGGTCCAACAGTATACATAGAAGTGCTGCATCTGTTGTTAACAGGCAGGCAAATAGCCGTCAACAACACGTGTATCAGGCAAGACCCAGACAACACCACACTGGAGGTTGGCTTAAAGAGCCAATCAGAGGATCAGCAGGAGATAATGGTGGCAGATTTAATCCCGTCAGGACTAGGACACCCCCATCCAACGTAATGGTGGATCAATGGGTGAAGAATTCTGCCATGGCCCGTTATCCAGAATTACAAAAGCAGACATGGGCTAGAAGGAACAAGTTCAGTGATCGTGGTCCACCCTTTTGGAATGAGAATTACCGAAGGGGCCAATTAGCTCAAGATGCTCAGATGACAGGACCTGGTGTGTCAGGTCCGTCAACTCAGTTGGCCATCTCTAAGAGCCAAAAGAGGAGATTGCAGAGGCTCAGACAGACCCAAAAGAAGAAGCTTGCCAAGCAAGAGGGCGTCGCCATAAAGGAGATGCCTTCACAAGATACTGGTTGTCTGGTGGCAGTGACTGACAACAAAGCCGACAAGAAAGGAGAGGCCAAAATGAAAAGCATGATAGTGGCGGAAGCTGATGCGATGAGACCCAGTAATCAAGCCAGGCAGAATAAGCCTACATCACAGGTTTTCACAGAAAAGAAGAAGGCTTCAGGCCAGTCATCACCACTAGTAAGATCCACTGGCAAATGGCCTGTCGGGCTGGCAGAGATGGAAAAGGTTGCAGGACTCGAGAAAAAGTTTGAGGCAAGAATGGAAAAACAACAATTGACAACGTTCAGGCCTGAGTGTGATTTAACCAAAGAAGAATTGTCATTTGATGCTGTCATTGAAGCACTGAATGATCCAAATGATGATATGAACATCAGCGGAGCCATGGACATGGAGGGCCAGAATGAAGATTGGGCCGACATCATCGAGGCACTAGACAACTGTGGCGCAGGGATTGCCCGACCTATGTCAGATAGATCAGGATCAGATGACGAGAGTGATTTGAAAAGAAATCACGGTAGAATGGTTGGAGGTGCATTTTTGGATGAGGATCCAGACAATGAAGTCATACTGGAACCTGGAATGAACATGAAGATAGGTTTGATTTCATTCATTCCAGCAGAATATGAGGGGTATCTTGAGATAGATTTCTCTGACGATGATGATGATGCCGTCAACAATGGAAGAGACCCAGGCGATTGCTGGATGTGTGTTCAAGTGAACTTGGTTACCGTATTTGATAATGTAGCTCAGCTGGAGAAGCCCACCGATGAGCAGAGAAACCATTTGAGGTCTTTACATGTAAAAGCCATAATAGATGGAAGGCCTACTAACAGGGTTTTAGTTGACGGAGGAGCTGCTGTGAACCTGATGGCAAGAGCAATGTTCAAAAAGTTAGGAAAGGATCAGTCGGATTTAATTCCGACAGATATGGTTGTCACTGACTTCAGTGGCAAAACTTCTCCGTCAGATGGCATTGTTTTGTTAAACATACAGGTTGGCACTGTCGAAAGGATGACATTGTTTGTAATAATCCCAGCCAAGTCAAGCTACAACATATTACTTGGTAGGGATTGGATCCACGCTGTAGGAGCGGTGCCGTCAACAGTGCATCAAAAGGTAATCTTATGGAATGTCCAAGATCAGGTAGAAATCGTAGAGGCATATGACAGTGCTTGCTATGCTCAGCAGTCACACGTTGATTTCAAGGTTTATTCACCAAATGTCAGGCCCATAACTGCCAATGAAGGGGTCATTGACAGGAGGCATGGAAGCTAGCCTTCTCAGCCAATTCGGTGTTAAGGTAAAGGACGAGGCCGACAAGACTCGGCCAAATTCCAATAATGAGCCTTGAAGCCCACTTGAAAAGATTGTCGGCCTATTTGGCCGACAGATAAGTGCACACTGCAGAGAGTGTGTTGACAGACTGTATCTTTGACGACGGCCCTTTGGGTTTTGAGAAATGAGCCAAAGCAAAGCAGAATGTGGAAGTAGAGGATCCTCTGGAAGAAGTAAATTTGGGGACGAAAGAAAAGGAAAGACCCATTTTTGTCAGTGCTTTTCTGCCAGAGGATTACAAACAACAACTTGTCGCATTAATTGCAGAATATAAAGATTGCTTTGCATGGGACTACGATGAAATGCCAGGTTTAAGAAGAGATCTTGTCGAACACCGGCTACCACTTAGGGAAGATTGCAAACCTGTTAAGCAGGCAAGTAGAAGGTTTGCTCCAGAGGTGGTGCATAAAATCAAAGAAGAGGTGCAAAGACTGCTAAAGCAAAGTTCATTCGAACAAACAGGTATGTCGATTGGCTTTCTAACGTGGTCCCTGTCATTAAAAAGAATGGTAAAATGAGGGTATGCATAGACTTTAGAAATTTAAACATGGCTACCCCCAAAGATGAATATCCGATGCCAATAAGCCGAGCATGCTTGTCGACTCAGCATCATGAAATGAAATTTTAAGTTGTATGGATGGCCATGCAGGTTATAATCAAATCTTTATAGCCGAAGAGGATGTGTCAAAGACTGCCTTCAAGTGTCCAGGAGCGATTGGGACATATGAATGGATTGTCATGCCTTTCGGTTTAAAGAATGCAGGAGCCACCTATCAACGAGCAATGAATACAATTTTCCATGATGTTATTGGAAAATTCATAGAAGTATATGTTGATGACGTAGTTGTCAAGTATAAAACCAAGGATGACCACTTGGAGCATCTGAAGCAAGGGTTTGAAAGGATGAGAAAACATAACCTCAAAATGAACCTAGAGAAGTGTAGCTTCGGAGTGTCGGCTGCCAAATTCCTAGGATTCCTAGTCCACAAAAAAGGAATTGAGGTAGACAAGAATAAAGCCAAAGCGGTCATGGAAGCCTCGGCACCGACGCATAAAAAAGAACTACAATCCTTTCTAGGGAAGGTTAACTTTCTAAGAAGGTTTATATCAAATCTGTCGGGAAGAATGAGAATATTTGCACCGTTGGTCAAGTTGAAGTTAGAACAAAGCTTCATATGGGAGCCTTGTCACCAAGAGGCTTTTGACTAGATCAAGCAATATCTAGTCAATCCACCGGTCATGATGCCCGCAGTGCCTCGTCGACCGCTGAAGTTGTACATATCGGCATCTGAAGACACTATAGGATGTCTATTGGCCCAGGATGATGATGACAATGTTGAAAGGGCCGTATATTATCTAAGCAGAGTCCTCAATGATGCTGAAAGAAGATATAGTGCAATAGAGAAGTTATGTCTAGCATTATATTTTTCTTGTACAAAACTTAAATATTATATGATGCCATGTCATGTATTCGTGATTTCCAAAACTGACGTTATAAAGTATATGTTGTCAAAACCAGTCCTTAATGGGCGTATTGGTAAATGGACCATCGCTTTGTCAGAGTATTCTTTACAATACGTACCAACTAAAGCTGTCAAAGGACAGGCAGTGACTGACTTTTTGGTAGACCATCCAGGACTGGATGTACCAGAAATAGATGTTGTCAGTTTACAACCCTGGAAACTCTATTTTGACGGATCAAGGCATCAGGGAGGTAGTGGAGTAGGAATTTTTATCGTGACTCCACAAGGAACTCCTACTAAGTTCATGTTTGAACTTAAGTATCCATGTTCCAACAATGAAACTGAATATGAAGCTTTGATTGTCGGATTGGAAATACTGATAGAAAAAAAAGCACGAAATGTGCATATCTTTGGGGATTCCCAATTAGTCATCAAACAACTTACTCAAGAATACAAGTGTGTCAACTACAACTTTACAAAATACTGTATCATAGCTACTAAGTTAATGAAAAAATTCGATGACGTAATGGTCAAATATATTCCCAGGAATTTGAATCAAGAGGCTAATGAGTTGGCTCAAATAGCCTCAGGATACAAGATATCTCAAAAGGCTTTGTCGGGGCTAATGGAAATCAGAGAACTGTTGTATCCATTAGAAGAAAGAGATATTTTGGTTAATGATGTAATTCTACCTAATGACTGGAGGTTGCCAATAATCGAATATTTGGAAAATCCAAGTCAGAATGTAGATAGGAAAACGAAATATAAAGCATTGAATTACACAATGCAAGGAGGACTGTTATTGGTCGCGCTGTCGCGCACGCGCCAAAAAGGACGAGCGGGTTTTAAACTGTAGTATAGTGCGACAACTCGGATGTCGTCTCTCAAGGACTCTGAGAATATTATCTTTCACAAAAATAAGTTTTGGGGGGGGGTTTTGGGTTGGAGTACAAATAAGAAACAAACAAAATATTAAAGACAGAGCGATTGAAAGCAAACAGTTCAAGGAGGTTATCAATAGTCAAAAACAGATTAATCTATTGTTCTTGATTTCCCACTATCATAGGTTCATACAACTTCCAAGCCCTAAGCAAATTCTTATCCCCTCCCGGTTGTAGCAACAGTTTACAAACGAAACTACTGCTACAGATACATATCCCTATTCCCGAATTAAACAAACGGGGTTAAGCCCTCATGAACTAAACAAACATGAACGTACACACGCGAATTAAACAAACGCGATTGATTATAGGAACATGATATCACCGGAAATAAATCAATACAATGCATTATACTCCTGAATTAAACAAACAGAAATACAAGGCATGGCATTGAAGAGGGAAAAGCATACAAAACAGGAAAGTATAAGAACCTCAAGTATGTGGAAATCAATTACAATAGATCAATCCTAAGAATTTAGTTCTCCATTACAGACAGAAGGAAAACTCAAAAGTGTAATGTAAAGTAGTGAAAAACTGGATGATTTATGCAGGCGTTTCTGCTTTTATAAGAGGCTGCGCATCACGGTCGTGATGGCTGTCACGGCCAGGCCGTGATCGTCTCTGCCAAGGGTGACTTTTCGCAATTTGGTACGTTACGGCCGTGATGGCTATCACGGGCAGGCCGTGATACATTCTGACTTTTGGTTTCTCTCTTGTCACGGCCGTGACCTTCATCATGGTCAGGCCGTGATCCTTTCTGACTTTTTGTATTTCTTTATCACGCCCGTGATGTGTATCACGGCTGGGCCGTGATCACCTCTGACTTTTCATGATCTTCTCATCACGGCCGTGACCAGTGTCACGGCCTGGGCGTGATAGCCTCTGCTTCAGATACACTTCCTTACTTGCTCTTCTTATTATCCTGAAACAACAAAATAACCATAAGCTTTATTTAATTCAAAACTAGCTAAATTAACCTAAAACTACACAAACGACTCAAAACCTTGCTTGAGGACAATCTAATCTAATTTGGGTGAAAGTATGATATAATTTGCACAAAACCCTGGTCATACTAGCCATAAAACTAGATGCGCCAGAGGCTTATCAAAATACCCCAAACTTAAACTTTGCTTGTCCCCAAGCAAACTAAGACTCAAAAAATCAAAAAGACTCAAGACCTGGCAAGCTCAAAAGATTCAATCAACATTGCACACATTCAAGCAATACATCAAAAATAGTTTTTCTTCATTGTTTCCCCCTTTTCAAACAGAGCAATCCCCACATTCATTTATTCCAAACCATTGAGAGTTTCATCATGAGAACAATCAGAAATCTAAGCAGGGGATCTAAGTCACTCACAAGAGGGAGATCACCAAATCCAAACAACTGCCTTCCTCACAAGGGCATTATTTGTTCACTCGATCACTCGGTTTATGTCGGGCTAACAACTTGCACTCAGTTTCACTTTTCAAGTACACTTCCCAAAAATTTGCCTTTCATCTCAAAATGGCTCCCACGTAAAAACATGCAAGCAACATCGAAGGTCTTTATTGGGTTGTAATGGGGCCTGGCTAAGGGTAGGATATACAAAAGGAACTAAGCTGAAGATCCTAGGAACTAAGAGAGCATGAACATTATTTACACTTTGAAATTCCACTCGCGTTCCTTTCTTAATTTTTTTTCTTTATGCTTCTGGGTGGCTACAGCTCTTTTTATTTCTTTTTGGCATTTTTTCACTTTTAAATTTTTTTCTCTTTTTTTTTTCTTTTTTTCTATTTTTTTTTTCATTTTTACACTTTTCTTTTTTTCTTTTTTTCTTTTTCCTAATCCCAAACAACACATTGCACCTTGCAGCCACCCCAAACTTTAGTTTCTTGCACCCACTCTAAGATTACATGCTCTCCTAATCCTAAGATCGGGTTAACATGGTTTTCCAGATTTTTGGGCTTATAACATTAGGTTATCAAGAATTAACAGGCTAATAGGCTCAATGGGGCTAACTAAGGAACATGCATTAGGAATTGGTTATTTTAGGCCAAGTAGCTATTTACAAAGAAAATGCCTAAATCATTTGCTACACACATATAATCATGCAAACCAAAAAGAGATTCAATCAAATCCAGGGAAGTGCAACTTGAAAGTGATTTTCACACATTTTAAAACATGTTGGAGGCTCAAAACCTCACCTGGACATTCATGCAAATTGTTTGAAAGAGATACTATCCCTAGTGTGTGCTTCCTATCACCCCAAACTTATCATTCATCATGCTATCATAACAAAATCCCAAAGTTCAGTTTTCAATTTCACATGGGAATCACAAAATTTTTCAGCCTAGGGGGAATCATTACATATCAACCATGCAAGCAATCTGTGCAACATCAATCAAAATCTAACAAACTTTCCAATCAAAAGACTCAACACACAAATGCTCCTGAGCTTCTCAAATTATTCAGGAGCTTTATTCAAAGAAAAGAAAACTACAACTAATTCCCTCCCCCACACTTAAAACATGCATTGTCCCTAATGAACAACAGAATTATAAGATCATAGTGAGGGAAAGGAAAAGAGTACTCCCTGATCAAGTGCAGTGTAAGCGGGAGCTGTCACCTGGATCCCATTCCTTGCAGTCTAAGTCCAAAGAGGTAGAGAGGGCCTCCGGTGCTGCTTCATCTTCTTCTTGTTTCTCATCCACTGCACTGACAATTTCATCACCTGCTAAACATGCAGCAATCTCAGCACAAACCACAAAATGGTTAGCGTTAGTACAATCAAGAAAAGAAAGAATATCATCACAATGTAATTAAGTGGAAGATTAGAAAACAAGTTCTCATGGTTATCCTCAATAGTCTCGGATACCACTCAATGTGGAATACAGAGTGCTCTTCCGCTGGATGTTTCATGGCATCAAATATGTTAAACTTTGCAACTATATCCCCAAACTTCATAGACATGGTCCCATCACCCACATCAATGTTAGTCTTGGCTGTCTTCATGAATGGCCGCCCAGGATGATTGGTGATTTCTTGGAATGTGTCTCCTTTGCCATGTCCAGGATGTAGAAATCAGCCGGGAAGATCGGATCATCAACTTGCACTAGTACATCTTCCACCATTCCCATGGGCGGCACAGTCCTGTTGGCCAACCGAATGGTGATACTGTGTACTTCAAAGGACCAAGATCCAGTTTGTTAAAGATGGAGGTAGGCATGACATTGATAGATGCTCCCAAGTCCAACATGCAGTTTTCAAACTTCTTGTCCCCAATAGTGCATGGGATAGTGAAGGTGCCTGGATCCTTGCACTTCGGTGGCAGTGCCTGAGTGACAGCAACAACTCTTTCTGGCTTAGACTGGATAAGCGCTGAGACATTTCTTCCCAAGTCACCCCTCTCATTAGTCTTCATCTTCCTCTTGTTGGTGCATAGGTCCTTCGGAAATTTTGCATATCTGGGCACTTGCTTGATCACATCCAACAGAGGGATATTAACACCCACCTTTCTCAAAACATCAAGAATTTCCTTCTCTTTATCTTCACCATCACTCTTCAAATTTTTTCGTAATCTGTGTGGGTACGGAATGGGTGGTTTATACACTCTCTCAGTTTCAACTTCAACCACAGGTTCAGGAGTAACTTCAACAGTAGGCTCAGGAGTAGCCTTCATAGTTTCTTAATTCTTTCCAGAAGTGGCCTCAACAACCTTTCCATACCTCGAGAGATATAGAACTCACATTGGGGTTGGAGGCATTAGGATTGATCACCGGCCGTGTCTGGGCAGCCGGGTTGTTCTTTGACCTTGCTTTATATTATTTATGTCTGTAGCCATCTGGCCCAATCTGTGTATGCAATGCCTGAATACTCGCGTCCGTTCTCTGCTGAAATTGTGCCTCGTGAGGCACTGGAATCGTGCCTCGAACTGCCCCATTTGTCTTTGGAAAAAGTGTAGTCATTTGTGCATTCAATTGTGAAGTTATTTGCTTGCACATATCATCAATCGACGGTCCGGGAGGTGCGTAGTGGTCACTGGAGGATTCTAAGGTGCCATCGGTTGTTGGGATGAGTTCTCATACCGCAGATTAGGATGATTACTCCAGCTGGGATGGTACCTATTTGTTGAAAGATCCGGAATGTTGTATCTGTTCTGGTTATTGCCCTGATTATACGGATGGACTGCAAAGGCTTGAGGTGATTCAGTAATTGATCCTCCTTGCAAAATAGGACAAGCTTCATATGGGTGCTCAGGAGAACTACACATGCCACATAATACCGCAGGCTGCACCCTATCCATTGCCAATTTCTCTACCAAGGAAGTGAGCCTGTCAATTCTATCATCACGGTCATGGCTGGAAGAAGAAGTGCGGATCTCATGTACACCTCTAGTCTCAACAGAATTTCTTCTTGTAGTGAATTGCTGGGAATTTAATGACATGTTCTCAATGAGTTGCTTGGCAGCAGATGGAGTCTTGTCAACCAATGCTCCCCACTAGCAAAGATCCAAAATATTCCTATCCATAGGCTGCAATCCTTCATAAAAATATTGGATGAGGAGCTGTTCGTAAATTTGGTCTTTGGGGGCAACTAGATGTCAACTGCTTGAACCTCTCCCAATACTCAGCTAGCGACTCATTTCCTTGCCTTATTCCACAGATTTCTTTCCTAATTGCAGCGGCTCTGGAGGCAGGAAAATATTTCTCCAAGAAAAGCTTCTTCAAGTCGTTCCATGTGGTAATGGAATTCGGCGCAAGGTATAAAAGCCAATCTTTTGCAGCTCCCTGGAGTGAGAATGGAAAAGCCTTCAACTTGATATGATCCTCGATTCTTCCTTCGGCCTCAAAGTTGTGGAGCGGACAACTTGGAACTCCTTCAAGTGCTTGTGTGGATCTTCACCTGCAAGACCATTAAATCTAGGCAACAAATGGATTAGCCCAGATTTTAACTCAAAAGGGGTGTCAGCACCAGGATAAGCAATGCACAAACCATTGTAATTCAGATCAGGGGCAGCAAGCTGCCTCAAAGTCCTTTGGTCTCCCATATTTTTTCAAAAGCAGTTTTAAAATTGGAATCACTACTAGTGCTAGCCCGAAATTCCCTACGGAGTGTGTGCAATGTTCTTTCAATTTCCGGGTCAAAATCACACAGTTCAGGGCAATGAGATCTAGTAGCCAGACCAATTCAAAACAGAGCAGAAAATAAAAGAAAGAAAAGAAAATAAAATAAAAACAAATTGTGAAAAATAACAACTCAGAGTCCCCGGCAACGGCGCCAATTTTTTTGGTCGCGCTGTCGCGCACGCGCCAAAAAGGACGAGCGGGTTTAAAACTGTAGTATAGTGCGACAATTCGGATGTCGTCTCTCAAGGACTCTGAGAATATTATCTTTCACAAAAATAAGTTTTGGGGGGGGGGGGGGGGGTTTGGGTTGGAGTGCAAATAAGAAACAAACAAAATATTAAAGACAGAGCGATTGAAAGCAAACAGTTCAAGGAGGTTATCAATAGTCAAAAACAGATTAATCTATTGTTCTTGATTTCCCACTATCATAGGTTCATACAACTTCCAAGCCCTAAGCAAATTCTTATCCCCTCCCGGTTGTAGCAACAGTTTACAAACGAAACTACTGCTACAGATACATATCCCTATTCCCGAATTAAACAAACGGGGTTAAGCCCTCATGAACTAAACGAACATGAACGTACACACGCGAATTAAACAAACGCGATTGATTATAGGAACATGATATCACCGGAAATAAATCAATACAATGCATTATACTCCTGAATTAAACAAACAGAAATACAAGGCATGGCATTGAAGAGGGAAAAGCATACAAAACAGGAAAGTATAAGAACCTCAAGTATGTGGAAATCAATTACAATAGATCAATCCTAAGAATTTAGTTCTCCATTACAGACAGAAGGAAAACTCAAAAGTGTAATGTAAAGTAGTGAAAAACTGGATGATTTCTGTCTGCAGCGTTTCTGCTTTTATAAGAGGCTGCGCATCACGGCCTTGATGGCTGTCACGGCCAGGCCGTGATCGTCTCTGCCAAGGGTGACTTTTCGCAATTTGGTACGTTACGGCCGTGATGGCTATCACGGGCAGGCCGTGATACATTCTGACTTTTGGTTTCTCTCTTGTCACGTAGTGACCTTCATCATGGTCGTGCCGTGATCCTTTCGACTTTTTGCATTTCTTTATCACGCCCGTGATGTGTATCACTACCGGGCCGTGATTGCCTCTGACTTTTCATGATCTTCTCATCACGGCCGTGACCAGTGTCACGGCCTGGGCGTGATAGCCTCTGCTTCAGATACACTTCCTTACTTGCTCTTCTTATTATCCTGAAACAACAAAATAGCCATAAGCTTTATTTAATTCAAAACTAGCTAAATTAACCTAAAACTACGCAAACGACTCAAAACCTTGCTTGAGGACAATCTAATCTAATTTGGGTGAAAGTAGGATATAATTTGCACAAAACCCTGGTCATACTAGCCATAAAACTAGATGAGCCAGAGGCTTATCAGTTATATAGAAGATATGTTGACGGGACTCTACACAAGTGCCTGAGTGAGGAAGATGCTTATTTGGCTCTATCAGAAGTCCATGAGGGCATATGTGGAGCCCATCAGGCAGGTGATAAAATGAAATGGATCCTTCGACGAAGTTTGTATTATTGGCCAACTATGGTTAGAGATTGCATTTCGTTTGCCGAATCTTGTGAACAATGTCAGAAACATGGCCATATACAAAATGTACAGGCTAGCGAATTACATTCTATTGTCAAGCCTTGGCCATTTTGAGGATGGGCTTTAGATTTAATTGGCTAAATACATCCTTCTTCATCGAAAGGACATCAATTCATTCTGGTTGGAGTGGACTATTTTACCAAATGGGTAGAAGCAGTTTACCTCAAAGCAGTCACCCAACAAGACATAATTGATTTCATTGAAAATCACATCATTTGTCGGTTTGGCATACCCCAAACTCTGACAACAGATCAAAGGTCAGTATTCATCGGCAAGAAAGTTGTGGAATACGCTGGTTCTAGGCATATAAAAATGCTCACATCTACTCCATATTATGCACAAGCTAATGGCCAAGTTGAGGCCATAAATAAGATCATTATTAGTCTTATTAAAAAGCATGTGGGCCAACAACCTAAGAGTTGGCATAATACTCTTGATCAAATACTGTGGGCATATAGAAATTCACCCAGGCAGTCGACAGGAACTTCACCATATCGACTAACTTATGGACACTATCCTGTGTTACCTGTCGAAATCAATCTTCAGTCTAATCGCATTCAGAGGCAGAATGACTTGCTGATGAGCCTCTGTTTGACTGGTTTTATAACTAGTCAAGACCTTGGCTTTGTGCTAATTTATATCATTTTTTACCCAAATTAGACTTGATTGTCTCTAAGTAGTATTTTGAGTCTGTAAAGTGTTTTTAAGTTAATTTAGTTGATTTAGAGTTAAATAAAATACTTATTCTATTTTCTGGTTTCAGGTAAATAAAAAGGAATAAATCTGGAGTCTTTCGCCCAGCGAAGAAGGACTCGCCTCGCGAGTACCTGGAAGTCAGAGAGCATCACGGTTTACCCATGTTGAAGGCCACGGGCGTTACATTTTGGAAGCTGAAGAGTTCGCCTCGCGAATGATATGCTCGCCTCGCGAGAAGACCAAGAGTTGCAGACCTTTCGCATAATTCGCCTCGCGAGCAGTGCTTCGCCTCGCGAGGCCTTGGATTCCATAATTTGTATATAAACTGCTCTATGGCAGAATGAAAGGGGGCTAGTCAGTTTTGGCGAGTTTTTGAGCTGGTTTTTATTCTTTTGTTTTCTTTTAGTTTAGATAGTTGTTTTACTTTTGTTATGGAGAACTAGTCTCCTAGATTAATCTACTGTAATTGGTTGCTATCCATACTTGAGGTTCTTGTATTTCCTATTTTCATTTCCTTTTCTCTTTTCAATGCCATGCTTTATATTTCTGTTTGCTTAATTCAGGAGTATATTGTGTTGTGTTGGTTTATCACGGTGATATCATGTTCCTATATATAATCGCGTTTGCTTAATTCGCGTGTGTACGTTTCGTGTTCGCTTAGTTCACGAAGTGCTTAACCCCGTTTGCTTAATTCGGGAATAGGGACATATATCTGTAGTAGTGGTTCCGCTTGTGAATTATTGCTACAACCGGGAGGGGATTAGAATCTGCTTAGGGCTAGGAATTTGCATGAACCGATGATAGTTGGGAAACCAAAAGCAGTAGGTTAATCGCTTTAGTTTATTTGTTAATCTGTTTTACTGCTCTGTTTTCTTTCTTTGTGCTGTTTTGTTTTCTTTATTTTATCTCAATCTAAAACCCCCAAAACTGACTTTTGATTTTCTGTTAATAATAACAACGCCTAAGAGTCCTTGAGAGACGACATCCGAGTTGTCGCTTCCCTATCTGCATTATTTTGTAAACGCTCGATCTTTTTGGCGCGTGGCGACAGCGCGGTCACTTGCCTACCAACCAATATTGGAATGGAATGTTGGATGAATTGGATGAGTTAAGTGATGAAAGATTGATTGCATTAGAAAATTTGATTCGACAGAAAGAAAGAATTGCAAAGTTCTATGATAGTCGAGTTAAGTTCAAATCATTTAAGGTAGATGATCTGGTGTGGAAAGTCATATTGCCCATGGATAAAAGTTCTCGAGAATATGGAAAATGGTCACCAAAATAGGAAGGACCATTTAGAGTTGATAAAGCATTTTCTGGAAATGCTTATGCACTCGTTGACATTAATACTAGCTTAAGAATAAAGTCAATTAATGGCAAGTATTTGAAAAAGTATAAGCCGACGATGCTAGAAGTAAAAATTGGCAGTAAATGAGATAGAACATAAGTTTTATTCTTTGATTTGGCAATACAATTTTACATTGTCAAAAGTACATCCTGTCAGTTTAAGCTAACTTATTCCTAAGATAGCAGGCTGGAAACTGACGGTTGGCATACACAAATGTGCGCCGAATTATGAGCATTCAAAAAATAAGTTAAAAAGATGTTCAGTTGACATACACAAAAAAAAAATAAAAAATTGCCAACTAAACTAAGATTGAAAATTTCTGATTTCTTCCAAAGCCTTCTCCAGAGCCTCTCTGTCAGTCTTGGCTGCCAAATATTCAGATTGCATGGTGATTAGAATGTTGACAATAGTCTTGGCAGTCATCCCTGACTTTTTAGATTCATCGTTTTGATTGACCTTTTCTTTACTGGCCGACAGAGTTTATGCAAGTTGAGGTTTTTTTTCTCTCTTTAGCTTGGGTTAAAGCAACTTCTAAGTCAGCAATCACTTTGTCTACTGCCAAGTCAGCTTTGACGTTGTCAGCAATGACATGAATCTCTTGTTCTCTTGTGGCTTTCATGGTGCGTAGAGTCCCCAACATATTGTCCCCGCTGATTTCTTTGACTTCAAAAGGGGACATAACATCATTGATGGTTGACAATTTGTCTGTCAGACCATCAAAGAAGTCTTGGGCAGAAGCCAAAGTGACCCTGCTTGAAGTTGACAGAATGTTCTTGATTAAATTAAGTTTTTGGAGAAGATTGGTCATGGTCCAACGGACGGCTGAATATGAACATAGGATGTCAAGTGGATGCTTGAAAAGGGATTTAAGCTCTTGTATAAACTTGACATCTTGATAATCACTCGAATCTTGCCCTGTCAATTTTGAAAAATGGGCAGATCTTGATGAACTCTGACGACCAGTCTATGACAGAAAATCAATTAAGTCTTCAAGTTTAGAGGCAGTAGTGTTCTTACATTTCAAATCTAAGTTTTACTTCCTGTCAAGTATTCATACTTAATTAGTTAGTATTTCAGAAACTATTTCATTATCTAGGAGGTTACTTGATACACATCCTATACATCTCGATCAAACAGCAGATTGACGGATTACACTCAAGTATTCCCTCCATCCCTTTTATTTCAATACTATGGCAAAATTCTATGCCATTTTCAAGTTCATTACTTGTTCTTTTTTTTCAATTTAGTATTTCTCTCAAGTTCGTTGTTTAAGTTTATTTCACTTCTTACAAGTAGTGTCATTTAAATCTTTCTTTGCTTAACTTTCCATTCAAACTTCAGTTTTCTTCCCATTATAAACTCAATATGGTTAGGAAGTTATTTTCTATTAAATAATTGGCTTTCCTTTAAACTTCAAACTCATATTCTCGAATCTAAGTAGTTTTATTGTCAACTTTCATTATTGGCAATATTTTGTACATCTCTTTCGAACTTACCCATTTGTTTTAACATCAAGTCCTTGCCAGTATATCATTAGATTTGACTAACTTGTCAGATCCATACTTGGCAGACAACACATAGCATATTTCTGACGAGATTATCGCATAACTCGTAGGTTCCACACTCGTCTGATCTTTAATTATTTGTAATAGGGATTTTTGGACACCAACCAAAAACCAACGTTAACAATATGTGAAAGAGCAAAACAAAGATCTGGAAGTTTTAAGTTTTAAGGAGCTGTGGGTTTTACAGAACTTAATCTCTTTAAACTGGGGAGGCAGGATGACGAAGGAAGAAGATGATTGAGAGAGAGGGGAGGGAGAGGAAAGAGAATGGAGAGAGAAACAAATATGATGTGGACGTTTTATCGTACACCCTCATTATTAAACAAAATCGATGGTTCTGATTTACTCGGATACCTCTCTCATCATGAGAGATATTATCTACTCTCATGCTAGCCCCATCGCCATTACTTCTTATCTCTAAGAATCCAGCCCACAAGAAAACTCTCTCTAATTCCAATTTCTTTCAAATCGCAGTGGGCCTGTTATTTAGGGTCCGTTTGATTTAGATTTTGATAGAATTGATTTTTGGGGAATTGATTTTAGAAGAATTGATTTTGAAAAAGAGTTTGAAAAAATTGATTTGTCTTTGGGAATGATATTTTAAAAGTGGGTTTAGAAGAATTGTTTTTGTTTGGATGATAAAATAAAATCACTTTTGAGATGTAAATATATAGAATTTTGTGGGTCCTACCTCTAGAATCAAGTTTTGACCCACCAAGAATCAATTATTTTCAATGAAGTTTTGTAAACAAATGCATGAATAGTAAATAAATTTCACAAAACTGAGTTTTAGAGGCCGAAACTCGGTTTCTTGACCTACCCAAATAGGAACTTAATATTTCCCAAGACCTCACTTCCTGGTTATTCATGTCATTACACTCAAATTTCGCTAAAGCCAAATTCCCAGATATTAGTCACGTGGAGCCTGACATGTTTATATTTATTTTTCTAAAAACAAAAGAATTTCCTTTAAACATGTACTAGACATGCCAATTCCATTCCCCTAATTGTTTCAACCCAAACCTCATATATATTGTACGTGATTATAAAAAAAAATGGTGGTTCATGGCTTTTCTTTCTTTCTTATTTTTTATTATATAAATAATTCTAATAAATTATTATACTAATAATTCTACACTAAACCACACAATAATTAATATTTTTTATTAAAATAATTTTGTCGAAATTTTAGGATGTTACACACACAATGTCTCAGGATGGGTATCCCACTATGATTAAGGGTATGGCGGTGGATAAGTTAAATTAGGAGAGGTAGGAGAAGCTGAATGAGAAGATGGCAGTTGGAGAGGTGCCTGAGGACACAGTTGTTGATCCTCGGTCTCCACCCGTAGCGAGGATGTTTGGGTGGAGGGCCGAAGGACAAAAAAGAGAGATTTTAAAGCTGAAGGCACACGCACAGAAAAGATTGTAAGAAACAAATAACTGCATTTCTAGTTGATATTTGTATATGTTGATATTTTTTAAAACACATTGTGTTACACATTTTTAATTTCATCATTGTAGAAGGAGCTTAAGGAAAAAAATTACCAGGGCTCATTCGTCCCACACGGACGCCAAGATATCTTGGTCATTGCCGTAGGCAAAGACGATCACCTTGGTCGGATCATTGGTGTTCCAGGGACGGTGGGCATCAAAAAATTTTATGGCACATGCGCTTCACGTAGGAGGGTCGAGCAAACACTCGATAGGGAGGAGCTTAGAGAAGAGGTTAAACAGGAGCTCATTGCCGACCCGACCTTCTAGAGATCGCCTAATGAGCCGCTTCCTATCAAACCCATCGTTCAAGCAGATGCTTATGCAGGAGTTTTCCTCCATAGGTTCCCATGACACAACGGGATTTGCCCAACCATCACATGTGAGCACAAAAGAGAGCTATCAAAAGACACATGTGGAGGTGGATGACTTGTCAAAGAGGGATTAGGAAAACCACAGTTTCAGTTCCTCCTTGACAAGCTGGGCATTCGAAACTTGCATGCACCACCTTGAGGGGGGTATTAGCCATTTTTAGCTTTAATAGCCTTTATTAGTCTCGCATAATATCAGATAACAACAATCAAGGTGTTATTAGGAGTTATTAGGAGTTATTAGCCTTGATTTGTATCCCTTGATAGTTATTAGGAGTTATTATAGCAGATTTTGTGGCTATCACATTTGATTTGTATCCCTTGATAGTTGTTGTAACATTATTATGAGTTATTAGGAGTTGCTGCTCACTCATGTATATATTTTCCTTCAGCTTGATGAATAAAAGACACAGAGAGAAAAACATTCCTTTACAATATATATAATTTATATGTATGTTATAAATAATTTAAATAACGAATATTAGGAGTTCATAGATAGTAAATATTTAATGGGATGAAGGAAAATTAAAATTTAAAAATAAAATATGCATTTTAATTAATTAAGGACTTTATCTATTTTTTTCCCTCAACGTCAAGAGAAGAGTATAACTTAGCACTAGGGGCCTTTTAGTAAAAAGCAAATGAGTATAAATAAAAAGCCTGAGTCTTTTCTTTCATGAAAAAAAAAGGAGAGAAGAAACGGCAATCCAAGGGTAAAGGAGCAAGTTCTTGATGCAATTTCTGCATTTTTGGTGAGGCGAGTTCCTTTATAATGTTTCTTCCTCTTCCTAACATCATTCTAGGTGAGGGATTATTGTATTTGTATGTGAAATTTTGTTGATCAGGGTTTGTGATATAGTAAGAGTATGAAAATATTTGAAATTGATAGAGTAATGGTTTATGGGTAGTGTTTTGGATGATGAGGTTCATGAAGTATATGATGATATTAGGAAAATTTTATCTTGTTTGAACATCTTGTTTTGTATGTACTATTTTGAGTTCATGTGAGGGGATTTCGTCTTCAACTTTAATTTCTGGATGGAGTATTTATAAAAAGGAAAATGAGGGGATTGTTTCTTGTGAAGCAGCTATGCTGCATTTGTGGGAGACCAGGTTACGATATGGATTTTCTAGCGCCGCGGCATTTCTTGTAGCAGAAGTTCGGAAGGTAAACGTGAGGGAGCATAAAGCTGGAGAGAATGAACACAAATCTATATATTCTTATATTATATTACATTATATTATTTATAATAAAAACAAAATTCAAAACACCCCGGACTTGCGTGAATGAATTTGCAAGTCTAAGGATGAAAGCTTGATAGTAATTAGTATATATAATAATAATAATCACTTAGCTTATTGAGTTACTATATATATATATATATATATATATATATATATATATATATATATATATATATATATATATATATATATATATATAAAGAATATGATATGATTATAATGACCATGTGTATGTGATGGTGGAATGAGATATATTGTTTCTTTGGGAATATTTTGGAAATGCACAAGTTTGAATGATGCGTAAACGACATATCTATGGATTGTGGTATGATTTTGGACATTGAGCAAGACTCGATGTATCCGACCGGTCAACGGATTCGACCGGTATAGAAATGTGACCGTCGGGGTGCGGGACCTCTAGTGAAAAACCTCGGAGTTCGGAGGGTGATAGTGCAGTCGGTGACTGAGGTCACTTGCCGGTCGGCGGATTTGACCGGGGTATAAATGCAACCATCGGAGTGGGAGACTCTAGTGAACAACTCCAAGTGGAATACAAACATCTTGCTCGATGGTAAAACTGATTATATGGCGAGTTGGTATCGCTACGTTTTGGTTTATGACCTTGATGCATATTATGGAATATGACCTTATGTATACCTATTATTTATAATTATTGTATGTATTTTGTATTTTCCCTCACTGAGTTCTAGGACTCACTCCCGCGCTTTTTGGTTTAGCTTTAGGTACCTCTCGAGGGAAGTCATCTCGGGGAGCCCATGTTTAGTGCTTGGGCAGCTGCTATTGTTTTGCTTTCTTTTTTTTTTTTTTTGGGACTGTCATATGAGATATCTCTGTATTTTGGAGTTTTGAATCTCCTTCTGTTTTTGTAACCGATTGGGTTTTGGTTTTAAAACTCTTTTATTGTTAACTCAGGGCCACTTGGCTTATGTTTACTATAAACATTTACTCTGTTATTTGTTTTTGGTATTTTATTACCTTGTGTCATGATATGACTTATACGGACTTGAAAGGCCTTGGGAATGGACTATGGAGTCTCATTCTGGCCTGTCAGGAACGCCTAAGTTGGGTCCTGACAAAGTGGTATCAGAGCTAATGGTTATAGATCCTGAGCAAGATTAGAGGTTAATTAGTTTTGTGATGATTCCCGAACTCGGGCAGGAGTTGTTCCAGAAGTCATTAGTAGCTAATCTATTTTTTTCTTTCTTAAATTAAGCATTTAAATGGAGGATTCTCATATGACAGAAAAATAAGCAGCGACCGAGATGCATAATGTTTTGTTTGGTAGATTATTTATGCATTCATGATAATATCAATTTTTGTGAGAAGCATGTGCTGACTAAGTGGGGCCATATGAACCAAATAGACTCTTTGAATGACTTCCTTGGAAGAGAGGTGTTCTTGCACTTCCAAGTCCAGCTAATCCCGGTTGATTGAAGGGAGTTTTGTCAAGCTTAAGACCGTAAGTAAGTGCTTCTTGGGAGGCAACCCAAGCTTTCTTTCCCTTTTAAATTTGTTTTTGAATTTTGTTTTTGAATAATTTGAGAAGATTAAGATAAGAAAGATCACAAATTGATGGTTTTGCCAAGTATTTTCAGGTTATGAAGGCATGAAGAGCAAAAAGTCATGGAAAAATAAAGTCAGATGAGATCATGGCCTGGCCTTGATGGCCATGATGGAGCAATCTAAAAAAGAAGATGAAGACCAGAATTGATCACGGCCTAGTCGTGACGAAGGTCACAGTCGTGATAGAACAGCAGTTGAAGAACAGAAAGGATCACGCCCATGTCATGATGGACCCTCACGGGCGTGATGTGAAAAAGCTTGAAAATCAGATTTGGTCACGGCCCGGCCGTGATATACATCACGGCGTGATGGAAGGAGCCCAGCAGAGCATAATGGATCACGACCTGCCCATGACGTGGGTCACGACCGTGACGCACTCCAGGTGTGTTTAAAACCAAATTTCACCCTCCCTTTTCAGTTTTGAGAAGCCCTACACCTACCCTCTTTCTTCAACCTCTCTTCTGCTCCAACAGCTCTATGACTGGCATCTGTGCCAACACCCTCCACCACCTCGATGAGTTGTTCCATTTTTTTTATCCTCTCTCCGACTTGATTATTTACATTGGGGATAATGTAAGTTTTTAAGCTTGGGGTAGGGGTATTATTTTGGGTTTTATTTTCTGTATTTTTTGCATGTTGCATTCATATAGGCGTAGTTTTGCGTAATCACATGATTAGATTGCCCTTTGCTTAGAGTATGCATCCAATTGTCAGAACTTTGTGCCAATGAATTGATACGGTGAATTTTTGAACCTAATTTTTGTATTGTTGTGATAGGCTAAAAATAAAAATGCTTGAGATGATATTTTGATAGTTGATAATTAGCATGCGATTCCTTGGATTTGTGTTTCTCATTTATTTCAAACTACTAAACGTGAGATTTTTGAGCCTAAAAGGGGTTCTCACTAAATTTACCTCATTCCATGTGATTGAGTGTTTTATTCCTCTTGGATTGTATTCTCTAGAACTTGACTTGAAACCATTTTGAAACTTAAAAATTTTTGAAAACATATTCGAAAATGATTGAGGCACTAGGTATTTTTCTGGCCTTCTGAGCTTTGACTGATTAAATGCTACCCCTTAGTTGCCCAAGTTTGATCCTAATAGAATAAAATACTTTTCTTGGTACCTTGATTGATTTTGATGAATGATGCTTGGTATGACACCTTTTAAAGTATTACAAAAAAGGGCAAAAAGGTGGTTTGAAAAGTTGTGGGATGGAAAAGTTAGAAAAATAGATAAATATTTTTCTTAAGTTGGAAATCTCCCCTTCTCCAAATTGAAAAAAATAAATAAAATAAACAAAAAAAAAATGGAGAAGGGGATGAGAAAAAAGAAAGAGAGAAATAAAGAAAGGTGGAAAAGTGAATTAAAGCCCAAAAAGGTATTTTAGAAGGTTGTCATGCTTTGCATTGCTTGATATTTTGTTTAGCCTACTTGAATTTTCCTTTTCTTGATTTCCCCACCTAACGATTAATCCCATGGCCCCATTACAACCAAAATAAAAGACCTCTTGATTCTTATGTGTTTTCATTAATAAAGTAGAGATTTGGTTAATTGTCAAGCCTATGGTAGGATACCTTCCTTGAGGAAATTGAGCGAATTGTCATATGTCCTTAAACACTTGAGTTAGGCAAGAGGAGTGACCAAATTGGTGAGAGACATGAATTTAGGGAACCTAAGCTTCAAATTGGACTTGAAATTGATTGTCTCTTGGTTACTTATTTGGATGTGCCTGTTACTTAGATTTGTTACTCGGGTTCATGGTTCATTGTTCATGCTCTGATTGTTTATCTTGTCCGGCCTTGGTTATTGCTTGAGGATAAGCAAAATCTTAAGCTTGGGGTAGTTTGATGAGTGTGATTTCACCTCACATTTCTTTATCATATTGCATGCATTTTCATGTAGTTTAGACATTTTTAATTTGATTTTTGTTAGATTAACCTTGGAACGGATAAGGTGGTTTTGTGGTGTTTGTGTGCAGGAATTGATGATGAAAATGCGTAGGTCCAGTTGATTTGGAGTTTGCATGAAGATGGAACTTGAAAAACAAGAAAAATGAGCCAAACAGAGACCATCATAGCCTAGGTGTGACAAGCATCACGACCATGATCGCATAGGACTGAAGACAAAGAAGAATGCAAAAGTCGAAGTCATCACGGCCGGGCCATGACGATCATCACGGCCTGGCCGTGACAACCATCGATGAAGCAGCTTTCTAAGTCAGAATTGGTCATGGCCTGGTCGTGACAGGCATCAAGGCCGTGACGCACAAAATCTGGGATTTTGATGTGTTTTTTTATCTGATTTTGTAATTGCTTTAATCCCAAGTTAACCTACATTATAAATAGGACTCTTAGGCTCGAAAATAGGGATCTCTGGGCTGCTACCTTAGGCTTAATTTAGGATTTCTCTTCTTCTCCAATTTCTTATCTTCTCTTAGGATTTTTATGTTCTTTTCAATCAAGATTGCTATGACCATGGTAATGCTTGAGTAGTCGTTTTATTTCTAGGAATTGGGGCTATGCCCAAGACTTGTTTTATGTGATGAATTGATGTTTTTTCCTTTTTGTTAATTTCAATTTGCATTAGATTTGGTTCTTATTGTGCTTCATCCATGTGAATTGATTGAATACCTATTTACATGTCTTAGTTATTCTATGGAGGAACTGAGAAGTGAACCTAGGTATTGGATCCATAAGAGTTGAACTTAGGACTTAAATCACGAGAGTTAGAAGCGGTCCTTCGAGGGTTCATTGAATTGTCACAAACCTTAATGGGTTCAATTTAAATACAATTACGATGAGAGTAGGGGTTGGTTTAATTGGGCTCGGTTCTTGTATCTCGAGAGGGAACATTAACTTTATTAGGATAAATTCACCTTCAAAGAATTTTGATAATTAACAAGAGGGGTGTCAATTTAGTAACATAAGCAGTCTTGTTGGTATCCCAATTCCTGGAAATCTCTTTTGATTTAAAAAAGCTCCAGATTTGATTTGCTTTGTGATTCTGTTTGATTGCGTTTTAAATACTTTATTTGTTAGCTAATTCTTATGTCAAAAACCAAATCTTTTTCTTGTTTAGTTTAATTAATTTAATAATTAATTATTGTTTAAGATCACAGTCTCTGTGGGTTCGATCTTTTTATTACTTGACGACGAAACCGTACACTTGCGGTTTCACACTACCACCCTGGCACTGAAAACCGAGGTCACGTCCCTCCCTTGAAATAAAAAGCTGAGGTGGAGCTATGCTCCCCCACACTATAAAGTCAAGGTCGAGAATTTCTCCCTCGCACTAAAAAACCAAGTCGAGGTCGAGCAATGCTCCCTCCCTCACACTGAAAAGCTGGGGCCGAGCACAAAAACTTCGCACCAAGATAATGTACGCAGCAGATCATGCATTCTATAGACCCAAGATTTGAAGTAAATCCTGGTGGTGTTCGGCAAAACCAAGTAGATACTTGGCTCCACACAAAAATCCTAGCAGTGCTCGACCAAGTAAACCGAAAACCCAAGAAAGACTTGGTTCTGCAAAAAAAACAAATTTCCGAGCAATGCTCCAGCGAATCATAATCCAACGTCCTCAGCACCAAAAAGTGTGTTAAGATATGTAGGTTGGCATTTAAACTCTTTCGCTTATGTCAATCTCAGAGCTTGGGGGACTTGTGGGGATAAAGGAAGGATATTCTCTTATCCAACACGAAGCTCGGAAATTGAGGAGGAAGGATATCCCTTAGCCTACGGCTCGATTGTTATTATGAAGGACTTGTAAGACAACTATTTTCTCATACAAGTTGGAAGAGCTATTTGGAAAGCTTATTCTGAGGCACACCTTCAAGATCATATAAATAATGATAGTCAAGGTCAAGCTTTAAGTTTGGGAGTATTTCAAAACCCACCGGATGAAAAGTTAAGAGCTACTTGAATGAAAGGTTAAGAGCTTGTTATAAAAAGCTTCAAAGACCAAGCTACACTTGGAAAAAGGTGAGTTGAGTTCAAACTCTCAAGATAAGCATCTTGAAGGCATCAAAGATTTCAGTTGAAATATAAGCCTGAGGTAAATTTCCAATGATCGAGTTTAAGCTTAACTTTCCAAAAGGCTGGTTTGAGCCTGAATCATTGACAATCAGAATCTCAGCTACAGCATCTAAACTTGTCTTAACAAAGGCAAGATTGAAATCTCAGCTATTCAGAACATGTTCTTATTACGACTATCACTACCCATGAGGTTATAATGAAAATCAAGTTATGTTACACTCAACTAAGTACGAGAAAGAAAAACTCAGTTTTAGAAGCCCAGATGGACAAGGTAAAAAGTCCAGTACCAATGTGTGACTATGCTCGGCAATATAGAAACTTTGATAAACTTTTTGCTTTTTAAAAGCTCAGAGCTTGGGGGCTTGTGTGTACTGGTCGAGATGTCAGGTTCGCTCGTTGAGCTTGTGTATTGGCCGAGATGTTAAGCTCGCCCACCGAGCCTACCAAGCTAAAGTGTTGGCCGAGAAATAATGCTCGGCCACCAAACCCAAACAATCAAAGGGAAAGGAACATTTGGCACCCACCGAGCCTACCAAGCTAAAGTGTTGGCCAAGAAATAAAGCTCGGCCACCAAACACAAACAATCAAAGGGAAATGATTACTAGGCTCTCCCACCGAGCCCACCGAACTCAGGTATTGGTCGATGTGTAAAGATCGGTCACCAAACTCAGGCAAACAAGAGGAGAAGACCTGCACAGTAAATCCTAGGCTCTCCAACTATAATATTAATTCCAAGCTTGGCTTCTATCATGAAAACTTTTACGCTCTTTTGAGCTCAAAGCTTGGGGGGCTTGTGTACTGGCCGAGGAGTAAAACTCAGCCATCGAGCTTGAATACCCGATCCTATAAGAACGGGAAAGATAAGATCATGATATTATCTCAAACAACCTTATTTGGTTACTATAGATAAATCCCACCAATTAAGGAGATCATATATCTCGAAGAAGATTTAGGAGATAAGTGATACAAAGAGATAAGATCTGATCTTAAAAAAGGGGGATCGGATCACTCAACTATAAAAGGAGTAGGAAACCTAAGAGGAAGACACTTTTGACAAACCTAGGTGAATCTCCCTTAAGCGTACTTGTGGAACCAGGCAAACCAAGAGACTACTAAAGAGTCCTTGTTCACCGATGTTCACCATTTACAAAATTAAGGGATTGAGATCACCATAGGATCGAGGGTTGAGCAGAGAACTACATTAGCTTTGATTCCCTTTGGGATACGTAGGACCAGAATCCAACATTCTGTCAAGCTATAATCTAAAACAACCTTGGTCATCACTCTCAGTTATACGCATTCCGGCTAGAATTCGTAAGTTGGATTTTGGCAGGAACACTTTTTTTTCTTAAATCAGTATTAAAAGGGTGATATCAATCTTGAAGCTCATAATAATCCTACTCCACCCCTATGAAAATGTTCCCACATATTGTGAAAATGAGTTTCTAAGAAAAAAGTAATTTCGAGAGTGAAGAAAATTGACAGGGAAGAGAGGAGAAGCAATTATGTGAGTTAATAACCGTGAAAATATTAGAGCTATTGGATTAAATATAATCAATGACTAATATTAAGTGTAAGAGGTGTAAATTTATAGTGGTGTAAGTTGATCCCTCCTCATTGTATAATTATTAACAATATATAATTAAAAAGACAATTTCCAACAATGTGATGTTTGTTATAAACAATTTCATTTAGTGGATGAGTATATGATATTATCTCTTATCCTATTCTATCTTAATCTTCTCTTCCTAGGAGTCTATTATTATTCTATAAATAGTAGTAGTCAGATTGTACTTGTATCACCCTAAACCCAGCATCACATGGTTACCCAATTGCGGAAATATTTCTGGTTTACAATGCTGGTTACTTTCGAAAAGTATCATTTTCTCGATGGAAGACTATCCACAAAACGCTCCGAACTGGTTACTAACACTGGCTGCAAGCAGGGTCTCCACAAATGTTCCCATGAGACGAGACATCAGGTAATGGATCTATGACGTCGCCGCCCTCATCTACGGAATCATCGTCATCGTCATGATCCAGAACGTGATACTCAGGCTCATCCTTCTCCATGACCTCATAGAAGTCCTCCTCAGGGTCCTCCTCGATCGGTGCTTCCTGCTCGTCTAGAGGTGGTGGCTCGTGTAGCAGTCCATTGGATCGCAGTTTGTTAAGGTAATACCAAGTCAGAGGCAAAGCTACTTTCCTAGTCTCCACGGTATGGCTCCTACTGATTGGGTCCCCGTCAGCATTCAAATATGCTGTGGTGATTGATCGGTGGTACGTGGCAAATGTCGCCCCCAGGAGTATCAGCCATGCCCCGGCATTCCTCGCGTCGTCGAAGACCTCAGTCTTCGATATTGTCGGCACAAGTGGGATATTGGGATCCATTTGAACTCATATACATACGGCGATACCAAAATGGAAGAGAGAATAACAAGTAGAAATGAAAGAGTGAGATACCAACAATGGATATATCGCACATCAACCATATACATGATACATACAACACTTTGGCATATTAACATTTTAAACATTATTCATAGGTAAACAACAAGTATTATTTCAGTGGGTCTCATACCCGAATCACTACAAAGAATCAACTGTTTAGCAACCGGCATATTCGGTCGCTAAACTTTCTAATTCGGTTGCTATTTAATTTAGCGACCGATTCATGGTGGTGGCTGATAACCTAGTCGCTAATATTTTAGAGACCAAAATATTAATTCGATCGCTAAATGGCGACCGTAATTTCGGTGGCTAAATATTAAAAAACGGTCGCTACACGATTGGTCTCATTGTTTGGGTAACCATTTTTAGCGACCGATAATTGGTTGCTAGTTCGGTTGCTAATGTTGGTTACTGTTAACCTATATTAGCGACCGATATTTGGTCGCTAGACCACAATTTTTTAATGTTAACTAAAGTTTAGCAACCGAATTATTGGTTGCTAATTCGATCGCTAAACTGGATTTTATTAACTTTTAAAAAAATTTAATTTTTAAAATAATAATTTTTTTTTCTTTAAAGTTTAGCAAAATTACTAATAAAACACACCAAATTACTAATGAAATATACAATCATAAGAAATAATGAATATATATAAAAAAAATGATCCAAACTGTTGTACAAGAATTGTTTAAAATCAAAAAAATGAAAAAAAAGTCATGATGAGAGGGAGGTGGAGGAACCCAATCATCCTCAGCATCCGTGCCGCCGACGTATACTATCTGATCGTCCTCTGCAGTAGCAGCATAAGTAGCTGGCGGCGGAACTGGAGGAACGGCAGCAGGCGGCACAACCATCAGAGCATCACCCTGAGCAACTGGAGTCTGGATCCTCATCTGCTCCAACACCAGCTGCAGTGTCTGGCCCTGCTCGATGCTCGTCTGCATCAGCTGCTGGTGTGCCTGAGTCAATTGCGCAATTCAGTTCGCCATCTGCTTCTCTCTCTCGCTCTTCTCCCGAAGCTCCGCGTTCAGTTGCGTGATGGTGTCCTGCATTTGGTTGAACTGCTCCTGAGGGACGGTATCGGTGTAGGAAGGAGCAGGCGTGCCTGATGATGAAGCGATAAACTTGACTCCCAGGTGTCCGAGGCCATACACGTGCCCCTTTTTGTTCCTTCTCCCGACGACCTCCAAATAAATGGCATTATCATCGACGGAGATAGGAGAGTTGGGCCCATCACCAATCAAGGCCTCATCTTGTGACTGTGAGGCACGTGATATGGCATCGTCCTTCTTCTCGCTGAAGCCCACCTGCAAAGTATAGATGAAGAGATTTAGTTAAAATTATAATCAATATTAACAAATCAATTATAATAAATTACAAGTAAACACTAAATTGTTTTTTTGCTTACAGCACAGTTACGGGCCTTGTCGTTGACCCATGTCCCCGACTTCAACTTCTTCCTCCTCTCCACCAACTCCATAGCAGTGGGGGCCCATTGTTTCTGTGCTTTCTGCACAGAAAAATATAATCTTAAATTCATAAGAATATTTAAAAATGAAAACTCATTAAATGGTATACTAAGTCAAAAGTTTTAAGTATTACCAGCTCGTCGTAGTGGGCAGTGGCTGATTTAGACCCATCGGTCCAAGCACATGCACCACCATCAGAAGCTCGATTACGCCGAGCTGTGGCTTGGATCTCCTGGAACTTCTCAGTAGCCCAGTACTGGTCCAGCTGCCTCCTGATCTCAGGATCCACCCACTTTCCCTTATTCTTACCCTTCCTCAGCTTGGTCGTCAGATTCTTCATGACCAGTGAGCCTTTATGCTCAAATATGTCCCTGACGAGACCCTCTAAAGCTACGTCCCACCTATACTCTTTCTGCAACTTACAGTTGTTAGGAAATTCGTGTGTGTGTGTGTGTGTGTGTGTGTGTGTGTGTGTGTGTGTGTGTATATATATATATATATATATATATAAAATGTAAATTTAATTTAAATAACTTAATAAATCGTTACCTTAAACTCATTAAACAACTGATCCCTATGGCCCCCTGGGATGGCCTTCCATGTAGGCCATGGACCATCAAACATGCGTCGCAGGATCTTCGATATCGAATCAGAAGGGCCGTTCGCGGGCCGAAATTTCAAGTAAAATTAGAGCATTAATAAATGCTATAAATAAACAAAAACAAGTAAATAGAAATTAACGATACTTTATATATTAAAAAAAAAATTAAATTAGCTTACTCGTTATCCCCCCTAGGGATAAGAAGAATCATCCTGTCGGATGGACCACGGCTCTCCTGTCCCGATGATGATGATGGTCCTGTCATAGGTGTGGATGATGATGGTGCAGTCTGTGTCCCGACCACATGAGGCTGGGTAGGGGGTGCAACTCCAACAACCTGATGTGTTCGTCCCACGAGAGGTCTTTGGTAGGGTGGTCTCGATCTGAAGGCTGTGGGTCGGCCCGCGAAGGGACTCTCGCAGCACAACCTCTGCCACGACCTCCACGACGACCCCTACCTCTAGAGGAATCTGCCATCTGTGTAAAAAATGAAAAGATGATTACATAATAGTGTAAATAATACAAAAATAAATTACCTAAGTAGAATGACATTTACACAATGAATTATGACATAAATAAATTACCTAAGTAGAATCTCCGTCACTAAATTCACCCTCACTCTCATCAGTCTCACTTGATCGGAATGTGCCTTCGCTAGATGCGTCCAACTCGGATTGATCCATTAACTCTCTTTCAACTTCTTCCCCATTTCCGGAAATGTCCGCCAGAGAATTAACAATAATGTCGGCGTAATTTAATTTGCAACAGTACATGGGGTCTTGAAAACTCATCATCTTGGTACGGAGCATCTTTTTCAGACTGGTTGATTACATTATCAGTAATTATACTGCGAGCCTTTATCTTAATAACACCCAACCAGCATTGATGTCCTTCGGGATATGGCGAGTAATAAACCTGATCCGTCTGTTGTGAAAAAATGAATGGATCGTACGCCTTATTATACCTACGAGACAGCCTAACTTGAACAATACCATATTTTTTATCGATTTTTGTCCCTACGTCAAGAGTAGGATTAAACCAATCACACTTGAAGATAACTAACTTCATCACGGGGAAACCGGTATAATCGAGTTCAAGGATGTCAGTTAGAACCCCAATAGAAATCATCCTCTACATTGCCATCAGTGGCTCGTACACAAACACCATAGTTATACGACTGCATTCCTTCATTCCATGTTTTTGTGTTAAATTTATATCCATTTTCAATGTAAGTATTCCATGATGTAACTCATCTGTTAGGCCCCCATGCCAAATTTGTCAACAATGGATTTTGAACATTGTTTTCTGGATCTAGTACCTAAAAAATCAAATATTATATTATTCTTATACATACTATATATTTAAGGAGATAAAATGTATTGCAACAAATGAAGATGCTTAACCTACATATTTACTGAACCACGTAGCAAAGTGAGGAGTAATTTCTCGATCAACCTGATCGTTTGAAATGTTAGGTTGGAGATCCCTTAGAAAATTGTTGTACATCCTACATATGGGAGATTAACAACAGGACGATTAATAATCATAAATGTCAATAGAACTTATAAAAGATATTGTAGAAACTTACTCTAAATATGGCGCCACCTCTTCACAATTTTGAAGGATATACAGATGAGCAGCATTAATGTCACGCTGCTCCAAGAAATATCCTTTTGATTTGCCACTAAATCTGCCCGGATAGTTGAATATTGATATAGGAGGACTAGTTGAACTTCCTTCGCCCGAATCAACGTTTCTAGGCATCCTTGTCCTTCTCGTGTTAACCCGTCCAGGATAGTAATAAGAGGCAAAAGTGGAAGTCTCCTCTACTAAGTATGCTTCACAAATGGAACCCTCCACTCGTACCATGTTCTTGACTTTGTGTTTAATGGAGTGCAGGAACCTATTAAAGAGGGATACATACAAATAATTACCAGTTTTAGGAAAGCTAAACTACGATTTCGTGTTCATGAATTTCATATGTATTAAGTAAAATAGTTGATGTTGTTTACCTCTCAAATGGATACATCCACCGGTATTGTACTAGGCCACCAACTCTTGCTTCGTAAGGTAGATGAACTGGAAGGTGTTCCATAGAATCAAAGAAACTCGGTGGGAAGATTTACTCCAGCTTACATAACAAAACGGGTATCTTGACTTCCATATCCTTTAATTGATTCACATTTAGTGTTGTCGATGTAAGATCCCTGAAAAAAGTGGCTAAGCTCAACAAGTGGGTTCCAAATTGGTTTCGGTAATGCGATGAACGCAATTGGAAGCAACCGTTGCATGAACATGTGGCAATCTTGACTCTTCATTCCATGTAACTTTGCTTCCTTAATGTCAACACATCTACCCAGATTGGAAGCATACTCATCTGGTAACTTTAGTTCTTTAACCCACTTACAGACGACCACTTTCTATGTTTTGCTTAGTGTATAACTTGCCTTCGGTTTTATAAGCCTGCCACGACCACCGTCCTGCAACTCAAGCTCCTTCCAATTACAAATTTCAGCCAGATCCAATCAGGCTTTATTTGTATCCTTTGTCCTCCCCTTGATGTCCATCACAGTGTCAAACACATTCAAAAACACATTCCTCTCAGTATGCATGACATCAATGTTGTGACGGAGTAGCTGCGTCCTCCAATACGGCAACCTCCAAAATATACTTTGTTCTGTCCAATTATGGTTGACGCCATAATCAAGAATATGTTCTCCTTGGGATTCATGGTCGAGCGGTAAGTACTGTACTCTCTGCCATACATTAGGACCAGACAAACGTGGTGGAGGCGGTGTTGTCTCCACATAACTCTTCTTGAATGCATTCTTCTTCCACCTATAAGGATGATCTTCTGTAAGGAATTGACAATCACAATCAAAATATGAGATCTTTCGACTGTTTTTAAGTGTGAATGCCTTCGATCGCTTCATACATATTGGGCAACCAAGCTTCCCCGCGGTCATCCAACCCGACATCATCCCATAGGCGGGAAAGTCGTTGATCGTCCACATCAAAGCTGCTTTCATCATGAAATTCTGCCTCAAAGATACGTCATATGTCAACACACCATCATTCCACAGCATCGCCAACTCATCTATCAGCGGCCGCAAGTACACATCAATCTTACCTTTTGGATTAGACGGACCCGGAATTATGACTGTTAGGAACATAAACTCCTGCTTCATGCACATCCCAGGGGGAAGATTGTACGGAGTCAGGATAACCGGCCAACAAGAGTATGCTTTTCCAGACTGCCGGAAAGGATTAAATCCATCAGTAGATAACCCCAATCGGACGTTCCGAGGGTCCTGCGAAAATGCCATATGAACCCTATCAAAATGCTTCCAAGCTTCTCCATCAGATGGATGACACAAGACATCTTGCTCCCTCTAATGCTCACTATGCCACCTCATGTGAGATGCAATGGCCGTCGAAGAGTACAATCTTGTAAGTCTTGCCACGGGCGGAAAGTACCACATCTTTTTTAGCGACCTCTTCTTCTCGATGCCCATCCTAGTGGTTGTCTTATACCAATCCAGACCACAAAATCGACAACATGTTATGCTCTCCGCTGAATCATCCTTATAGTACAACATACATCCATTCGGGCAACAATCAATTTTCAAACAACCCAAACCCAAATTTTCCATAGATTTCTTAGCATGATAAAAACTTGTAGGCATCTGATTGTCTTCTGGCAATGCCTTGGACACTGACCTAGTGAAGCGATTAAAACAGCCTTCTTGCATATTTTAGTCAGATTTGATACTCAACCATTTCATGCACATTGACAACTCCGTGTACTCCCGACATCCTTCCCACAATGGAGATCGTTCAGCACTCAGCATATCATAGAATCTTTGAGCTTCGGGATTCGGATTCTCCTCTATGTATTGGGAACCCATTCCACCATCTTCTCCCCCATCTTCTTATAGTACAACACCAACCGATGGTCCAGCATGATCCATTATCATCTGCTCGTATGGATTCAATTCTTCCCTCCGGTCACCACTTCCATAGTACGAACCTTCAAATACAACCAGGTTTAAATCAGGCAACATCTCACCATGGTTACTCCACCAATAGTAATCATGCATGAAGCCCTTCTCATAAAGATCGGCTACAACTCCATCCACGCTTTTGAAAGATTGACACTTGTATCTTTTGCAAGGACACCTCAAATGATCACCGCCCAGCCGTATAAATCTCTCCTGGCTAACAACAAACTCTATAAACTCACCCACTCCACTCTATACTCTTTCTAAGACATTTATTCTGATCCAACCTACGATACATCCATTTTCGATTCTCCGGAATATCAATTGCTGGCAATTAAATAGCCTGACCAACCCTACAATAACACTTATATATTACGGTGCATTCCAATAACTCCATCAATCTCGTTCTTATGAAAAGGTATGAACCTATCCCATTCGAGAAGAAACATTTACCACACTCGGCTAATAATAGTTATTCCCTTATTCAAATACCTTATAATTAACAAAATTTCAGCAGCATTTCTTATCGGCCTCCAAGTACAGGACTCAAGCACGGTGAGAATCACCGCGATCAAGTATGCACCAGGGGAACAAAAGGAAATGCATCAGACCGAGATTTCAACAAGTATATAAGGCATTTGAACATGGAAATGACTATTGTACTAGTGTGAAAAAGTTTTTTTCCCAAATTGTCCCACTTGGACAATTCAAGATTCAATACAATGAGCATGCGTACCCTGAGAAGGTACACATGCTCATTAATATTGAATCTCAAATAGGAAACTAAGGCTTTCGTAACTTAATAATTAACTCTAGAAGAAAATAAAACCATTGACTTATAAGGATTGCAGCATACTTCAACAAATATATATTGAAGCATAATTCAATACAAACTTATATAAAATATAGTAGCAAATATCCTATTGAGCTCCACTCTCCAATAACAAGTAACACATAATTGTCAAACACATGCATAACTTCTAAATTAGCAACACACAACAAGCATCCCGCCTTTTTGACAGGATCACATCCTATTGTGCTCTACTCTCCACTAACAAACAACACATAATTACAAATACATGCATAAATATTAAATTATCAGCACACAATCATCATCTTGCCTTTTAGGCAGGATACCTTCCTATTGAGCTCCGCTCTCCACTAACAAGTAACACATAATTGTCAAACACATGCATAACTTCTAAATTAGCAACACACAACAAGCATCCCGCCTTTTTGACAGGATCACATCCTATTGAGCTCTGCTCTCCACTAACAAACAACACATAATTACAAATACAAGCATAAATATTAAATTATCAGCATCTTGCCTTTCAGGCAGGATACCTTCCTATTGAGCTCAGCTCTCCACTAACAAACAACAAGATATATAATTCACATAACACATTACAAGCACCACACAATCAGAACCTTTTAGACAAAGTAAAACCTTAAAAGAGAGTATTGAGAGAACTTACCTATTCGATAAAATGCAAAAACAAGTAAGGATGAGGGGAGGAGCCGCAAACAAGAAGATCAGGAACTGATAAATATAATAAGACAATATGAAATCAAATTAATATCCTTAGAGCCAACTTAATTGTATTCAAGTTAGTAATATAAAAGTTCAACAAATTGCCATTCACGACCAATTGATTACCTGTGGAGATGGAGAGGGGGACGAAGGGACTCGGTTTCAACTCACGAGAAATAGAGCAATGACCTATAATGCATAAATAAAATTAATCCTATCAAATACTAACATTTAAGAAACTAACATTTAAGGCTCTCATATATTGTCACTTTGCAACTAATTCGATGTACTCATGAATCTTGAACCACTCAACTCACTCTCTTAATTATCAGTTTTGTTTGCGATGTTTTTCAAAATCATGAATCAACTCTCTCAAAACTTAAACTATATAGGTGAAGGCACATGAGTAACTTCATGTAGCATTCATAATGTACAAGTCCATTTTTCAGATATTTGGCGTTTTTCATTAATTGTTAAATGTTGAATTAAAACCTTAACCAATAAAATACATGTACAAAATGGAAAACATAATAAAGATCAAACACAAGGGATGGTTCAAAAGCACATGCTTTACATTGCCTACGAGAATCTAGATAGTTGGAAAATCTATTTTTCAAGTCACCGCACACAAGGGATCAAGTTTGATTTTCTATTGGTTCTATCCAAGTTCCATGTGATTACTACCCCTTCCAGCTCTCATATAAAAATATCAGTTTCAGCATGCTTTGTGCTAAAGAGAAGTGTGTAACAAAGAAACAACACAAACACAAGCATAACAAGTTTTAACAAGTTCTCTAATTTGTTAGTATCAAGGCCAATACAATAATACTTGAAAATTCAGCATTTTTAAACAAACAAGCATAACAAGTTTGAACTTGATAATAGGGGATGGAAGCTCTGCTAGGGTTGCCGCACGTCTCCCCCTAGGCTTGCTTTGTGGTTGATCATGGCGGTCTGCCCATGGCCCTTTCTCACTCCCTTGTCTCCTTCAAGCTCTCGCATGCCCCTTGCATCTCCTGCAAAGGATGATTCTCCTGAACCATCATAACCCTCTCCACAACAAAGGACCTTCGTTGAGGCGCTCGGGAACATCTGTGATATCCCTCACAACCAACTTCCTAAACCTCGCATCAAAGGGGATCAGATTGCAATAAAAATTCCAGAAGAAGAGTACAAGGCTGGTCTTGATGACTGCAAGAATCACCTTCATGGCCGCATTATCCTTTCTAAGGGAGATAACCCGATTAGGTTTGATGCCTTGAAAGCCAAGCTATCGTCATTATGGAAACCCCTTTGCCCATGGGGCGTGATCTCTCTTGGTAAGGGCTATTACGAGTTTTCCTTTTCTTCTTTAGACGACCTACGAAGGGTAAGATCTGTCACCTCCTGGAGTTTAAAACCAGGTTTCTTGAGGCTGTTTGCTTGGACACCAGATTTTAAACCCGTCATCTAAAAACAAACATCCACCCAATGTTGGATTCGGATCTCGGGTTTGGCACAGGAATATTGGAGACATAAGATCATCTTTGCTATAGCGGGCAACATAGGTTCTCCTAACTGCTTAGATGCCAAAACAAGTGCACTCTTGAGCGTAGTTTTGGTCATTATGCTCGCGTTCTCATTGACCTTGATCTGAAAACTGTGCTGCGAAACAAAGTGATGGTTGAGAGAGAGGATTTCGAATTCCTGGTGGATATTGAATATGAAAACCTCCCTGAATTCTGCACTACTTGTAATTCTATCGGCCACTCACTATCTCTCTGCAAAAAGACTGGTGAGGTTGAGAATCATGGTATCCCAGCTGTTAGACAGCCTGCTCGCGTAGTCTCCAGATATGTGGCTAAACAGAAAGCAGTAAAAGGAAAAGAGACATTAGTGGAAAATGAATTTGCAGGAGCTGGTACAAGTAAGCAAGGGTTGGTCAAAGATAATCAACCTATTCCAGGATGGCCTTTGGAGGATGAGGCTGTGGCTTGCACGGATTTGGTTGGGGTTAACAACATCCCTATCTCAGCTCTGAATCCTCAACTTAGCACAAATCCTCTCATAGGTTTGGTTAATGAATCTGTTATGGTTCAGGAGACTGGCAATGGCAATGATCTGTCCATTGGCTGTATTGGAACAGAAAAGGCATTGTACAATGTATTTTCTGATTTAGGAACTCCCTTAACTCATCATTCAAAGGAAGTGTCTTCTGGTCAGGTTCCTGAGGCCCGACTGGACACGGATCTGTGATCTGCTTTAGATTCTGGCCACTTTCCTTCAACTCCTTTTACGAATTCCAACCCTGCAGTTACCAAAGATTTGCAAATTGTTGGTAAGCTGTGGAGCACGCAAGTAGAGGAAGAGGAGGATGGCATTGATGATTCGGTTCCTTCTCAGCAAATTGTCCCTAATTAGTAATTGATTGATGATCCTAAGGGTAATCTGGAGCAAGATGCAGACTTCGTAGTGGTCCGCTCAAAATCTCAAATGAAAAAGCTGAAAAAGAAGCAGCTTCAGATTCAGAAGGCTAATGCTATGAAGGCCCGGGATAGGGGTGGTCCTCAAAACTTTGCTTAATGCATATTTTGTATTGGAATGCTAGAAGCATTGATAACCTCGAAACTAGGTTGGTTCTCAAGAAGTTATGCTCTATGCATAAACCAGACATGGTGTTCATTTCGGAACCTTGGATTACTTGTCAACAAATCGCCCCGCGTTTTTGAAGGAGCTAAATTTGAGGCTCTTTGCTGTTAATGACAAGGACAGCAGAATGCCTAACCTGTGGTGCCTCTGTACAGCCTTATTCTCTCCAACTATCTTATCTAGCTCGGATCAGCAGGTCACTTGTTCTGTGAGTGTTGATGGCAAGCAAATGGTGATTTCAGCAGTGTATGCTTCAACAAATCATATTAAGAGGAGACAGCGCGCTTTGGTCTGATTTTTCCATGCTTCAGCAGTCTCTTCGTGCCCCTTGGTGTTATATAGGGGATTTTAACTGTGTCTTGGGTTCTCATGAGCATAGGGGTAAGTCTTTGCCCTCTAAATTATCTTGTGAGGATTTTAGATCCTGGACTGATTCTTCCAACCTCATTCACATTGACACAAGGGGTTCCCCTTTCACTTGGTCCAATGACCGGCTTGGTAACAACTACACAGAGAGGAGATTAGATCGGTCTTTCTGTAACAGTGAGATGCTTGTCCTTTGGAACATTGTTTCTTGTTGCACTCTTACCAGAGCCAAGTCTGATCACTTCCCTCTCCTTTTGTCCTTGAAAAATGAGGATAAACAGTTTGGTTCTATGTTTAAATTTCAGAAAATGTGGTCTAGTCACCCCGATTGAAGGAAGTTCATTGATGACTCTTGGCAAGACCCTATTATTGACTGTCCCATGTTTGTTCTTACTCAAAAGTTGAACTCCTTGAAGCTAAAGTTGAAGGATTGGAACAAGTCGGTTTTTGGGGATGTGCATAACAATGTCAAAGATGCCATGACTAGTTTGGACCAGATTCAGGCTCAAATTACTAATGATGGTACTTCTGTGGATCTTCGCAATAAAGAGATAGAAGCTCAGAAGTTGTTGGAGCTTGCTCTTAGCTATGAAGAGGATTTTTGGAAGGAGAAGTCCATAATTAACTGGCACTTAGAGGGTGATAGAAACACGGAATTCTTCCATCGCATGGCCAAGATTAAGAGTGCTACTAATAAAATCACTGTCCTTGACCATGAAGGCAAGATTCTTAGCAAGCCTGGAGAGATTGAAAGTCATATTTTGCTGTTTTATCAGAACCTGTTTGGTAGTGGTAATGCTTGTCACTCTAATGATCTAATTGGCAGAGTAATTCCAAATGTTGTTGCTGCTCAGGACAATGCGTTCTTGACTAACTTGCCCTCTTTAGAGGAGGTTAAAGATGTGGTTTTCTCAATCAATGCTAGTGGTGCCCCTGGTCAAGATGGCTTTGGGGGCCATTTCTATCATACCTATTGGGATGTGATTGTGCAAGATGTGTACAATGCTGTGCTTCAGTTCTTCCAACACGGTTGGGTTCTTCCCAATTTTAACTCCAGCATTGTTACTCTAATCCCTAAAGTATCTAATGCTGTCAAAATTGATCAGTTTAGGCCCATTGCTATGGCTAACTTCAAGTTCAAGATAATTACCAAGATCTTGGTGGACAGGCTGGCAGTTATTGCCCTTAAAATCATCAGTGAAAACCAGAGGGGTTTCATCAAAGGTAGGCAGATTGTAGACTGCATTGGTGTTGCCTCTGAGTGTATAAATCTGCTTGATAAAAGATCGTTTGGTGGTCAGATAGCTCTGAAAATTGACATCAAAAAGGCCTTTGACTCTCTTGACTGGAACTTACTTCTGCGGGTCCTTGATCCTTTGGTTTTAATGCTCAGATCTGCTCTTGGATTGAATCTATTTTACTCTCTGCTAAGTTGTCTATGTCAATTAATGGTAAGGCCATTAGTTTCTTTACCTGCAAGCGTGGGGTCCGGCAGGGTGATCCCTTATCCCCCCTCCTCTTTTGCTTAGCCGAGGAGGTTCTCAGTAGAGGCATCACCAAGCTAGTTGAAGATGGTAAGTTGCAATTGATGTCTGGCCCAAGAAATCGCAAAATGCCTAGCCATGTTCTTTATGCGGATGATATTTTAATTTTCTACAGCACTTCAAAAGCAAGCCTAAGCAATCTGTTGTCCCTTTTTAAGGAGTATGAGCGGGGGTTTTCGGTCAGGTTGTTAGTGCTGAAAAATCCAAGTTCTAAATTGGGTGCATCTCTGGCTCAAGAAGGTTTGTTCTTTCTCAGATCCTTGGATTCTCTCATGTTGCTCTTCCTTTCACTTATCTGGGTGTCTCTATCTTTAAAGGTGGACCTAAAAGGCTGCATCTTGCCCCTATTGCAGATAAAATCAAGTGTAAATTAGCTGCTTGGAAGGGATCCCTTCTATCTATCATGGGGAGAGTTCAACTGGTAAGATCCATTGCTCTTGGTATGCTAATTTATAGCTTTCATCTTTATGCATGGCCTGTTAGCTTATTGAATTCTGTTGACAAGTGGTTGAGAAACTTTGTTTGGGCTGGTGATATTAATGTCAAAAAAATTGTTACTGTCTCTTGGAATAAGGTTTGCAAACCTTACGTTGAAGGAGGTCTAGGCATTAGACCCATTAAAGCTATTAACAGGGCAGGTTTGCTAAAGCTGAGATGGGATTTTGTTTCATCAAAGAATGAATGGTCTACTTTGCTTAAAGCGAGAACCATTAGGCATAACAAAGCAATCAGCCACCACATTTCCTCTTCTCTTTGGCCCGGAATTAAATGCTACTTGGATGAGGTTTTGAAGAATGTCTCTTGGAATCTGGGGGATGGTAGGAATACATCAACTTTTGGATTGATAAATGGCTGCCAAAACCTATCTCAGAGTACCTAAATATCCTTTATGATGTGCGTCTTTGATGCATCGCCTAAAGTCTCAGATTTCATCATTGATGGTAACTGGTGTGTCCCTAGTGCTCTTCTCCATAAATCCCCTGATCTCAAAGAGGCCATTAATAGTACTGTTATTCCTTTTTCCCCGATTAGTGATCATCTGGTGTGGTCTAGCACAGATTCAGGTTCCCTTAGCTTCAAGGAAGCTTTCACCTTTCATAATCCAACTGGCCAGGTTCTTCCTTGGACAAAGTTAATTTGGAATCGGTATGTTCCTCCCTCAAAATCTTTTATTCTTTGGAGGATCATGAATAATAAAATGCCCACTGATGAAAATCTGCAAGGCAGGGGATGCACTGTGGTCTCTATGTGTAGCCTTCATGAGCAGGCTTTTGAAACTACAAAGCATCTATTCTTAGAGTGTTAATTTGCTAAATCTCTTTGGCAATGGTTCATGAACAATCTGAATTGCTCTATTGACTGTTCTTCTTTTGATGCGGTTATCTCTATCTGCAACAGAGGCTGGAGCTCGCAGGTACATGATATGATAATTGCAGGCATCCTTAACATTGTTTATGTCATGTGGCTTTGCAGAAATAGAGCTAGGTTCGATAACAAGTTTATATCAGTCACTTCAGCTTTGGCCTTAATTCACTCGAGCGTTTCTCTGTCCGGTCAGTATAGCAGAGGAACAATGTCTAACTCCATATCTGATTTCACCTTCTTAAAAAGCTTCAATGTGCAATGTGACCTGGTCCCTGCCCCCCAGATAAAAGAGGTGAAATGGCATCCTCCTTTAAGAAACATGGTGAAATATAACTCCGATGGCAGTGCTCGGGGTCCTACTGGTCCAGCAGCCTATAGAGGTCTTTTTAGAGATTGTAATTCGGATTTCTTGGGCGGTTTTGCAGTCAACCTTGGTTCTCAATCCTTTCTGTTCGCTGAATTACAAGGTGCCATGTTTTGTATTGAGCTTGCTTTCCAGAAGGGTTGGCATTATCTTTGGTTAGAGAGTGACTCTCAAGTTGCAGTGGTAGCTTTGGATAACATCAACATTGTCCCTTGGAAGATTAGAAATAGATGGGGCAATTGTGTCTTTCTCACAAAGCAAATGCAATTCATAGTCTCCCATATTTATAGAGAGGGTAATCATTGTACTGACAAGCTAGCTAGCTATGGCTACGGTGTTTATGGCTCTGTTTGGTGGGATGTTATTCCTGATTTTATTAAGGAAGAGTTTTTCAGGAATAGAATTGGATTAACTAATTATAGGTTTCATTAATTCCTCATGGGTTTGGTTCATGTCCCCCCATGTTTCTTTGTATTCTTTCTCTTTATTTAATAATATTAATGTGTGATGCAGATGATGGGTAGAGTTTGGGGTGCCAACCTAGTTGGGATGTCTTACTCTATTGTGATGCCTCTGCATGCCTTTTTGCTTAAAAAAAAGTTTTCACAAGTTCTCTTATTTTTTAGTATCAAGACCAGTATAATAATACTTGAAAATTGAGCATTTTTTAGTCAATAATGAATACAGTTACGTTGCATAAAATCAAAAGAATGAAAATAAAAAAAATGCACACCAGCTACATTCACAGTAGCATCATCATCTCTTTAGTTTCAGTCAAGTACATTTTCAAGCAGCTATATTCATAGTACCAAGCTTCAGTCAAAATGAAATAAAAAATATATTCAAAGAGGGTTTACAATAACAGTAAAATACCCCCAATTTAAGAGCATTTACCAATCACTAGTGCCCCGAATAGGTAAATCAATCAATATAGTCTAGAAAAGCTATGAAGTGTCGTACAATCAATAAATCAATCAATAATCAAGTTTCATACTATCAATGGACCAAGTCTTTTGATTAATGGTCTGCTTGTTAAAGATTGGCAAAGAGTGTGATTGTTTATTACTTGAGACATAATCATTAATCATTAATCATTCTCTAAACCCTAACCTGAGACAAAAGCGATCGAGAGGAGACGTGGGGATGGTGGCCGCGTGAACGAGATCCCCTTAAGATGGTGGTGGGTCAAGTCGTCGGAGGTGGCAGCACTTGAGAGAGGCATAGGTAGAGAAACTTAGACACAGAGAGAGAGAGAACCGAGCAAGAGAGAGAGCGCGAGATAGAGAGATAAAGGAGAGAAGAAGAGATCTTACCTATGGAAGAGGAGGATGGTCACTACAAGAAATTAAGCTATTTCCCAGGGCTTTTTACCCAGGGGAAAAATCCCTCCCCCCACCCTGGAAATTTTTACATTTCCCACGCGCCCAAGACCCCTGAAATGTCTCGCTTGATTTCCCACGGCTTGGTCCCAGCGCCCCCCCCCGCGTTCCCCGCGCCCTAGGAAAAGGTAACCCATTCCCCCTTTATTTCCCACGGGGAGCGTGCCCCCCCCCCTACTTCCCGCCAGACCCCAAATGCTCCTTCGAGAAATGCTCCCGCTTTTTCCCACGAGCTTAGCCGTGTCTAGTCTTCACGGAGTTTCCCACGGACGTCTCCATCGCAAAATAGGCGGTGTTTCCCACAGGCTGTGACGGTCGGAAAAGATAGGCGGTGTTTCCCACGGCCAAGCCCACGGGAAAATGTGTTAACCCCTCTGTTCGCCTTCCTCCTCTTCACTCGGTCCCTTCGCGCCTCTGGTGTTTGGAGAAGAATACAGAACTGCGGAAGTACGTTCCCAAGACCCTAACCCTAAAATCCTCAGCTGCACTCCACTCCGCGTCCGAGTGGCGCGTCTGTCCCAATTCCGTCGTCGCACCCGTCCGCCATCGCACCGATCACTCACTCCAGGAAGGTACTCCCTTTTCCTTAATGATGTACAAAAAGGATGAAAGGGCTTTGTTGTGTTGTGTTAGATGTTTTAACAGTTTCTTCTTTTTTGTTTCTTGCTTGGAGGACATTTGTCTTCCCACTTTTTCTCATTTTTACAGTTTATACTCATTAGCATTTGTTCCGATTTACGAGCTTTGACAATGTTGAGGAAGAAATCACGAGTTTGACTTCCATTAGTATTTGTGATATTTAGAAAGCTCATAGGTAATCTGAGATGTGGAAGTTGTAAAAGGGAAATCAAGTCAGAGAGGTGTTTGGAATTATTATAGAAGCAACATAGCCAAGCTTTTGGACCGCTTCAACTATATTGTCTTTTTGGTAATATGCACTCTTAATTTGAAGAAATGAGTTTGCATTGTTACTCACGGACTATATTTTCTGCATGAATACATATAATTTGAAATTAGTATGGAAGCATTATTGTAGATTAGCGAGTCTGAGCCTATCTACATTCTTCTAAACACTCTGATTGGACCGCTGAACATAGTTTTTCATGTCATTTAAGTTTACTTCTGCAGTTGTACTGTTATCAATATCACTTGTTATTTCCAAGTTGCAGCCTTACATTTGGGATGTGTGTGAAATTGTGAATATTTTACGAGTGAAGAAGATCTTGCATTTGCAGTAATGTACATATATATGAATGCTATTCTTGTCTTCATAAATGAGTTTCACTCTTGGCTCTGGTTGCTGGCGATGTAGACCTTGGCATCACTTTGCTCTGTTACCAAATCTTACGTTCATCAAATGTCTAAATGAAGGATTTTAAGAAAATGGTTATTTTGTGCATTTCTTGTTATGATTTTTCATGATAACTTATTGGTGTAATTGAATTCTGGATTGATGTCTGAAACAATCTGGAAAAAAAAAAAGAAGATTACTCTTTTTCAAAATCATTAGTTTACTTTGACATAGATTACTCTCTTTTATTGCTTTGTCTTGGTGTTGTGGACATGATAAATGAATTAGCTCTATTATTACTCTCTGTTTTTGATTTTTTTTAGGTCATCTGTCATATGTGGTTTTGTGAAGTGTGGAATTATTGAATTTTTGCACTTCAACTAGTGCGACTTATTGATATTTAATTATTTCTTTGGTCACACAAGAATGCATATTTAACTTTGTGAATTTTTTGCACATTGATGTGCTCTTTTCCAGTAGTTTTCAATCATGCTAGACTTAAAAATCTTAATAGCATATTGGAATGAAGCTCCTACCTTGTCTACTTGTCACGATGAATTTCTAAGTTGAAGTTCTATTTGTGGTACCAAAATATGAGTGGATTAACAAAATTAGTTGATCAGTTGTTCCAAACTGGAGGATTGATGATCTATGTTTATGATTTCCTATGAAAGTCAATTACTCAATTAGTGTAGAATACTTCTGATTTGGATGTTTCACATTATCATTCAATTTTTTATATTAGTTTTACAACTACTGATATAGCTTTAATATGCAAAAAAAAAGCTATCTTCTCTTGCATTTGATTTTTCTGTTGAATCTGTTTGGATCATCTGTCATATGCATCCAGTTTTTTGAATATGATTTCCTGCGTCATTTAATTTTATTCACAGGAACTGACTTCCATAATATTTTTTTCTTTTTTGAATACGATGCCATAGCCAAAGGTTAGAAAGCATATCAACTATGTTGTAGTCAATTTGTGGTTCTAATTGGCTATGATTCATTAAGCTCTAAACTTGCATTTCCAAGACATGTGATTATCTTTTTGCATTGCTGAAGTGTGTCTTTGCGGGTATTTAAGAAAGAAAACAATTGCCGCTGCATTCTGGTTTGCGGGTATTTGTTGCTAATATGTAGAATTTTAGACCAAGTTTGTTGCTGAAGTTGCTTCTAAGATGTAGACTTTGCCTTGGTAACCTAACTTTTCTTTTTATTATGATTTTAGAAAGAAGTATTATTATTTTTAATCGAACTTTATGAGGAAGAGCCTATTCAATAATGAGCAAAAAAATTTATTTGTTTTCTTTCTTTCTTTTTTGGTTTGGGGGAAGGAAAGGTTGGAGCGGTTGGCTTCAGCTTTCTGTTCATTGTTGTTGTAAAAAACAAATAGCATTGGAACACTTATCTTAGGAAATAGCTAAAATTGTTATGGCTTAGGAATTGGCTCAATAATTTATTGTAAATAATAGTGCATTGTGTATATAACAGAGCAATAACAAACTTGAGAGGAAAATTAAGGTAAGGTTGCTTGTCTAGTTAGTTGACTGTAAAGTATGCAAGTGTCCAGGTATCTCTTTCTGTTATCACATGCCTAAAAATTATTTTACTATGATTGCTTTGGATATCTAAAAAATTTGCATTTATTTTGCATTCTTCAATTATCATCAATCATTTTTGGGGATTCCTTTTGCCATCTTTAAGAATAGGTGACTCCTTTTAGTGTGTGAAATTCATTGAGAGATTGTACCCAAAAAAAAAAAATGTGATTGCTATTCTCTTATTGTTAAAATTTATCTGGATTTTTTATTAATATGCAGAAGATGGATTGTTATCCTTCGAATCGTAGTTGTGTGTATGATAGGCTATATCCGAAAAGAAGGGGTTTGAAACCAACTTTCGTAGATGGGGTTGAAGAGTTTGTTACCCAAGCAAAGCGACAAAAGTGTTTCATCGATGATGGAAACCGAATTAGATGTCCGTGTGCTAAATGCCGATGTCGAAAGATTAAGAGTGAAGACCTTGTGAATACTGACTTGTATATGAATGGGTTCCAGGAAAATTACTGGATTTGGACTCTCCATGGTGAAGAAGTGCCACATGTTGATTTAGGGGTTGACGAGAATTGCACGGGTGCCTCAAGCACTCGTGCAGATATGGGATGTGGGGAACAGTTTGTGTCAATGCAGGAGATGGTGGTTGATGCTCTCGGGGTAAACGAGGCGCATGATTACGATAACACTGAAGATCTTCCGAATGAGGAAGCACAAAGATTTTATAATCTTTTAACTGAGACAGCAAAAAAGCCATTGTTTGAAAGGGCCTCAGACTCTAAATTATCGCTGTGTGTGAGGCTTTTAGCTTGCAAGTCCAATTGGAATATTCCTGAAAAGTGTTTGGATTTTTTTATGAAAATGCTTCAGGACGTGACACCTATAAATGGAGTTGTACCAAAGAATTATTATGGTGCAAAGTGGTTAGTGTCGAAGCTGGGATTGGAAGTCAAGAGGATTGATTGTTGCATTAATGGATGCATGTTGTATTACGACAATGAATTCGGCATAAATGATGGAGCTTTGGTCAAATGCAAATTTTGTCAAGCTTCGAGGTATTTCCTTCCCAAGTCTGGGACAAGTAATAACAAACCAATTCCCGTAAAGGCGATGTTCTATTTGTCAATAGTTCCAAGGCTACAGAGAATGTTCGCATCAATGCAAACTGCAGGAAAAATGACATGGCACTTTGAGAACAAAAGAACTTCAGACGTCTTACGGCATCCATCCGATGGCGAAGCATGGAAGCACTTTGACCGGGTACATACTGATTTTGCTTCGGATCCACGTAATGTACGACTTGTTTTAAGCTCCGATGGTTTTACCCCGTATATCCAAGCGTCGGCTTCACCATATTCTTGTTGGCCCGTAATTGTTACTCCATACAATCTTCTTCCTAATATGTGCATGTCGAAACCTTATATGTTTTTGACGTGTCTCATACCGGGACCATCCAATCCGAAGGCTGGTATTGATGTTTATTTACAGCCTTTGATTGATGATTTGAAGAGGTTGTGGAGCGGCGTGTTGATGTACGATATCGCAAGGAAGGAAAATTTTATAATGAAGGCAGCTTTGATGTGGACCATTAATGACTTCCCTGCTTATGGTATGTTGTCGGTTGGCTCATGGTAAATTGGCATGCAAAGCCTACCTTGAAAAAGATGCACCGGCCTGATAAGCTTCAAAGTTGAAAAAGAAAGAGATTTGGAGTAGAGTAAGAGAACTACCAAAAGTCATCGGCAATGGTCGTGTGTCCAAATTACAAGGATACGGGGAAGGCCATACCTGGACAAAAAGAAGTACTTTTTGGGACCTCCGTATTGGAAAGATAATTTGTTGAGACACAATCTCGATGTTATGCACATAGAGAAGAACGTTTTTGATAACATAGTAAACACATTGTCATGAATGTCGGTGGGAAAACCAAGGACAATGAGAAGGCAAGAATGGACTTAGCTTTGTACTGTAGGCGACCGGAGTTGGAGCTAAAGTCGCGAGGCTAATGGGAAGATGTTAAAACCGAAAGCTAGTTACACTTTAACTGCCGATGAAGCAAAGACCGTTTGTCTTGGATAACGAGAACTTAGGATGCCAGGCGGTTATTCTTCCAACTTAGCAAGATGTGCCGATGTTAACAAAGGAAGGATGCATGGGATGAAAAGCCATGATTGTCATGTATTCATGGAATGTTTACTTCCTATTGCTTTTAGTTCATTGCCGTGCATGTCTTGAATCCGCTTCTCGAATTGAGTCAATTCTTCAAGGATTTGTGCTCTGCAACATTGAGGGAGAATGACCTGATTAGGATCGAGCAAAATATTCCCATAATTCTATGCAAGTTGGAGAAAATATTCCCCCCTGGTTTCTTTGATTCTATGGAGCATCTCCCAGTACATCTCGCGTATGAAGCGAGGCTTGGTGGACCGGTTCAATATAGGTGGATGTATCCATTTGAAAGGTAATATAACCATCATAGAATTTTAATTACACTTTTTTCCATTCGAAGTGAAAGGATATGACTATGAACTTCTTGTTGTTTTATAGATTCATGGGTGATTGAAACGGTCGGTGAAAAATAAGGCTAAGGTTGAAGGATCAATCTCGTGCGTCTTACTTACACCGCTGAGACAACCCATTTTTGTTCCCATTATTTCAAGAACTTCATGTTGTCACCAAAAAATAGTAGGAATGAAATGGAAAGTGAAAGTGAAATACATCCGTTAACCTTGTCAGTCTTTTGCCAGCCTGGTCGTGCCTCCGGGAAGGAGACCTCTCACTGGTTATCGGACAAAGAGAGGAAGTCGGCTCATGTTCATGTGTTGATCAATTGTATCGAAGTTAAACCATACCTTGAGTATGCATTTCGTATCTTTTTCTTTCGAATACCTAATAGTATATATTTTTGTGCTTATAATATATATTGTCCAACTTTACAGTGCCTTCTTGATATCTGCAAACAGCAAGCAAGAACAGTCCACTCGTATACATGCTGAGTTTCCAATCTGGTTTAAGCAACAAGTTAGTATCTTAAAAATCTTTGAATTATCCATTGTGAGTAAAATGTAGACATGATTTTTTAGAACTGACATATGTAGGTTTACCGTGAGCAACCAACTCCCATCAACAAACACTTAAGGAACTTAGCCGATGGACCTAATACATAAGTCAAAGAATGGCACACTTACTTCGTGAACGGGTACAAATTTCATACCCAATCATGGACGGAGGGCAAAAAACCATCAACAGCGGGGTCCATGTAAAGGGTCTCATAGAAGGAATTGAAGATGACTTCTACGGCGTGATCCAACATATATATGAACTGGTGTACCCTTCTTTAGACTATACTAAAAGAATAGTTCTATTTTATTGTAACTGGTTCGATCCGTCCGGTAGAGGCACAAAATTTAACCCGAAATGTAATACTGTGGACATCCGAATGAGTAGAAGATATCAAAGGGATGATCAGTTTATCATAGCACAAAATGTGAGACAGGTGTATTACGTACCTTATCCACCAACTCGTAAGGACAAACGAGGTTGGTCCGTCGCCATCAAGACAACACCAAGGGGTAGCATCGAAGTGGATGATTCAGAGGGAGAGGTGCCTTATCAACTGGATGTAATGTCACATGTAGCTGAAGTCATTGAAGTTGACCCTATTGATGGCTTAGGGGACTTGCAAGTCACTGGTGAAGAAGTGAATATCGCCAATTTGTCATCCATCCAGGAGCATTTGGATGAAGAAGACGATAATTCCACTGAAGAACATGAAGAGACAGGATCTGAAGATGATGAGGAAGAAGATAACGACTCAACAGGAGCTGAAGACGATGACTCAAATTCTGAATAAATCGTAGTTAATTTGTATTAGATCTTCGGAAGACTTTATGATTTGGATGGTTAAGTTATTTTTGGCTGTTGGATTATTATTTAGTTATACTTGTTGACTTTATGACTTAGATAACTTATTTTTGGGTGTTGGATTATTAGTTAGTTATATTTGTTGACTTTAATGACTTAGATAACTTATATTATTGCTATATCTGATAACTTTTGTTTTAACATTAAATTGCTCTGTAGACATGTCTGCAGGACGTGACCCACCTCCACCCATCGATAAGGGTAAGGGTATTATGGTTGATACTGACCCCCATCCAAATCCCCGTCGTCGTCGGAACTGACCTTCCACAAATTTAGTGATTCGTGAGTCTATAGATGGATACTCACGTATGCCTTCAACGCTTACCTCTGCATCGTCAGCCCCACACCCACATGTACCTACATCGCGCCCACCACAGCAAGCACCTTCACTGACTCCACGTGTTGCACCTACATCGCCTCATTTCGATATGATTCCCACCCCGGGGGTCACGACACATGCACACTATAGAGCATTTCCTTCAGCATGTGTGGATGAGGAGCAACAATATAGTCCAGGCTATTCACGCTCACCTTCAGTTGCAGATGTGCATGAGCAGCCAGAGGAGCCGGTGGAGCCAGTGGAGCTAGAGGAGCTAGATGCAGCAGAGGTAGTTGAGCTCATGCCCGATGGTCGACCTATTATTAGGCCTAGTGGTAACGGGTAAGAATTAATTAAATTTCTATGTGTTTGGTTGATTCATGCATTGTATCATAATTTATTACCATGTGTTTGATTGGTTCATGCGTCTTTACTGTTAAGGTTCCTTCCTTGTAAGAGAGCAGCGAGTGCCATCGCGTTTGTTATCCAGCAAAGGTATCATAGGGCATTTACATCATGGGGAAAACTCACTGACAATGAGCGGATTAGTATGTTTGATGCGTTTAGAGTAAGTAGAAAATTTCAATTTACTTAATGTGGTTTTTATTATTTCCGAAACTATTAGTATAACAATTGTTATTTATCTTAAAACAGGGTCAGGCGGCATGGAGGAACGAAGATGAGTCAGAGATCCAGAGGATCTTTCACCATAAAGCCTCCGAACGCCTTTCTGATATGCTTAGGGAGGCTCGTGAGAGTGGCATACAGCGATCCTGGATTTGAGATGGTATTTGGGAGGAGTTGCGTCGTTACTGGGCTTCTGATCAATTTAAAAAAATTCTGCTCAGGCAAAGAAAAATAGAGCATCAGAAAAGGGTGGGAGCCTGCACACAATAGGAAGCATTTCCCAGTCGCAGTGGGCAGATCGTATGGTATGCTCATACTGTCATTCTTTATGCATTAAATGTATTTATTCCAACATCATAGTTCATTACTTGTTATCTTAATCATCTATGCTTGTGTTATAGGCTCGCCGGTATAATCGAGGAGTACAGATTCATGAGGTTCACAAACGCACCCATACTAGGAAGGCTACCGGCGAGTACATAGATGAGCGCTCCAAGCGTACTAAGGTAATATGCCCTTTTGATTTTTGAAGAAGCTATTGACTTTAATAGATATTGTAACACTCATACTTTACTGGACTTGAGAGGCAAAGAGCCTCAAATGTTATGACTAGTTTTAGCATTGGCTTTTGAGCATTGACTTTTAGGGAGTTGAATATATTGCTTTCTGTGAATCTTATTAAGCTTTTGATGACTTGCAGTTTTAAATTGTGGTGTTCAATTTGTAAAGGTTGAGGTTTAGGGGAAACTCTGTCCAATTTTCTGCATAATTAATTTTCTAACATACTATTCATGTTTTGATTACTGAGTCTGTAGAGTCACTTTATATTTGGACCTATTGATACTGCCTGACATTGGAAATGTTATAACTAGTTTGGACATGATAATTTGTGTGCATCCTATTAAGCTTTTGATGACGATTTATGGATTTAAATTGCGGTGTTCTGTTTGTAAACATTGGGGTGTTGTAGTTTTAGGGGAAACTCTGTCCATTTTTCTGCATAATTTATCTTGTAACATATTGTTCAAATTTTGATAGTCTGATGTATTGTAACAGGAGGAGTTTCATGAGAGGATGAGTCAACATAGGTCTCAATCATCAGCCTCTTCACCATCCACCCCAGCTAACCCACAGGAGGACGAGTAGCTTGCGCTGAATGTTTGGGCAGAAGTCGTCGGCGGCAAGTATAAGGGTCGTTTGTACGGTGCTGGAGACCTTGCCGGCAACTATCGGAAAGGGGCCTCGCGCAAGTTAGAGCTTAGGGTTGGAGCGTCCACCACATGCAGACGTTACCCTCAGGAGTCGCAGGAGATTGCTCGATTGAGGCAGATGTTGGTCCCTTCCCAAGAGAGGGAGCGGCAGAGGATGAGGAGCATCGTCGATGATGGATACGATGCGACAAGCGATGGAGACACGATGACGGCGATTGCAGCAGCAGCCCCCACAACGACGACAGCCTAGTCAGACGACCCAGCGTGCTCAGGAGGACTACGACTCTCTTGACCATTTTGTTGAGGAGCCTTATAATGGGGATTCTTAGTTTATTTTACTTATCATGTTTATTATGGTTTGAAATAATTTTTTCGTTGAACAAATATGACTTGAATAACATTTTGTATTGAACAAATTGTTTGCTTGAATTATGATGTTAATTTCTTTGTTGATGCATTCATATAAAAATAATAATTATTTATTTATCCACTTTAGCATAAATTAATGTATATAAGGTTTTATTTATAATTTAAACAAAACATATATTTCCCAGGGTTAGAACCCTGGGAAATTTCCCAGGGATCTATCCCTGGGAAATATTTCCCACGGATATATCCCTGGGAAATATTTCCCAGGGTTCTATCCCTGGGATAGATCCCTGGGAAATTTCCCAAGGCTGTAACCCTGGGTATTTCCCAGGGCGAACCCGTGGGAAACGTTTCCGACCAGCTGAAAACCGAGGGATCTAAATCCGTGGGTCATCCTTGGGAAATGTGTATTTTCCCACGGATTTTATGGATTTCCCAAGGTCATAGGCCCTGGGAAACAGCGAAAATTCTTGTAGTGGGTGGTGGTGGTGGTCGGAGGAGGAGGATGAGAGAGAAGCTGAGAAATGGAGAGAGAGAGAGAGACAGAGTGAGACAGAGAGAGGGGGATGGAGAGAGACGGAGAAGATGATAGCTTACCGGAGTAGAGGGGATGACAGTGGTGGCTGGAGGCGTCCTGTGGTGACCAGAGCTCGCGAGACGAAGAGAGAAACGGTGAGAGAGAAGGAGATTCGGGCGAAAGTGAGGAAGAAAGGGGGTTTTGTTGGATTTAGGGATTTTATTTTTAGCGACCGAATAATTCGATCGCTAAATCGGTCGCTAAATGGGTTAATTTGAAATTTGAATTCATAAATTTAGCGACCGATTTAAAATCGGTCGCTAACATACTCTATTTTAATTTTTTTTACGCGTCGTTTAGCGACCGAATTAATATCGGTCGCAAATATAAATAAAATTTAACCGTTTCATTTAACTCGGTTGCCATTTGGGTCTCTAAAAAGTCAAAAAGCTTTGACTTTTACTTTCCTTTATTTAGCGACCCAAATAGCGACCGATAACTCTACTACGTGTTATTTCGGTCGCAATATCAACTATAAACAGTGTTTCATGTAGATCCTACAATCGGTCACCATTTCAGTCGCAAACAGTAATCAACAAATTTGGTCACTATTTTCGATAGCTAAATAACCTTTTTTTGTAGTAAATCAATCAATTTTATAAAGATAATGCATGACACTTCAATCATCAGGCTCTAAACTTAATCTCATGAGATACCATCACCGTTTTATCATTAAGAAAGAAAGAGTTGATCAGGCTCGTATGCCGCATTGGCAAGTTGTTTCCGCCACCTTATGCACCCGAATCAACATCATCACAAATCCCTTATAACGGCCATTCGGATGTATACATCATCGAATACCACATCTTAAGCGGGTATTCGGTAACTCAAGCACGTCTGCTAAGGGGAAATGCATATGAATAAAAGACTTTTCATTATCGAGACTTTTCTGTGTGTTCACTCTTTTCCATTGTCGAAGCCCAAAGCTAACGACTATTCACAATTTTCATTACTTGAAAATCAATAACATAGGACGTGCAGTCCGAGTGCTCAATCACAACACCTTAGACCAATGCTGCAGTCCAAGGTTGTGGTCATAGAAACAATTATAATTTTATCCATGTTTTATTTCAACATGATAAGGACTCCTAGCCCATAACAACGAAATTAGGACACACGGTCCTTAATTCCAAGATTAGAACTCCTAGCCCATAATATCACGATTAGGACTCTTGGTCCATAATTCTTGACACGGATCCCAGATCGCGTGCTTATAACTGAATACTAGAGGTAATGTCTCGCGAACTAGATTCTCTTTCACATGTGTTTACTTTTCGCTCAGTGAAAATGAAAACCAAAATAAAACCTCGGTCACTTATCCAAGTAACCGGAACGTTTCTAAATCATTTAGGAGAAAATCTTTTCCTATACAAATTATTTTATAAAACATTTAGGAAATTCGTTTGCTTTTGAAATCCTTATGGAATAAAGTCAAATATTTTCAAAGGTGTTTTTCCTTCATAAAACACATAGTTCGAAAAAGGTTTTCTCTCGTACAAACTTTGGATCATAAAAAAGTAGTTTCTATTGACTTAAAAACACTTCATCGTTTCTTTTCAAAACAAGAATCTCATTCTCCTGAAGTAAGCATTTTAAACAAGGAACTTTTATAAATGAAATCAATACTTTCAAAGTTCTATTCAAGGCTTATTAAGGCTTTTAATCCTTATAATCATTGAGCACAGACTCAAGTCCGACTTCTCAAACTTCAATCAACAGTAATATATTCTCAACAATAATATCACAGTTAATGACAGTTCATCACATATATACAACTCACAATACTATAAGGCAAGTAATAATCACAATAGTTCAAGTAAACAAGTCATTCAAGTGTTTGCTCCACATCATAATAATATTCAAATCACTCAAGTAAACACATACACACATGCATATAGTCATTGAATATCCCTAGGCGAACTCTTACCTTCTGTGAAGGTAAGGAGATTAGATGCTCGAAGAGGTATACCACAAACGTCCTTGTTTCCTCCACGATGGAAGTCTAAGGTTATAAACACAAAATCACAAGTTAAAATCAAACAAGAACACTAAACCACAAGGTATAGGTTCAGCCAAGACTAGTTCTTAGGGTTAGAGATTCCCGAAAATTATACAACTCATGGATTTATGATCTTTAAATGTTAGGAGTTAGGAGTTCATAAATAATGATCATTTAACAAGGTTGAATTAAAATCCGACTAAGTTATAAACTTAGGGTATTCGGCCAAGGCTAGTAAAATAGGCTAACATTCACTAAACTTTCCAATCTTTTAGGTTTAGCATCCATATGTATTAAGGAGCTCAAAACCATGATCATTTTGGAAAAATAAGAACAAAGTATCCTAGGTTCATAACCTTCTAGGTTCGGCCTTCATAGGATTTATAGGCTAGAAATCTTTAAACTTTCCAATCTCTTAGACTTAGCATCCAAATATCTTATGGAGCTCAAGTCCATGATCATCTTGGAAAAAAATGGAAACTTAAACATTCCAATCTCTTAGACTTAGTATCCAAATATCTTATGGAGCTCAAGTCCATGATCATCTTCGAAAAAAATGAAAGTAATACATCCTAGCTTTAATAACATAGAATAAACAAGTTAGAAATACTTAAACTCTCCAATCTCTTAGACTTAGCATCCAAATATCTTATGGAGCTCAAGTCCATAATCATTTTGGAAAAATAAAAAACTCAAACATCCTAGCACTTAAACTCTAAGTTTCGGCCATCATATGATGATGAGGAAAATATTCTTTGTTTAACAACAACTCTTAGGTTTAGAATCACAAGGTATTAAGAGTTCTAAATCCATGATCATACTTGGAAAGTTGAAACATAGTATCATGGGCCTACTTATTCATATTTTCGGTCATCATAGGAACAAGCTATCAAACCTTCCAAGATTTATAGAATTAAGATCAATGGATAGTTAGAAACTCAAACACATGATCCTATTCCAAAAAGTTGAAACAAAACCTCCTAGGTCACAAATGCAAGCATTCAGCCTTCATTGGAAGAGATAGGTAGAGATTTTTGTTTTACACAACCTCTTAGTATGTGAAAATATAAGTTAATACAAGACTATACAAAGTGGTTTCAACTCAAAAGGAGTTTTCTACCATTTTAGAGAGATTTTAGAAGTTTAAAGCATATAAAGAACACATAAAAGATGAAACTTGAAAAAAGATTCATATGAGAGCATTACCCTTAGTATAAGGAAGAACTTTAATGAAGAACTGAAATAGAAAAGATGAATAAAAACTAAAGCTTTAAGAGCTTGAACTTTCAAGAGAAAGGAAGAAGATGAAGGTTTAATGGAGTTTGAAGAAGCAAGATAATGAAGTGAAAATGAGAGGGATATATATAGAGAGGGGGGAGGAAGTCCACGGCTCCAAGGGAAGTGAGGGAGGGGTTGTTGAGCAAGCGTGGTGGTTTAATGCTTGATTGGATAGAAGAAGAGAGAGAAATAACTTTTTGGATTAGAATAGTATTATAATTTGAAAAGTGTGATGATTACATTTTTGGAATGTGTCATAGCCTCTTCCAAAATGTCACCTTACTTCTTTTATGTTCCCTAATCTACTCCATTTCATACCCGGTTGCATTTCCGATCTTAATTCTTCCGACGTTTTCGACCGAATAAAATATTTTATTTTATTTTTGAACGAATTTTTTTTAAATAACCACAGTTGAAGGAAACATAATAAAAACACTAACTGTCTCGTTCACGGGTCAAAATTAGGTTTTTTGCACAGTAAACTTGTACCGGCGGTGAAAACGCAGGCCGACTTCCGTCTGAATTTTCAACCGAAATTTTTATCGTGACTTCATATGATATAACGACACAAAAAAATGATTTTAGTTTAGTTAAAATCATCCTTTGAGTTTAATCTAAAATAAACATATTTAAATATGTATTTACTGCTACAGAAAACATAGGAAAAACATGGTGTTACAGTACTTGTTACACTTGATCATAATATATCAATGACAAATATGATGGCTAGTTCCCGAAGAACTAGACCTTAAATCCTAGTTCCTAAAGAACTGATATTTGAATCTATATATTTGTTCTCTTCATCTCTCTATTCTTTCTCTATTTTTAACATGTTATTAGCACGATCAAGTCTCTAACGGTGTAACGAGGTTTTTAGTCTTGTTCTCAAGATAAGGCAAAATAATCTCGATAATATGGAGGATGACATATGTTTAGTGGACAATGGCACGACTCACATGATCCTTCTTAATAAAAAATATTTTTTTAAATTAACATCAGCTGAAATTAATGTTGATACAATATCTGGTTCTGCAAATGTAATTGAAGGCTCTAGAAGAGCCCATATTATGTTTCCAAATGGAACAAAATTATACATCGATGATGCTTGTACTCTAGTAGATCCCGAAGAAATCTACTAGCCTTCAAAGATTTACGTCGAAATGGATATCATGTTGAAACCAAAAGTGAGGAAAATTTGGAGTATCTTTATATTACCTCCACAAATTCAAATGAAAAGTCTATATTAGAGAAATTTCCAAGTTTCTCGTCAGGATTATATTTTACAAAAATAAGGATGATTGAGTCAAATTATATGCACCAAAAGTGCTCAGATCCTAAGACTTTTGTACTTTGTCATGACCGTCTTGGTCATCCTGACTCAACTATGATGCAACATGTCATTGAAATACTTTTACATAATTATTAATTTTGTGTTTCCTGTGCTCAAGGTAAATTAATCATTAGATCATCTCCATCTAAATTACATTCGGAATCCCTTTATTTTCTACAAAGATTAAATGGTGGCATCTGTGGCCCAATTCATCGTTCTTGTGGACCATTTTAGTACATTATGGTTTTAATTTATGCTTCTACTCGATGGTCACATGTTTGTTTACTTTCAACTCGAAATGTTGCTTTTGCTAAATTTCTTGCTCAGGTAATCAAATTAAGATCAAGTTTTCCTGATAATCCCATCAAAACAGTTCGTATGGATAATGCAGGTGAATTTACTTCAAAAGCCTTTTATGATTATTGTATGTCAACGGGAATTAGTGTTGAACATTCTATTGCACATGTTCATACTCAAAATGATTTAGCTGAATCTTTTATTAAACGTTTACAACTTATAGCTAGACTTATGCTCATGAAATCAAAACTTCCTACATCTGCTTGGGGACTTGCTATAACACATGCAACATCATTGATTCATATCCGACCATCTGCATATCATAAGTTTTCACCATTGCAACTTGTTTTTGGTCAACAATTCGATATATCTCATCTTAAAATATTTGGTTGTGCTGTGTACGTATGTACCTGTTGCACCCCCTCAACAGACTAAGAAGGGTCCACAACGTCATCTTGGAATCTATGTTGGTTTTGATTCTCCTTCTATCATTAGGTACCTAGAACCTGTAACAGGTGGCATTTTTAGAGCAAGATTTTTGGATTGTCAATTTGATGAATCATTTTTTGCATCTTTGGGGGAAGGAAAAGGTAAAGGGGTGAAAGCTCAATAAATTTTTTGGAACACACCAACATTGTCCAATCTGGATACATGCATAAATCAATGTGAACTTGAAGTTCAAATAATAATTCATTTGTAGAATTCTGTAAACCAATTGCCATATATTTTTACGAACACCTAGAAGGTCACTTATCACGCATACTGGTTGCAAACTGTACGGTTGGTTGTCCCTGAAGGACATCCTATAGGAACGACACCTAATGAATCAAAAGTACGCCAGAAGCGTGGTAGACCTATTGGAGCAAAGGATATTGTTCCATATTTCTGGAGAACCAACCCCTGAAGTGGTCCTGGTACCAGATTATGAGATCTCATTAAAAACTGGAAATATGAGGAAAAGATATGAAGTCATTGTTGATAGTGTTTTTTCATATGCAATTGCTTCTGAAATAATCAATGATAATGAAATTGAGCCTCAAACTGTAGAAGAATGTCGACATCGAATTGATTGGCCAAAATGGAAAGAGGCGATACAAATTGAGCTAGACTCATTAGCCAAACATAAAGTTTTTGGACCAGTAGTCCAGACACCTTAAGATGTCAAACCCGTTGAGTATAAGTGGGTTTTTGTACGTAAAAGAAATAAAATGAATGAAATTGTGAGATATAAAGTGTGACTTGTAGCACAAGGTTTCTCACAAAGGCCATGTATAGATTATGAAGAAACATACTCCCCTATTATGGATGCAGTCACTTTTATATTTTTGATTAGTTTGGCAGTCACTGAAAGACTTGACATATGTTTAATGGACGTAGTGACAGCTTACTTATATGGGTCATTAGATAATGACATATATATGAAAATCCCAGAAGGACTTAAGATTCCTGAAGCATGTAATTCAAGACCTCGATAAATGTACTCTGTTAAATTGCAAAGACCATTGTATGGATTAAAGCAATCAGGACGAATGTGGTACACTCGTTTGAGTGACTATTTATTGAAAAACAAGTATGAGAATAATCCTATTTGTCCTTGTGTTTTCATCAACAAAACAAATTCTGGGTTTGCAATAGTTTCTCTTTATGTTGATGACTTAAACATAATAGGGACTCCAGAAGATATCTCAAATACTGTAGAGCACTTACAAAACGAGTTTCAAATGAAGGATCTTGGAAAAACAAAATTTTGTCTTGGATTTCAAGTTAACCATTTTGAAAGTGGAATACTTGTTCATCAATCTTCTTATATAGAAGAAGTTTTGAAACAATTTTATATGGATAAAGCATATCCATTAAGCACTCCAATGGTTGTTCGTTCACTTGATGTGAAAAAGGATCATTTTCGTCCAAGAAAGATGATGAAGAAATTCTTGGTCCTGAAGTACCATATCTTAGTGCCATTGGAGCACTTTTGTATCTTGCAAATAGAACTAGACCAGACATAACTTCTGCAGTGAACTTATTAGCAAGATTTAGTTCAGCACCAACCCGAAGGCATTGGGCTAGAATCAAACATATTTTTTGTTATCTCTGTGGAACATCTGATATGGGTTTGTTTTACCCAAATGGAGTAAAGTTAGAGTTGGTAGGATATGTTGATGTTGGTTATCTTTCTGACCCTCACAAAGCTCGGTCGCAAATAGGTTCTGTTTTCACATGTGGAAAAAATGCTATCTCATGGCGATCAGTGAAGCAAACAATCACAGCTACATTATCAAATCATTCAGAAATATTGGCTATTCATGAAGCAAGTCATGAGTACATATGACTAAGAACTATGACTCAATACATCAGAAGCGTATGTGGATTGGTGGAAGAAAAAGACAAGCCAGCAACATTGCATGAAGATAATGAAGCATGTATTGCACAAATTAAAGGTGGTTACATAAAAGGTGATAGAACCAAACATATTTCACCAAAATTATTTTATACTCATAACTCCAAAAGAAGGGTGACATTGATGTTTGCAAAATTCGTTCAAGTGACAACCCAACAGATCTATTCACAAAGGCACTGCTAACTTCAGTTTTCAAGAAACATGTGCATAACATTGGAATGCATCAACTAAGGGATTTTTCATAATTGATGTATATTTTGGGGGAAGTTAGTCATTATGAATATTGTACTCTTTTTACTTCGCTAAGTTTTTATCCAACAGGGTTTTTCTTAGCAAGGTTTTAACGAGGCAATATTCAGAAGATATAGTCATCCAAGGGAAAGTGTTATAAACACTTTGATTTAGTGGATGACTATATGATATTATCTCTTATCCTATTCCATCCTAATATTCTCTTACTAGGAGTCTATTATTCTATAAATAGTAGTAGTCAGATTGTACTTGTTACACGTGATCATAATATATGAATGACAAATATGACGATTAGTTCATGAAGAACTAGACCTTGAATCCTAGTTCCTGAAGAACTGGTATTTGAATCTGTATCTCTATTCTCTTCATCTCTCAATTCATTATCTCTATTCATTTTCTATGAATAGAGAGATGAAGAGAACAGATATATAGATTCAAATATCAGTTCTTCAGGAACTAGGATTCAAGGTCTAGTTCTTGAAGAACTGGTATTTGAATCTATATCTCTGCTCTCTTCATCTCTCTATTCATTCTCTATTTTTAACACGTTATCAGCATGATCAAGTCTATAACGGTGTAACGAGTTTTTTAGTCTTGTTTTCAAGGTAAGAATTCTATATGTTTTGAAAATATCATATAGAAATAAAATAAAATAAAAATTGTGTTCGGTACGCTTTTTTTTTATTTGAATAAAAAATCTCACTTTACCTTGATTGAAATAGTATCTCACATCAATTATTTAAATTACCTTCATACTTCAATTTTTTCCTATATTCTATTTCAAAATGATAATTTAACGAATCTTTAACCAATTATTTATAATGCATAATAGTAATAATAACTTTTTTTATATATACATAAAAGTTTAGATGAGTTGGATTCCGGGGGACTCACCAGGGTCAAGATAGGCCTCAGGACTCAAAGAACGCTTACAGAGGTACTTACAAATTACCCACTAACGAGATCCTCACATCGGTAGTAGGATTCGAACTCACGACCTTGTGCTTTATGAGTCGTATCTTTATCAACTGTACCAACCTTCATTGACAATAATTAATAACTTTAAAACTGTCATTATTTTTTATTCATGATGGATATCTAACACTTTCTTTTTTCTAGTTAATATTTTGTACTTTCAATTTTTATAAATATTATACATTAAATATTTAAAGTGTTTCATAGAATTGTTCAGAAGCCAGCATATACCCTAACACCTGAATTTTAGTTTTTATTTTATAAATATACAATAAAAAATATGATTTTTTTTGTCAAAAAAAAGAGTGATTTTGAGTATCTTCTTATATTAAAAAGGAGGTTCGTTGGGTTAGTTTTTCCCTCCACAACTAGGGTTAAATCTGTAATTTAAAAGTCTAATTTAATATGATATAATTTTTTTAATACCTCCTTATATTAAAGGATACAACAAATATCTTCTATTGGGGATTTAAAATTTCAATTATCTTCTTATATTATTAATTTAAAATCTTCTTATATTAAAAGGAAGGTTTGTTGGGTTAGTTTTTCCCTCCACAGTTGGGGTTAATTCTGTAATTTAACACACTAATTTAATCTGTTACAATTTTTTTTAATACCTCCTTATATTAAAAAGTACAACAAATCTCTTCTATTTGCGATTTAAAATTTCAATTATCTTCTTATATTATTAATTGAAATTGCAAATAAAAATATACATTTTTTTTTTGTATTAAATATACGTGCTTTTTTAATACAAAAGAATCCATCTCTTTTTACATAATTATATGATCAAATGATATTATTCTTAGATCAAAAGGAAGGTTTGCTGGGGTGGTTTTTTCCTCCACAACTGGGGTTAAATCTATAATTTAATAGAGTCATTTAATATGTTACAAATTTTTTAATATTCCCTTATATTAAAAGTTACAACAAATCTCTTCTATCTGGGATTTAAAATTGCAATTGAAATTGCAACTAAAAATATCCGTGTTTTTTTTTTGGTATTAAATGTACGTGTTTTTTTTTAATACAAAAGAATCCATCTCTTTTTACATAATTAAATGATATAGCAATAAAAAAATAATTTTTTTTACAAAAAAACCACAAGTTAAAACATTTAGTCATTTTTCATTGATATAAGTTAAAAAATTTAAAATTGCAATTTAATTTTTTTAAATAGAATTGTAATTTAAAATTTGATCATTGCAAATAAAAATACACGTGTTGCTTGGAGTTTAGAAACATACTTGTTAGAGTAAGGAGCGGAGATATTGATAAGGAGAACTAGTGTTTTTTACCTGTGCGTGACGCACGGGTAGTTTTTCAATAATTATGAAATGTTATAATATTTAATTTTAGTTTTATTTATAATTATTTTTTCATCTTGAAATATATTTATATCATGACTACACACTATAATTATGATTATAAACACATTTAAAATGACAACTTCGTATTAATTATAGGATAAAAGAGAACATTTTTCTTGATATTAAATTTTTAAGATAAAATAAAAAATATACCTCAGTTTACCAACACATTTGTTGTTGGCCCCAAATAAATCATCTGCTGCCAAAGATATGACAAACGGTATGACTGTTGCTCTTCTTATTCATTTGGCAGCTAATAACAATTTATCACTCTGATTACTACACCGTATCAAAATCCTACATTTGTCTAAAGTCATTAAAATAGGATAGACTTTCATAACCACCACAGATCATAAGTGCTGTTACCACCAACTACATACCATGAAAATGTGAAAGCTAACATGATAATGTTAATTTCTATGGTATACAATACAACAGATTAGACTTTTAATAACGCACCTTTTATAGCATTTCCGTGTGGAAATGCTATTAAAAGTGACGGGGGACTTTTAATAGCGGTTCCTTAAGTAAACGTTATCTTAGGTATCACCTAAGATAGCGTTTCCTTAAGGAACCGCTATTAAAAGTCAAGCTGCAGGAAAAGATAACGCTTCCATCAGGAAGCGCTATCTTAACTAACAACCTAAGATAGCGGTTCCACACGGAAACACTATCTTTTCTAATTTGCAATAAATAAATAAAATAAAATCAACTTTTAATAGCATTTGTAAAATGAAATGCTATTAAAAGGTAACATTTAGATAGCGTTTAAAGTTAGAAACGCTATCTTAGGTGAGAACTACCCACGCGCGCGTATGCTTTGATCCTTCAATTCTCAGTTTCTCAGTTTTTGCGTATATCACTGACCTCAGTTCAAGTCTAGGGTTGCCATCCAGAGAGCTCGTCCCCTCTCACGCCTTCTCCCTCTCACTCTTGCTCAAGCCTCAAACTCCCTCTTTATGTCTCAGCAAAGGAGCTCAGAGATCCGAACTCCTCTCAACCTCCTCTCTCTTTTGGTCTGTTTGGATATTTTTCATACGCCCCCATTGCTCCGCCACTCATCACCACCCGTCGTCGCGCCGGAGCACGCTGATGCCGTAGACCATAAATTCCGCCCCGCGACATTCAGAGGTTTTTAAACTTCAACAACGCGGCTCTTCCCTGTGTCATTCAAACCACACCACCTCGCTTGTCCCTGGCGCTACATCACACCACCTCCTACACTCTCTCTGCTTCATCCCTTCTCCCCCTACGACCAAGGTATGCTCTCTATGTTCCTCTCCCCTATTGCGAACGAAAATGAATGTAGTTCTTGGGTCTGAGAGTTCTTGGTCCGAGTTTGGTAACAATGAGAGGTAATGAGCAAGTAACTCTGATGATGATTGTCTTTGGTGAACTTTTGTTAGAATTAAAACTAGAAAATGTGATTTTTGTTCATAAGAACCAAGGGTTTCTGGGATTAAGAACTCTGTTTGGAGAATTTTTGGAATTTGTTCTAATGAATCTCTTCAGACTTGTATTTGAAATATTGATTGTGTGCATAAGCATGTTCCTGTTATGATCGAGGATTGAGGGGTTGTGTGATAATGTGCTAATTTGGGGTTTCAAGCATGCTTCTTGCGTTACTGTGGCTGTTAGGGTTTACAATATGGGTTGTGGGTGTCCATTCATTTGCTATGATAGATTGTTCTTGGAAAATTGCTTGAGTGCGTATGTTTGTGCCTGTGATATTGTTGCTCAGATTTCCTTGGACATGCTTAGAAGCTTGTTATAGAAAGACCCTTATCACCTTCCTTACACTTTTCCCTCTTCGTGGCCTCGTGCACTGCCGATTGCTGATTTCTCTGTTTCTAGGTCTTTTGCAGAAAGGCAACTTTTCTTTCTCATCAGGAGTTTTCACATTTCTGCATTGTTTATTAAGAATAGCAGAAGCATTGCAACATGAGGTCTCTCATATTCATTCTGGACACAGATACCCCAGGTTTTTAAGAAGGTACTCTTAATTGAATGCTTGAACTTATTTATTCATATAGATTAATTTTATTTTGATAAAGATAGTAGTTAGCTTGGCTTCATTTTGCAATGATAATGAGGTGATAGCCTTTGTTAAAACATCCGTCTTGAATCTCTGCTGGTTAGTAGCTAAACATAAGAGAGAGGGCCTAGAAATTAGGTTTATAGAATGAAACTTACATTTTCTACATATCTTGACCATCGTTATTTTACTGTAATCAAAGTGGATGCACAAACTTCAAGGTTTCTTTAGAGAAAACTAGAGCTGACCAAAATCAACGCAGCCTCCTCTGGTGTAATGATATGAAACCTAAGGAAGTTGTGTAGAAAGCTATTAGTAGCATCAAATCTTGAAGTAATGGCTTTATTGCTTGAATTGAACAGGAACAGAATAATATAAGGAGAGTGATCTCCTCCAAGGGTTCCCTTTTACACAATTCTACAATTTTTCTGAATGCCTTTTCTCTTCCCATTCCTCCCCTATTTATCTACTTGATCCCCCAATTTCCCTAATTGCATTCTAACAATTCTAACTGCCATGTAGCAATTACCTCTTTTACCCTTCCCTATCTATCCTTTGCTTTATGCTTTCTCTATATTGAGTAAAATTTTAAAACCCTGGAGACTGACTAGAGAACCTTTTATTACCCAGGATTACGCAATTAACATAGATTGTCTAAACTGTTTAATGATTTTGATATCTGTAGTTTGCTTTCATCCAATGACAGTGTGGTCCATTTACACTTTAAATAAAGTGGGTAATAAAAGAATCTCCACTCATGTTAATGGTCCATTAATGTCATTTTGTTGAACCTGTTTTTAATGTAAAGTTCTCAACCTTTAGAAATTTTTATGGTGTGGTATAAAGACTGATGGGAAACATTTTTATGGTGTGGTATAAAGACCTGGCTTTGAAGGTCGCAAGGAAGGTTTTATTAATGATGGTTTTAGCTAACATGGCTTCAAAGTTTATTGATTTTTATGTTTTTAAGTCGTTACTATCTTGCCTTCAGAGAATCAGATTGGACAATTTGGGTGGAGAGGGCTGTCAATTTCTCCCTAGTTTAGTAGATTTCTTGAAATTGACACTTTTTATTTACTATCATCAAGTACATGGCATATTTTGGCAATTCAGCAGTGTGACTATTTCTGATTATCACTAGATTCACAAGCATTTTGTTGTTGGATAGCTATCACAGACTGTTGTTGGTTTACATCCTATCACCATAGGTTGATGTGCACCGAATTTGTTGAGATTTGGTTCCTTTTTTCCCCAGGTCTAGATTGCAGTTATTTCATTCATAATGATTATTGTAATTATTCCCTGAGCAGGTTGTGAACTTGCTGTTGTGTTCAATTGTTGCTTCTTCACTAAATATTCATGTATTTTACATCACACTGGTTCTTATTCCCTGCTCTTTGATAAGTCTCCTTGTTTTACATTTTCCAACAGTATAAGCAGCAATTTTTATTTTTGGCCAAGGCATTCATCTGCTTTGCTGTGTATATTGCTCTTTACAATAACAGTACCAGTATCATATCATAATTGGTTTTACAACAATTATCTTGAATCTGGTTTTAGATTTTGCTCTCTATAAAGTCACAAGGGTTTCATGTGCTAACTAGATACTATTTGATTCAAACATTTCTAGCTCTTTCATCATTTTGAGTTTAAATTATTGATTGTCCCACCCACATGAATAATATATACTCACTAAGATACTTCTGTAGTTCTGTTCACTTTCTACATGCACTAAACCAATTAAAACTTGTTCATAAAAAAAAAAAACCAATTAAAACTTACTAAATGTGGCCCTATTCAAGCTCTTTCCTCTTTCTCCCCTCTATCTTTATTCTTTCCCCTCTCTTTTACTGAGATAGATTATATAGTCCCAAAAATGCTAAACCAAGCCTCGGGGGTAAGGAATGTTGAATATCCTGGCATAAGAATCAAGAAGAAAACACAAAGATCCCTTAAGAATAGGCAAGCTGGCGTAATTTATAGATCTGAGCTCAGATGTAGAGTGAGGAAGGTTTTCATCCCATATACATTATCATCTTGGGATATGCAAAATTCTTTATCCTTAGATTCCTATGTAAGGAAAAATACTATTTGGAGGGGTAAGCGCGTGATAATATCCGAAAGATTTGTAGCCATCAAGCCTGTTTCCAACTGTTTCCAACTCGACTTCCTAAGATCCATTCTCATTCCTTCTATCATATCTTTAAATGGCTGCATGGAAACAAATAATGATTTTGAATTTCTTGAGATGAGATGAGCTGAAGATGGGTTTTGAATTTCTTGAAAATATTGATTTTTGCCACATTTGTCGCGCACACGCGTCAAAAAGCGACCAGTTTGTAAAAATATGTAGATAGGGAAAGTGCGACAACTCGAGTATCGTCTCACAAGGACTCTCGGATTATTATTAACAGAAAGGTCAGTTTTTTTTGGGGGGGGGGGGGGGGGGGTTGATATGGAATTAAATTAAGAAAACAAAGCAAAAAAACAATGCAAACTAGTTACTAATAAAAATAAGCTAAGCGATCAACCTACTGCTCTCGGTTTCCCACTATCATCGGTTCATATAAATCCAAGCCCTAAGAGGATTCTACTCTCTTTTCGATTGTAACATCAATTAACAAGCGAAACCAATGCTACGAGATATATGTTCCTAATTCCCGAATTAAGCAAACGGGGTGAAGCACTCATGAACTAAGCGAACATGAACGAATACACGCGAATTAAGCAAACACGATTAAGTATAGGAACATACAATCATCGAAACAAATCAATACCTATCCTATATAATCCTGAATTAAGCAAACAGAACATACAGAACAAATATTTAAAGAGAATAGCATTAAGTTTAGGAATTACAAAACCTCAAGCGTAAATGGAACCCGATCACAGTAGATTGATCAAGGAGACTAGTTCTCCATTACAACTATATCAAAACCCTAATTTCGCAGCCGTCCTAATATAAAAAGAGAAGAAGATGATGAGAAGATTAAAAACTGACTTCTGCAATCTGTCCTAGAACAGCAATTTATATCTGTCAGTTCTGCGCGATCTCGCGAGGCGAACACTCACTTGCGACGCGAATCTTATGAAGAAATCTGAAATGTTTGGACTTCTCGTGAGGCGAAGAATTGATCGCGAGGCGACACAGAAAAGGTTGCAATTTCTGGCACAGTCAGCCTTCAGGGTCGCGAGGCGAGTATAGGATTCGCGGGGCGAGACAGAGAGGTTTACATTTCTGCTGTTCAGGCTGCTCTCAGGTTCGCGAGGCGAGTAGCCTCTCGCGGGGCGAAAACTCCAGAATTGCTTCTCTTTATTAACCTGAAAACAGGAAATAGCAGTGAATGCTTTATTTGACTCTAAATCAACTAAATTAACCTAAAACTACTTTACAGACTCAAAATGTTGCTTGAGGACAATTTAATCTAATTTGGGCGAAAACGAAATATAATTAGCACAAAACCATGGTCATACTAGTCATAAAACTAGATGAGTCAGCGGCTGATCAAAATACCCAAACTTAAACTTTGCTTGTCCCCAAGCAAACTAAAACTCAAAAACTCAAAAAGACTCAAGACATGGCAAGCTCAAAAGGATTCAATCAACTTTCTGCACAAATTTCAAGCAATTCACCAAAATAATTTTTCCTTCAATATTCCCCCCTTTCAAACAAAGCAATCCCCACATGCATTTACTCTAAACAATTGAGAATTTCGTCATTCAAGCAATCATTAATCTAAGCAAGGGATCCAAGTTACACACAAAAGGGAGATCACCAAATTCAAACAATCGCCTTCCTCACAAGGGAATTTAGTGTTTCACTCATTCGCTCAGTTTTTGTCTAGGCTATCAACATTTCACTCAGTTTCACTTTTAAGAGCACTTCCCATGAATTTGATTTTCATCTCAAAATGGTTCCCACGGAAACATGCATGCACATCAAAAGGTCTTTAAGGGTTGTAATGGGGCCTGGCTAAGGGTAGGATATTCAAAGGTATCAGGCTTAAGTCCCTAGGAACTAAGAGAGCATGAACATTTCAACACTTTGAATTTCCACTCAAGTTCCTTTTTCCATTTTTCTTTATGCTTTTGGGTGACTACAACCCTTTTCTTTAGATATCCTTTTTTGACATTTGTTCTTTTATTTCCCTTTTTTTTTTGAAACAACCTTTTTATTATTATTATTTTTTTCTCACCCCAGAATGACATGTCACATCCTTGTAGCCACCCCAAACTTAGTTTCTTACAAACCTTCTCTTGCTAAGCTTCCATGCTCTCCTAATCCTAAGATCGGGTTAACATGGTTTTTCAGATTTTAGGCTCATAACATAAGGTCATCAAGAATTAACAGGTTAATTAGGCTCAAAGGGGCTAACAAAGGAACATGCAGCAGGGATGGTTCAATTTAGGTCAAGTGGCTATTTACAAAGAAAATTGCCTAAATCATCTGATGCAACACATAAGCATGCAAACCAAGTAGAGACTCAAGCAAATTTGGGAAAGTGCGGCTCAAAAGTGATTCCAACAGTTAAAAACATGTTGGAGGCTCAAATCCTCACCTGGACATTTTTCTCAAATTGTTTGACCGAGATTCTATCCCTAGTGTGTGCACCCCTTCACCCCAAACTTATCATAAATCATGCAATCACAACAAAGTATCTCAAAGTTCAGTTTTCAATTTTTTTCACATGGGGACTAATTTTCACTTTTTCAAAATCTAGGGGGAAATCATCAACAGTCAACAAATATCATGCAGTCCATCTATGCAAAATTCAATCAAATTCCAGCAAACTTTCTGACACAAGACTCAACACACAAAAACTCTTGAGCTTCTCAAATTATTCAAGAGCATAAAGAAAACAAAACGAAAATAAAGCAAAGATAAAAAAGAGTAAGGTTTAGAGAAAACTCATGGAGATGGTTCCACCAGGATCCCATTGCTTGTAACATAAGGCCCAAGTGATAGACACGGGACGGAAGCTCATTCCATGGTCCCCTAACTTGCAGCCTTGATATGGAGGTGAGCACTTGACAGTTATGGTGACCTCGCCAAGTGCGGCGGACTTCTCGCTCCCTCTTGGGTCAAAGATGACCTCTTTTTCAACAAAGTCTCCCCAATAAAAATGGGGTTCAACCTCTTGGACTGGCCATAGTGCCTTCATATCCAAGGGTGAACAATCCAGAGTATTGAACTCCATCACTGGTGGTTCCACAGGGGGAGGTGGCAAATAGGTAGAGAGGATCTCTGATGCTGCTTCATTTTCTGCACAATCTTCATTCACTGCACTGACAAGTCCATCACCTGTTATACATGCAGAATTCTCAGCACACACCACACAAAGGTTAGTGTTAGTACGGTCAGTACATATGGTACAATAAACAGAATCAGAAAAAGCTTGAATGTCTGGAATTTCAACACACGGTTCATCATTAATAGTGTTCTTGACATTATTATCAAAATCATGTTCAAAAGAGGTATTGTCAAGAACATCTATTTGTGAATCTGTATGTTCTTCAAGGAGATGTGGAGTTCGCAGTATAGCCAAGGCGGAAACGATGTAAGCATTTTGAGTGGCAAAATCCTGACGACTTGCCTCCAACCTCTGTTGAAATTCAAGATTACTTGCTTCCATCCTCTGTTGGAATTCAAGATTTTGTTCTGCCATCCGTTGATTGTTCTCTTCCATCCGTTGAGTGTTCTCGGCCATTTGTTGTATCAGAGAAGCTAACTCATTCAGGCTGCCTTGATCTCTACCATGTTGGCTATGATAGAAAGGTTGCTCCTCATTCACTCCAATCATGTCAAAACCACTGCTAAACTCATAACTTCCAGCAAAGTTAGGATAACATATGCATGGTGGTGGTTTACTAAAGTCGGGATAATATATGCATGGTGGTGGTTTACTAAAGTCAGGATAATATATGCATGGTGGTGGCCTATCAAAGTTAGGATAATATATGCATGGTTCATAATCAACATTAGGCATAAAATCTTGCATATAATTATCCATGGGAAGCACTAAGATTCACAACCAGACAAAGCAGCCGTAACTAATGCAAAAGTTTTTTTTTTGTTTTTAATGTAATTTTCTGTTAATAACAACAAGAGTCCCCGGCAACGGCGCAAATTTTGGCACGCTGTCGCGCACGCGTCAAAAAACGAGCGGTTTGTAAAAATATGTAGATAGGGAAAGTGCGACAACTCGAGTATCATCTCACAAGGACTCTCGGATTATTATTAACAGAAAGGTCAGTTTTTTTTTTGGGGGGGGGGGGGGTTGATTTGGAATTAAATTAAGAAAACAAAGCAGAAAAATAATGCAAACTAGTGACTAATAAAAATAAGCTAAGCGATCAACCTACTGCTCTCGGTTTCCCACTATCATCGGTTCATATAAATCCAAGCCCCAAGCGGATTCTACTCTCTTTTCGATTGTAACATCAATTAACAAGCGAAACCAATGCTACGAGATATATGTTCCTAATTCCCGAATTAAGCAAACGGGGTGAAGCACTCATGAACTAAGCGAACATGAACGAACACACGTGAATTAAGCAAACGCGATTGAGTATAGGAACATACAATCATCGAAACAAATCAATACCTATCCTATATAATCCTGAATTAAGCAAGCAGAACATACAAAACAAATATTGAAAGAGAATAGCATTAAGTTTAGGAATTACAAAACCTCAAGCGTAAATGGAACCCGATCACAGTAGATTGATCAAGGAGACTAGTTCACCATTACAACTATATCAAAACCCTAATTTTGCAGCCGTCCTAATCTAAAAAGAGAAGAAGGTGATGAGAAGATTAAAAACTGACTTATGCAATCTGTCCTTGAACAGCAATTTATATATGTCAGTTCTGCGCGATCTCGCGAGGCGAACACTCACTCGCGACGCGAATCTTATGAAGAAATCTGAAACGTTTGGACTTCTCGCGAGGCGAAGAATTGATCACGAGGCGACACAGAAAGGGTTGCAATTTCTGGCACAGTCAGCCTTCAGGGTCGCTAGGCGAGTATAGGATTCGTGGGGCGAGATAGAGAGGTTTGCATTTCTGCTGTTCAGGCTGCTCTCAGGTTCGCTAGGCGAGTAGCCTTTCGCGGGACGAAAACTCCAAAATTGCTTCTCTTTATTAACCTGAAAACAGGAAATAGAAGTGAATGCTTTATTTGACTCTAAATCAACTAAATTAACCTAAAACTACTTTACAGACTCAAAATGTTGCTTGAGGACAATTTAATCTAATTTGGGCGAAAACGAAATATAATTAGCACAAAACCATGGTCATACTAGTCATAAAACTAGATGAGCTAGCGGTTGATCAATTTTCAAGTAGAACCAATCATGCTTTACACTCTTTTACAGGGAATCTGCATATCTGCCTCACAAACCAAGGAAGACCTTGAATTCTGCCATTCTAGTGTTGTTTTGCTTTAACTTGGCATTGCTACTTTGCTTTCTATCATTCCCCACCCACAAAGGATTTCTTTTACCAGGTATTTGTTTTTTTTAATCCTTTCGTTGTAGCATTAGGGATGTTTATTTTAATCTGTATACATTGCATGTAGACATCAACCACTCTAAACTCAAAGTAAATATGTTTAATAAATATTTTTGTAGATCGGGAAAGCATGGATCGGAAATGGATGTCTGCCAATCGTTTAACGAAGGAGTATGAGGATGGGGTGAAAGAGTTCATTAGGTTTGCAATTCGGCATGCGGAAAACCCTAATACAATCATATGTCCTTGTTTAGATTGTTGTTATGCAAGGCGAGTTAGTGCAGCCGAGTTGGAAGAACATTTAGTGTGTAATGGAATCGATCAAAGTTATACATGTTGGACAAAACATGGTGAGACAAGAGCTGAGTCTAGTGAAATGAGGAATCGTGTGAGATATTCATCAAACGATACCGACACAAATACTTATGAGGGCGATCATTTTGAAGACATTGCAAATGCTGTTGAAGAGGATCTTCGGGATTGTCCTCAAATGTTTGAGAGGTTGGTAAGTGATGCAGAGCAACCATTGTATGATGGTTGTACTAAATTCACAAGATTGTCGGTGATGTTAATGTTGTGTAACTTGAAATCGGGCAACGGATGGACTGCTAAGAGCTTTACGGACATACTCACACTATTGAAAGACATGTTGCCGGAGGATAATGTGCTTCCTAGTCGGACATATGAGGCTAAAAAAATGTTACGCTCTATTGGCATGAGCTACGAGAGGATACATGCTTGTCCTAACGATTGCATTTTATTTCGGAATGAATATGCATCGTTAAAGATGTGTCCTAAATGTAATGCCTCACGATATAAGAAGAAAGAATCAGATCCAGAGAAGGTTGTGTGGTATTTTCCCATAATACCCAGATTTAGGCGCATGTACCGTAGTTTAGAAGATTCAAAGCACTTGACATGGCATGAGGATGAAAGGATCAAAGATGGCAAGCTGCGGCACCCGGCAGATTGTCCTCAATGGAAGAAATTTGATCATGATTATCCTGATTTTAGTCAAGAATCAAGAAACCTACGACTTGCATTGGCTACTGACGGATTTAACCCGCATGGTGTTCAAAGTAGCTCTTACAGTACATGGCTTGTGATTTTGGTGATTTATAACCTATCTCCATGGCTATGCATGAAGCGCAAATTTATTATGTTATCTATGTTAATTTCTAGGCCCAAACAACCAGGAAACGATATAGACGTCTATTTGACTCCTTTGATTGAAGACTTGAAACAATTGTGGGAGACAGGTGTGGAGGTGTATGATGGGTATAAGGAAGAAAGTTTCAATTTGAGAGCTATGTTGTTTGGTACAATTAATGATTTTCCAGCCTACGGTAATCTATCAAGATATAGCATCAAGGGTCAGTGTGCATGCCCTATATGTGAAGAGGGTACGGATTGGATGCGGTTACAACATTGTAAGAAGAATGTCTTTCTTGGGCATCGTAGATTTTTGCATCCAAGTCATCATTACCGGTGGTGGAGAAAGGCGTTCAATGGGAACTTGGAAGAAGGTAGAGCTCCTTCACCGTTGACGGGTGATCAACTTTTTGAAAAGGTAAATGATTTGAATACCTAATTCGGTAAACCTTTTGCGAGAGATATTGTCACAAGAGGGTGGAAGAAAAGGTCAATTTTCTTTGAGTTGCCATATTGGAAATCATTATATGTAAGACATTTCCTCGATGTGATGCACGTTGAAAAAAATATATGTGATAGTGTCATTGGTACGTTACTCAATGTGCCAGGGAAGACTAAAGATGGCATCAATGCAAGGTTAGACTTGGTTAGTATGGGAATAAGAAGAGAATTAGTACCGACGAAGAAGGGTAAAAGTACATATCTTCCTCCGGCTGCTCACACTCTATCTAGAAAAGAAAAAACTATTTTTTGTAAGTTTCTTGACGGAGTTAAGGTTCTGGAAGGGTACTCTTCAAACATTAGGAACCTCGTATCGATGAAAGATCTCAAGTTAAAAGGTCTAAAGTCCCACGATTGTCATGTTCTCATGGATCAGTTGATACCCATTGGTATACGGTCTATTTTACCTAACAAAGTGCGGGGGGCCTTAACTAAACTTTGTTTCTTCTTCAAGGCAATTTGCAGCAAAGTGATTGACCTTGGGAAGTTGCCATCATTGCAAAGAGAAATTGTTGTGACTTTATGCGAGCTTGAGATGTACTTTCCACCTTCATTCTTTGACATAATGGTTCATCTAACCATTCACCTTGTTAGAGAGACACAACTGTGTGGGCCAGCTTATATGAGATGGATGTACCCGATTGAGCGTTATATGAAGATATTAAAAGGGTATGTGAAAAACCGATCACGACCAGAAGGTTGTATTGTTGAACGGTATATTCTCGAAGAAGCTGTTGAATTCTGCATCGAATACCTATCCAATGTCTGTTTCTATAGGGCTGCCAAAGTCTCGTCACACATGGAGAATGATGGGGCAAGGAATTACCGGAACTGAAATAGTGACTATATCAAGGATGAGAATGGGAGCAAGCACACTTATATGTTCTGCACAATGCCGATGAGGTTGAGCCATATGTTGAAAAACACAAGGACATGCTTAAGAGTTTGTATCCAAATAAGAATCAAAATTGGCTAACTAGAGAACACAATCGTTGTTTTATAACGTGGCTAAGAGATCACATTTTTGCAAAGTTGACTGAAAATGCTACTTCAGTTTCAAATAGATTGAGATGGTTAGCCAAAGGTCCAAGTTTGCATGTCTTCTCTTACCACGGTTATCAAATTAACGGGTACACATTCTATACAAAAGAACAAGATGGTCGGAGTACAATGCAAAACAGTGGTGTGACTCTTGTAGCTCAGTCGATGCATATCTCAAGTGCCAAAGACAGAAACCCCATATATGCAAATATGTCATACTTCGGCGTCATTGAACGAATATGGGAGTTGGATTACACAAAGTTTAAGGTTGGTGTGTTTGGTTGTAAGTGGGTTGACAATAATAACGGTGTTCAGATTGATGAGTCAGGGTTCATGCAGGTGGATCTTAATAGGGTGGGGTATAAAGATGAGCCTTTTATATTAGCATCTCAAGCTCAACAAGTGTTCTATGTCACTGATCCAGTTGATATCAAAAGGTCCATTATTCTTTTGACTAACAAAATAATTACTAAGATTGATGATCAAGACCATGGAGATGTTGATATTGAAGATGATCCTTTCGTCGGGACATTACAATCACTTGAGATTGATCCAACTAGGGATAATGGTATGTATATGAGAGATGATCATGATGAGGGGCTTTTGGTCAATCCACCATTTCGTACTAATAAAGGACAAACAAATCTCAATCCAATGAAGAAAAGAAAAAGGTTGACTTGAACATATATGTAGTGTTTGTGTTTAAATGAACTTTCTAATCCTTTTATATTATAATTAGCATCTTCCGGTAATGCTAGTGTTGATTTTGTTATCCAGTGATGTTTTATATTTTGCATCAATTAATATTATATTAATGTCCAATGATGTTTTACTTGTGTCTAATTTTTTTGTAGGTAAATGGCATCTTCCAGTACAATGCTAGTGCTGCCAAAGTGACGCGACGTGGGCCAACTGTTATGAAGGCAGTCATCCTCGCTAGGAGTAAAGGACAAAAATTTGAGGTAATTTACTTACTAATCTAAGGATTTCATAATGTTGTTTGATATCTAGATTTATTTACTTTATTATTTTTATTAGGTTGAATGGAATTATTTGGACCAACCAATTTGTGCCAATGGAAAAATATTGAAGAGTTACATTGGGGCCGTTGTTCGGCAAACAGTCCCAATTATCTGTTCTAATTGGAAGGATGAAGCTTTGGATGCTTTCAAAGAGAACATATGGGCTGATGTACAGGTAATTATTAAAATTTGTGAATTATATTGTAAACTATGTAAACATACTTACTTTGACACGTTTATATTGTTTTGCAGATGTCTTTTAATGTTGATGAATCTCGAAAAAAATTTGTACTTCAGGAAGCCGGTAACCTACATCGGGCATTCAAAACTATTTTGACAAAAAAATTTCTAAGAGATGCTAATGGGAGTATCATAGAGGAACCTCCATCACAATATCCACACATATCAAGGGATGAGTGGGTAGATTTTGTAGCAATACGCACAGGAGATGCACGATTCCTAGTATGTTTAATATCACGTTAGTCCTTATAATTATATGTATACGTACATATGACATTAACCTTGTATTAATATTACTTATATGTGTCTGAATAGAAATTAAGCAATGAAAATCGCAACAGAGTGTTAGATCCTGCATGCCCTTACAAAGCATCACGTAAGGGGTATGCTGACATTGAGGATGAATTGGTATGTATATATATAATTAATTGCATGTGTGGTAAATATGACTTTTAAATACATGAGGCAGGGCCAGACGTTAAAAAAATTAAACGCCATATTGTGCGGAGGAAAGCCCGCGAGAACAAGGCGGGTGTAATTGACAACAAAAATACGCAGAACGTGTGGAATAAATGTGTAAGTAGACTAACATTTACATTTTCATTTGTTATTTTCTTATGACAATATATAATAATGCTAACATTTGCATTTTACCAATAACTATGTGTCAGGAGGAACTGTCACAGTTTGCAATAGAGGGAGAGATACAAGATTTTGGTTGCCAGGATATTCTTGCTAAAGCCCTAGGTGTGCCAGAGAACCCTGGTCGTGTTAGGGGTGTGGGTTTTGGCGTCTCTCAAAAAGACTACTTCCCACCTGAAGGTCGTGCAAAACATAACTGTGAAACGAAAAGGTGGGAGACATTGGTGTCTCAACTCTCAGAAAGATTGAACAATTTGGAAGATAAGGTGAAAAAAAAAGGAGGATGAGGAGAGGCAGGCTAATTTCATAGCCCCAGCAAGCGTCAAAGATAGTTGCACTCTAGCATCTGCCATCAAGCTTCTAGAGGTAATGCATGCTTTTTTTTTTTACTAGTATTGCATTCCCAGTTAAATACATTCAATTGGATGCCTTAATTCACAGCTTATTCATCTATCATTGGATTAGGGCGTCAACTCATGTCATCTATATTTATCAACCCCAAACCATCGTATGGTTGGTATGGGTAAAGTATATATGAGAGCGGGTGTTACACTGCACACCGGACCACTACCCCTTAACCATGTGAAAGTTGGAGTTGATGTTGCAACTGAGGGAGATGTGCCATTGCCGGTACCTATCGATGATGCAGATGTAATGACAATAAGAGATGCAATAGGTACTTATGTGGCATGGCCAATTGATCTCGTGGTTGTAATTAATATGGTATGTAATTGCATTTTTCCACCTTTTCATATACGGCGTATATTTATTACATTAATTGATCACTAACTGGCATATTGAAATGCAAAATTTCCAGGCACCTGCAAAATCTAAAGGCAAGGGCAGAGTGTTTGAACATACAAAGGAGTCAATTACAACCCCAGAAAATAAAGGAGGCAACTCTGAGGCCAACCCTCCTACAACTGGTTCAACTAACATTTCTCTGGAATATTTCAATTTTCTTAAAATACATGAATGAAAGAATATGAAAAATGATGACCAATTGGACATAGAGATAGAACAAAATATTTTTGGTGATCATATCATTGATATGATCAATGCTGAAAATATCAGAGAAACTGTAAATTATGAATGGGTATCCGCCTCTGTTATTTTCGTATATATCAGGTACTAAATCAGGCTTACAGTGTACAATATGTTTTTAGTCTTTCCATTTAAATATTGATGTCATTGGTGTAATCCATTTTTATATTTTAATTGAAGGTGTTTGTATGAAGAATTTTTGCTTCCAAAGGAAAGAACGAGGAGGTTTCTGTTCTTGTCCCCACACCAAACAAATACATACGGCTTCTTCGAGAGTGATTCACAGATAACGTATATAGCTGACCGCTTTGCAACTACAGAAAGAGAATATCAGCCCTTGTTTCTAGCGCCGTGCAATGTTGGGTGAGTCACTTATCCTATAGGACTTAATTCACAATAATGAATTATATAAAAGTTGAGGTGCTTAGGATTTGTTATCTCAACATTTTTGTAGGAATCATTGGGTGCTATGCGCGATAAATACTGTTGAAGAGGTTATTTACTATCTGGATTCCTTGCATGTTGATCCTACGAATCACCCAGAATTAAAGAATCTGTTCAATAAGCAAGCATGCTTTTATATTTCTGATTTTCTATGATTCTGTCGAATGGCTTCCATGGTAGATACATGTTGCAAGTTGTCATGGTCCTAATGTGCTTTTGATTTTTGACATTAGAATAACTGTGTTGAATTGGCATATACTGGGTTGTGGCTGTTGTGGTTCAAAATAAAAAAAAGCATGCGTGTGTTTGTGATGATTGAAAATATGTTTCTTAATGAAGTTTGTTTGATTTTGTGATTAGTGCTTTGCAAGTTTATCGCGCACATAGCAGAGCTAAGGTGTCGCGTTTAAAGGCAACCAACATTAAATGGATTCGGATAGAGGTACTATTTTATTTTTTATAGTGCCCAAGACAACCCAACGATATAGATTGTGGATACTATGTCATGCGTTTCATGAAGGAAATTATCTTACAGAACCAAGTTAAAATACCAATGGCGGTATGTTGTTTACTTAGCTTTTAACTGTGACTGTTCAAATGTTTTAGCAATTGTAACTTAATTTATTTAATTTTTATGTCGCATTACTTCCCTGACTTCAAATGCTCCACATACTCCACTGCTCAACTATCTGAAGTCAAGGAAGATTGGTGTCGTTATATTGTTGAAAAGTTTATTTGATTACGCTTGTTATATATGGTCAAAACTTTGTATTGTACTGTATTTGGATGAAACAATTCTTGATTCAAGATGGTTTAAATGGTACTCTCTACTTTTGCTGAGGACTTGGGAACAATCTATCTTGGGTGTTACCTAGTTGTTTTTTGTCAGTATGTCTTGTCAAAAATTCTTGAAGTATTTTATGATTGAGAAGCTTCTTGGCTTGGTTAAATTATATTAATCGATATGTATGCAATTGGGTCAAACTTAGTAGTCAAGCGTGTGCAATTGGGTCACTTTCATCTATATTGAGTTTACCATTTGATGATTTGAATATTTGCTATATGCCTTTATTATTACGGGTTCAATATATTGAAGGTGCTACACAGTTTTTAGGTGGAATACTTTCTATCAAAGTAGCTTGTTATATATGCATATGGTTTGGTACAAGTAACTTAGGTGTCTGGGTTTTATTTGCTACCCATAATTTGTATTGTGCTTCATTTCTTTGTACACCCGTTTTTTATAAACATGCAGGATGGAGGTAAAGTTAAGAAATAGGAAAACTAAAAAAAAAAAAAAGGATTAGATAGAGTTTGTATTTACAAACGCTATCTAAAGTCTGCCCCTTTAGATAGCGTTTGTTTTAACAAACGCTATCTAAAGTCTGCCTTTAGATGGCGTACTAAAAAAAAAAAAAGGATTAGATAGCGTTTGTATTTACAAACGCTATCTAAAGTCTGCCCCTTTTTTTAGATAGCGTTTACTACCGGAAACTCTATCTAAGGTCATCTTTTAATAGCACTTCTTAAATGCTATCTTTGCTAACTACTTTTAATAGTGGTGGCATAGATAGCGCTTAAAAACGCTATTAAAAGGCATCCAGAAACGCTATCTAAAGTCATTTCTGTTGTAGTGATAGGAGCCACCCCCATCCCAAAAAAAAAGGCACACAAGAACCTGATTTTTTTGGAAGCATAGCCCAAGGTATTCTTAATGTTACTGTATCAATGTAGGATGAAATCATTACCACATGGGCAAGCACTTAAAACTAACGATAGCTATTCTGGAATATTTGAGCAACAAATGAAAGATTAACATGCACCTGAGTGGAGTGTGAACCTTTCACTCATAAAAAAAAGACAGATAATTTTGTGATTCAAAACAGCATAAAAGACGACCTTGACTACAACCATCGTTAGTTGCTGAACATACACCCCTTATGACTATAACACGAGACACAACTCAGAGACTATTTTATTTATCTTAATAAAGACCCTTCATACTCCATTTTAAGGAATTTTAAAACTTGCTTTAGGCTTTTAGCCATAGTTCATGTATTTCACAGCCACACAAGCCACCGACCATCTATTTGTACAGATATACCAACCATCTCTCCGTTGAACTTATGCCAAATCCATCATATATCAAATCCTAGCAAGTACAGATATGCACATGCACAGGAACAAACACAGTTTAACACATGGATACGATAAATTTTAAAAATTATAAGATAGACCAGACTATAGTGTAATATATAAAGCTCACCTTAAAACACAACTTTTAAGAACATGAATAAATTTCAAGGAGAAGCAATGTTAATCAAGTATTAACAAAGTGGTTGAGTTCAATGCACTGTAACAATATTTGCACTTAATTTGTTCACAAACACATCATGAAACTCAACAACATAACCCAACCACCAGAGCACTTTCTCCAAAACAACCACTAACCAAACACTAATTTACCAATTCACCAGATGTTGATCCACATAAGATCTATGAGAAGAAAAATTTCCCACTAAAAGAGATTTTCCAGCACCCACTTGATCTTTGCAGCAAGAAAATTGAAGGTTGTAAGTTACTTACACCTTTCTTAGGAAAGTTTCTCCTTTTTCTTCTTGACTTCTTTTTTTGTTACCTACTGACTCCATTCTTTTGAGTGGCAATTGTTCGGTTCATACAAAATCTAGCTTGGGCAAAACAGAATCATGAAGGAAATCCATATAAGTCTGGTTTATGAAAAAAAAGAAATTGCTGATATGCAACACAATCAAGGATTTCTTTATAAACTTGGAAATCATTAACCATCCTTCAAGCATTCAACTCCTTCATGTATGAAATGGCTTAACATTCAGGAAGTATGTAGTATCAATTGATTGCAGTTTAAATTAAGATGTGGATCATTCTAACCCAAAATTAATACATTACCAACCAAGGTCATGTTATTTTATTCAATATCATATACCTTAATTTCACATTCTTAAAATAAAAGAAGGAATCTTTAAGCCAAATAATCTAACCCATTTTCATTATTGGTACTCAACAAAAGTAGAATAATTAATCAATCAATTAAAAAAATCAGATTCATTGGAAAAAGCATTTTATTCCTGATTTAATTCAAGCTCAAGCAAGCAAATGAAATTCATCACTATTCAGAGAATCAGTGCAAGCAAAAGCGCTTATATAACAAAGCTCCAAATCACTACAGTTACCAACGAAACATACAAAAAACCAATATATGTAAATCAAAACAACCATAAAATATGAACCACCCAGATAAGGTGTAAATCAAAACAATATACTTCTCTATATTTCACTTCATTCCCTATACATCTCAAACAAATTTAGAGAAGTAAATGCATAAACTACAACCATAAAATATGAACCACAACATCTTTGAACCTCTAAAACAAATGATCCAACATGTTATCGGAACAATCTTGATACAAAGATCGTGAAATAATCCTAAATTTTAAACCCCGTGAGATTTAATTTATAGAAAAGGAAGAAAAGAGGTTGCGGAAGATGAAGTTAAAATGACAAAAAGTATCATCTTTAATCAATTATAAAGACAGCACGGGTCAACTATTAAGGTCAAACTAAGTCAACTTTGTCATTTGTAGTGTATAAATAGCGACATACTGTTAGATTAAATTCTTAAAATATAGAAAAATAAATAAAGAAGAAGTAGAAAAAAATAGGCCATCAATACTTTGATACCTCAGATTGAGTGAACTTCCTGACAGAAATTATAAATTGAATGCTCTCTGATTCAACCACATTTAACTGAGAATACAAATTCAGAAATGTTCTAATTAAAAGATACACAGATAGAGCTTTCTAGTAAGAAAAAAACAAAGCATAAAAATGGAAAACGACCTTGCCAAATAGAGTCATATATGATGCCTATAGGTTTTGATTAAAAGGTTAACTCTGTCTTTTGGCTGCAGTTTATGGATTCCATTGCTTAATGATCTGGTGTGAATCTGTCCAACTGGTGGCATTTACAGTGTTAAAAGCACAATCATCAAAGGATGAAATAATTGTTCTTCATAAACAAATTCTGAAGAGGACTAAAAATTTATCATGGATATCAGCTTTAAAAAACACTTATCATGGAAAATTTACAATTCATTAACAATCTAACAGATTATAACCTCAGAAAATGCACTAACAATTACAACCTAAGAACACTTAGCAAAACCACGAGTTCCATAAAAAATAAAAACAAAACTATCTTAACCTGATGCTAGAAGAAGGATGCAGCAGAATAAGGAGGACTGGATTACAATGTACACAATGTCGGATGAAATTGAACAAAAAATCATTACAACTTGAACTAAACTCTATGATATAGACATGAAAATAGGAATCATCAGAGTATTCTAATTTAATAACTTACAAAAAAGAAAACAAACCATAAAAGGAGAACATCATGTTATATAACAGCAAAATGAAATGAAAGGAGAAGATAAAAAATCTTTGAACTCACTTTGCAGTCTACAATAAGGAATAACGGATATGGGAATTTACAGGTTCGGTGCTTCCTTTGTACATATGTAGAGTTTATTCAGATTGTTTGGATACTTTTTGACAATAGGTATAACGTATAAGCGCAAGTAAATGATGACACGGGACGGGATCCACATATTTCGTACTATTTGACCGTCTTGTTTTTGATTGTCTGGTAGTAAAATTTCTTTTTGGCTTTCAAAAATTAATTAAAAAAAGTAATTACAACTCTAAATTAGTTTCATGTGATAACATAAAAGCTTTTATTTTTTATACATACATCTCAAACAATAAAAAAATTGCTTATAACCCGTGCATCGCATGGGTGCAAATACTAGTTTTTAATTATAACCAGGAACTCTCACTTTTGTTTGGTTGAAATATTATTTCACAATAATTATTTAAATTACTAACCTATCAAACACATAATTTTTTTTAAGCAAATAATTAAATTTTATTTATCTCATTCATTGTTGTATTCTAAATATCATAGTATACCAGATATATAACCAACTATCTATAATGGATGATAATAATTAATATCTAAAAATGTTACTGTATAATTCATAATTAAAATAAATCAAAATTTTGTTAATAGATAATTCCTATTACAAGTTTTAGGAAAATGTTTATATTTTTTTTTTTTCCAAAATATTCAAAAACAGTATCCAGTGCATGGCACGGGTCAAGAACACTAGTAGGTTCTATCACATAATAAAATAAATGAAAATAAGCCAGTACTACTTAGATTCATTTTATGGCATGTAGACCTTTGGAGTATCATGGCTGAATTGAAAAAGAGATGGTTTCTAACCTATCAAAGTGCTTATGTGTCGAAAAGTCGTGTAAGAAATATTTTATCTAAGTTTTACTTTGGAGAGGTTTAGCCAGGAAAAGCATTCGGCCTAAAATAATCAATAATCAATAATTCCCATTTGAACTTGTGATGTTTCAGGTAGATCATTAATCTATCATGCAACGTCTCACGTTTTTCTGATTTAGGTCAACAAAGGATGTGTGCTGAAAATAACTATGAATCATACTAATCAGTGCCCTAAGAACATCCATTAAGGAATTAAAAAAATAGAAACTTTATATTATGATCCTTCCAGAATTGGACCTAAGCCCAATAGATCTAGGCCCATGAGTATAATGGGTAAATGTGGGAGTGGGGTGATTTCCAGAAAGAGCATCTCTATTTACCTCGAGAAGTACCGGCTGGTTAGGGTGATGAACCGACAAGATGGATCCCATAAGGGATAGAACATAAGTCACCATGTCCGACCTTAAGCAAGCCGAGCTTTCATCCGAGATCATATAAACAACTCGGGACCTTCAGCGAGGCGGCTCACCAAGGACATATGGAACGGGGACACGTCATATTCTGGAAGGATCTCATGATGACTAGAGAGAGAAGAAGAATCTCCTACACGTGTCCGCGTCACGCTCCAATGGTCTGTGGGACTCACCCGGCGTAACAAACTCTCGTAATGGGCACGTGAAAAACCCTTATAAAAGGCAGACGTCGTCGTCTTCACTAGGCAGACACTCTATTATTCACACATTTGCACTTAGAGGAAAGAACATTGACCTAGTTGTATTGAAACACAACTTTGTACTTAAACTCTGTTATCCAAAACTTGCCTTCAACGTAGTACGAACACAGCAACCAGTCACGAACATACGAACAAATCTCAATAACCTGAGGCGTGTGAAATCACACTGTCCTCAAGGGTTTATCCGCGTGGTGCGCAAACCCCCCAGGATACAACAGGCCCCTCCCAGTTAATTAAATCGAGGTAACAGAACAGTCAAGAAAATGATAAAATGAAACAGGCAATGTATCCCAGGAAGAGAAGAATAGATGAGAAGAAATTTTCATAACAAAAAAATATAGCTGCTCTTTTAAAAAGGTTCACGTAATGCCACTGTGATGTATATATTTAAAGCAGCTTTTGTTATCAATATTTATATATTGCCGGAGAAGTCCATCACCCACTATTTTCTTTAAAGCATATATCCCTTTTTTTTAACTAAAAGGCTGCCAATAGCTAGCATATATTTAGGATTAGGATGGGCATTGTTAGCAACAATTTTGGATCAGAACGGGCAAACCAAAACATGCAGCAGCACTATTTTTTATTATATAAAACTGTTAAACAAAAATAATCATTCACTAGTATAGATTGTTCCTTTTTTATAGGATCAAATAAAAACAAACAAAATATGTATGACCAAATAAAATATAAAATTATTTTCACAAAAATTAATTTGACTAAATAATAAAAACCAGTTAGATTTATTTTACACTAATTGTGTGATAATTACACAACTAAAATAAAACATTTTGAAATATCTCTAAATATCCAACAATCCCCCACATATTTCAAAAGTTTAATGAAAACACTTGAGAGATTTAAAAAAATTTCCTGGGTTAACATCTTGAATGTAATGCATCGGATCTGTATAGCAAGCTATGGAACCAGACCTAGACTGATAAACTTAACACACAGTGAATTGGTGTAGCAAACTATGGAACCCAAGACACTTCATATGTGTTAGAGGTCTATCAATCACACTACACCCCCACAATTCTTGTTGTTACACCGTTTTGCGCTAATAGGCCATGCGCGCGCCCGGTATTCATGAGTGCTCTAGAGATTTCGCCACGATCTCATGCAAGCGGCCCCACTTGACACTCATATAGGTGATTTCATCAAGTGCATGCTACAAATCATACACCACCCATAAGGGATATGACAATCATTAAAAGCTTTACAAGCTTATCCTCTCAATAATGCAGTATCTAGCACTTTCTCAATTACACCACAGGAAAGGGACACAAAACAAAACAAAATTAGTTTTGTGTGCTAGCATAACTAACAAGTGACTTGTTCTTACCCATTGAACCTTCTTCATGGGATCTCCAATCACAAAGGTTGGGTTCCCATCACTCGTTAATTTCAATTGGCTTAATTCCCATTCCCCTCTATGTATCACATATTGATTTTCTTCCCAGGGGCTTTGTTAGAGGATCTGCCAAGTTCACCTCTGACTTCACATAATCGTTAGATATTATTCCATCTTTTAGCAATTGCTTTACCACATTATGTCTCAATTGTATATGTCTATTTTTGCCATTGAAGGTCTTATTTTTTGCAACGGCTATTGCCGATTGACAATCACAATGCATCGACACTGATGGGGTTGGTTTAATTCCTAAAGGAATATTTGCCAAGAAGTTTCTCAACTACTCAGCTTCATTACCAGCCAACTCTAGAGCTACAAACTCTGACTCCATAGTAGATCTAGCAATTATTGTTTGTTTGGCTGATCTCCAAGTAACCGCACCACCACCAAGTGTGAATACATAACCACTAGTGGATTTTGTCTCATCTGAATCAGATATCCAGTTAGCATCACTGTACCCTTCTAGTACATTGGGAAATCCACTATATATAATACCATAGTTCATGGTACCTCTCAAATATCTCATGAGTCTTGCAAGTGCCTCCCAGTGATCCTGACTAGGACTTTGAATATATCTACTCAATCGTCCTACTGCATATGCAATGTCAGGTCGCGAAAAATTCATCAAATGTAGCAAGCTCCCAAGAATTTGGGCATACTGAGACTGATTAACATGATCACCTTTGTGTTTCTTCAAATAAGAGTTAGCATCATAAGGGGTACTCACTGGCTTTGAGTCATAGTGACCAAACTTCCTAAGAAGTTTCTCAACATAGTGTCCTTGGGATAGCATTATGCTATCACCCTTCCTAATGATTCTAACTCCCAATATTACACTTGCTTCACCCATATCTTTCATATCAAATTTTGATGCAAGAAAAGATTTTGTTCTAATCACTACATCATCACAAGTACCAAAGATAAGCATGTCATCTACATATAAGCAGATAAGAACACATTCCCCATTTAATATTTTGGTGTACACACATTTATCAACCTCAACAGGAGAAAAACCATCGTTAACCAATGTTTGATTAAATTTCTCATGCCATTGCTTTGGTGCTTGTTTTAAACCATATAAGGATTTGAGAAGTTTGCACACTTTATTTTCTTGACCAGGAGTAACACATCCTTCAGGTTGTGTCATATAAATTTCTTCTTCCAAATCACCATTTAAGAAGGCAGTTTTCACATCCATTTGGTGAATAACAAGTTTGTAAATTGAAGCCAAGGCTATCAAAATTCGAATTGAAGAAATTCTGGTCACAGGAGCAAAAGTATCAAAATAATCAATATTTTGTTTTTGCGTAAAACCTTTTGCTACCAATCTAGCTTTATATTTTTCAATTGAACCATCGGGAAAAAATTTCCTTTTAAAGATCCATTTGCAACCAATAGGTTTTGCTCCCGGGGGTAAATAAACTAAAATCCAAGTGTTGCACTTCAAAATTGAATCAATTTCCTTTTTAATAGCTTCTTTCCAAAAGGGGGCATCAGAAGTTGAAATTGCTTCAGAAAAACTCAAAGGATCATTTTCAACAAGGTAAGTGTAAAAATCATTTCCAAACGATGTCTCTTTTCTCTGTCTTTTGCTCCTTCTCAAATCCTCATATAAGTTTTCACAATTATTCTCGGAAGAAATATTTTCAATAGAATTATTTTCTATAGAAATATTTACAGATCTCAAAGGAAATATATGCTCTAAAAATTCAGCATTTTTAGTCTCAACAATAGTGTTACGATCAAGTACACTACTTTTCAAAACAAGAAATCTATATCCAGCACTACGTTCAGCATATCCAATAAACATACAATTAGATGTTTTAGAACCTATTTTCCTTTTCTTGGGCTCAGGAACCATAACCTTAGCTAGGCACCCCCACACTTTCAAATATTTCAAATTAGGCATATAACCTTTCCATAACTCATACGGCGTTTTAACGGTTTTCTTATGAGGTATTCTATTTTGTAAAAAACATGCAGTTAAAATAGCTTCACCCCAAAGGTTATCAGGTGCGGAAGAACTATCAAGCATAGCATTCATCATTTCTTTTAATGTCCTATTTTTTCTTTCAGCTATACCATTAGATTCGGGTGAATATGGGGGAGTCACCTCATGTATTATGCCTTCCTTTTCACAAAATTCATTAAATAAAATATATTCTCCGCCCCTATCAGATCTAACCCTTTTAATTTTTCTATTTAGTTGGTTTTCTACTTCAGCTTTATATAAAAGAAACATGTAAAATGCTTCATCTTTATTTCTAATCAAATAAACTTTAGCATATCTAGAAAAATCATCTATAAAGGTGACATAATATTTTTACCTCCTCTAGTCATTGTTTGTTTTAAATCTCCTAGGCTCGGTATGAATTAAATTAAGTAATTCAGTTTCACGATGCATAGGGGACAAGCTTTCTTAGTTAATTTTGATTCAACACATACATCACATTTACCAAGTTGATTATTACTTAAAGTAATCATACCAAGACGTTGCAATTTATAAACATATGAAGAATTAGTATGTCCTAGTCTAGCATGACACATATCATACGAGTCAACCAAATACGCAGAAGAAGATGCATTATTATTAAGAATTTCAGCAACATTGAGTACAAAGAGTCCTTGGTCACAATATCCCTTCCCCACAAAGACATTATTCTTTGTCATTACAATTTTTCCGGATTCAAACGAAACCTTAACCCCAAACTTTCCCAATAGGGCCACAGAAATTAAATTTGCCCTTATGCTAGGCACATGCAACACCTCATTAAGAGCCAAAGTCTTTCCCGATGTAAGCTTTAGCAATACTTTCCCTTTTCCCGAGACCGCAGCGGTTCGAGAATCACCGAGATAAACCAGTTCATCTCCATCCTCTACAGCAGTGTAAGAGGTGAAGGCATCTTTGCTCGCACAAATGTGTCTGGTAGCCCCAGAGTCTACCACCCATTTGTTCACATTGGTCACCATATTGACTTGAGAAACGACCGCAGCAATAATATCATCTCCTTCACCCTCAACCAAATTGACCTTAGGCTTAGGAGGATTGTCGCCTCTCATTCTATGTCGGCATTGGGGTGCATGATGACCTGGCTTACCACAAACATAGCACATGCCTTTCTTTTTGAAGTTGGGGTTAGTTGCACGAGGGATTTTAGAATTTCTATTATTATAATTGTGACCAGGTTTATTGTCGTACCTTTTCTTCTGAGATTGATTCTGAATGATGTTTGCACAAGCAGCTAGTTCCTTTGCCCTTGCAGCCTGACACTCTTTCCTGTTGGTATCTTCAATTATTATATGAGTGATCAGTTCTGACAGAGAGAGTTGCTTGTGTTTGTGCTTCAATTGTTGCTTGTAATCCTTCCATGAAGGAGGCAGCTTTTCGATCAAAAGGCCAGCTACAAACTCATCCTGTAGATTGATGTTTTCTGACTTCAAATCCTCCAAGAGCTTGTGGTATTCATTGATATGAACTTTGATGTCCTTGTCTTGATCATTTCCCAATGGTAGTAATTTCCAATAACAAATTTTTGCTTTCTAGGCATCTTGCAAGTATACTTCAATATCATTGAGTCCCATATCTCCTTTGCACCCTTGTAGGAACAATAAACATCGAACAACTCATTAGACAATGTACTAATTATTGTGTGACGGCATACCTTATTATAATATGTCCATTCCTCAAGCTGTTTGGAATTGGCCGATGATGGCTTGGCATCGGTTAGAGCAGACGCTACTCCATGCATGTCAAGGACAGTAGAGACACGCTCCTGCCACCTTCGAAAGTTCTGGCCACCAAAGGCTTTGATTTTGGAGATGTCAGGAAATGGCTTTGCATAATTGATGGCTGGCGGCGGCGGCGGTTGGACAATAAAAGCGCCATTGTTGCTTAGTGTTTGTTTCTCCTCGACGGTTACGTTGTCAGACATACTAAACCCACAAATTAGCAAGATGCTTCAAGAAATCCTTCCAATTGGCTAAGACTGCATCCCTCAAAGAAAAGATAAATCGCATGTACAGTGGTGAGCGTATAAACAGCACTGCGTAGCCCTTCGTGCTTCTTAGGTCCACTGTTTGTACACACTGCACTAATCCACTAGCTGACGCCAAAATGCAAAAATATTGGACTTAACGGCGCAATCAAGAGGACCGTAAAGGTAAAGTCCACTGTTTGTAAATCAAAGATGAAGAAATATAAAACAAATGCCTTTCTTGTTAAGTGACTTTGATTTTTGGCTCCTTGACTAATTACCAAATAGTGGATGCTTTATGAAGAAATGTCTATAGCCTTTGACTTGCGCTGCTGCTACGAACTTTACTCCCTGCATCAGACGGTTTGCCAAATAGTGAAGGCTTTATGAAGAAATAATTAAACCCTTGAGATTGTTATCCAAAACTTGTCTTCAACGTAGTACGAACACAGCAACCAGTCACGAACATACGAACAAATCTCAATAAACTGAGGCGTGTAAAATCACATTGTCCTCAAGGGTTTATCCACGTGGTGCGCAAACCCCCCAGGATACAACAGGCCCCTCTCGGTTAATTAAACCGAGGTAACAGAACAGTCAAGAAAATGATAAAATGAAACAGGCAATGTATCCCAGGAAGAGAAGAATAGATGAGAAGAAATTTGTATAACAAAAAAATATAGCTGCTCTTTTAAAAAGGTTCACATAATGCCACTGTGATGTATATATTTAAAGCAGCTTTTGTTATCAATATTTATATATTGCCGGAGAAGTCCATCACCCACTGTTTTCTTTAAAGCATATATCCCTTTTTTTTAACTAAAAGGCTGCCAACAGCTAGCATATATTTAGGATCAGGATGGGCATTGTTAGCAACGATTTTGGATCAGAACGGGCAAACCAAAACGTGTAGCAGCACTATTTTTTATTATATAAAACTATTAAACAAAAATAATCATTCACTAGTATAGATTGTTCCTCTTTTATAGGATCAAATTAAAACAAACAAAATATGTGTGACCAAATAAAATATAAAATTATTTTCACAAAAATTAATTTGACTAAATAATAAAAACCAGTTAGATTTATTTTACACTAATTGTGTGATAATTACACAACTAAAATAAAACATTTTGAAATATCTCTAAATATCCAACAAACTCTCTGCTCCCGCCGGATTTGGGCATAGGCCCAATCGTCCATACTTGGCCCAGTTAAGCCCACAACAGCCAAAGGCCAACTTGGCCATAGCTCGGAAGCAACTGACTGAGATGACCAACCTGGTCATGTACCGAGAAGACTTCACAACCCAGGAAAATCGTTGATTCATCGAGAAGCCACGTCACACGTAGACTTCTAGAAGCAATGCAACCCTTATGAGGAGAGAAACGATCCACATGTTGAAGGATTCTCTCCCGCAATTCACAGAACGACTCGAGAGGCTTAACAAGCACAACGGGCTCACACCCTCAGGGTCTGGAGGAGTCTATAAAGCAAGCAAGGATCACGAGAAGAGGCATTGAATATCACTACACTCCTCACACTAAAGAATCATGTAATTATTCTTGTACTTTATTGTTCCCATCCGGAACAATTGGGTAATACAAACATCATTTCATATATTCGTACTTTATTGTTTAGCTAGATACAATTGTTGTTCACCGTGGGGCTCGAACCCACGACCACAAGATTAAGATGGAATTGTTAAACTTTGAAAAAATGAAATTCACCACTTCCCAATACATATTGCCATAAACTATTACCATCCCACTAAAGCTTGCGATAAGGAGACTTTTCCTTCCTTGTTTGTCCATCAACAAGGAAGCAAATCACAGTTCCTTCAACAAAATAAAACATTAGTCATAAACAATATCATGCATGTACATATTGCAAAATAACCATTTTTATGATTAAAAAAATTACTTAAACCAAGAACATTTGATGCACCAACCAGGGCAATTGTTGTTGGAAAAATTTATTAACAAAGAATTAACACAACAACAAATAAAAATAAGCATAAATTAACCCTTCAGGAAACAACAGTCACTCCTTGTCAGCAGTGTACTTGATTTAGTAAGGACACAGGAACAACTTTTGAATGCTCAAAAGAAAAAAGATATAAAAATAAAAGAGGAAATAATCTTCATCAATATTTCCAAGTCCCATAAAACCACCACAATAAAATTATTTGCTGTCAAAGAAAACCCCTATTAATTCCCAGTTGAAGTAGTCGGAGAGATGCTACAGAGCTTTAAACTATGTACGTCCAAAACCATAATAAATTGATAATCCATAACTAACCAAGTCACACCCATAAAATTAGGATAGATAATGCACGTTGGCAACAAACTTGTAGATAGCAAAAAGGTGGATCTAAGACCAAGTCAAAAGAATAAAATAATTTTAATGTTGGACTTTAAAATAAATAACAACATAAAAACAATACAATAATTGCTGTCATAGTTACCGGATACGTGGTGGTACGCTGGTTATTAGGTACACGGTTGGTCACTTTTTATGCTATACGACATGAAGTACATATGGTTAATGAAAGAACTCGGTATCAATGTTATCAATGCTAGCACTGCCAAACACAGAAGTTGAATAATATACCATAGCAATTATTTCAGCTAACTGCTAGAACAAGAAAAGTGCTGCCCCAACAATGACAACGGCAACAAGATATGTTTTAGAGATGTGCTACATCATTTCATATAAGAAAGCATAAATACACTCCAGAGTAAACTAAAAAGGAAGTTGCCGGTTAAATTAAAACATAAACTATGATAAGATTATGATTAAGATATAAATATTCATTAGAAATATTTCAGGTATAAAAGAAAGGCCTGGTTGTAAAATTACACTATCAAGAATGAATGAATTTTTCACTGATCAAAACTGTGTATGACTTGAGTTACAAATAAGTTCTGCCTCTTGCATATTATATAGGCAACCCAATAAGGCAAAGCTGTTATAACATCATAACAGAAAAAACAAAAAAAACAGAAAAGCAGAAAAGAAAGGAAAGGGAGAACAAGGGAATTCTACACTCCCCCTCAAGTTGGGGCATGTAGATTTTTAATGCCTAACTTGCTAATCAGGAATTCAAATCTTTCCCTTCCCAGTGGATTGGTAAAAATGTCAGCCACTTGATCTTTACTTCCAACTTTCACGGCTTCTATCTCATGTGATTGGATTCGTTCCCTCACAAAGTACCAGTCCATCTCAACATGTTTAGTTCTTTCATGGTAAACCGGATTCATGGCTATGTGGAGGGCAGCTTGATTGTCACAAAACATGCGAGTTGGTTTAGTTTGAGTAGCTTGCAATTCACTTAGCAACCATCGCAGCCAGATTAGCTCACTGACAGTGGCAGCCATGGACCTATACTCTGCTTTTGTAGAAGACTTTGCCACGATCGATTGCCTTTTGGTCCTCCATGAGACGGGTGAGTCTCCAAGCATGATGAAGTACCCAGTGCACGATCTTCTAGTGAGGGGACAACCACCCCAGTTTGCATCACAGTAAGCTTGGAGCTTGAGATTGCCTTTGCTGGTCAAGAGAATTCCTTGTCCGGGTGTTGTTTTCAGGTATCTAAGAATTCTCTCTGCTGCATCCATGTGAACTCGTTTGGGAGAATTCATGTATTGGCAAAGGGTATTCATAGCATATTGTATTTCTAGTCTGGTGATGGTCAAGTACAGGAGCTTTCCCAACAAGCTTCTGTATCTGGAGGCATCCGAGTCTGGTTCATCTTCTTTCACCTTGAGGTTGCAGTTCTGCTCCATAGGAAAGGCACTTGGTCTGCTGTTCTCCATTTTAGTTTCTTTGAGAATGTCCAGGGTATACTTTCTCTGGCTCAACACTATGCCTTCTGCTGATCTTGCCACTTCTTTCTTTCTTTTCACGGGCTGGTTTCCTCCAATCTTGAGGATAACCAATAATCTCCCAACACCCTTCCTTAGTATGCCCCACTTTCTGGCAGTGCTCACATGTAGGTCTGTCTTTCCTTCCTGTTCTGCGATCAGTTTGTGATTGGAATGCTGATGATTATGCTCCTGGTTTGTTCATGGCAGAGATCAATCTTTGTTGCTCATCCTCAGCAACCAAGTGATATGCATGTCCCAGAGTCAACTTTGGTTCCATGCTAAGAATCTGAGTCTTGACTGTGTTGAAGACTTCATCAAGACCCATCAAGAAGTCATACAGATGCTCTCTCTCATGCATTTCTGCAAACAGTTTCTGGGCATCACACTTGCATCCTCCACATTTACATTCAGGCCAGGGTGAAATCGATTGGATTCCATCCCACAACCCTTTAAGTCTTGTGTAATATGTGGAAATCGATTGCTTGTCCTGTCTAAGGTGTGTGATTTCCCTTCGCAATTCATAGACTCTGGGCGCGCTTCCCTTTGCGAACCTATGCTCCAGGTCGTTCCAAATCTCCCTGGCAGTGACACCATATCTGACACTTCTTCTGATTTCTTTATCCATCGAATTCTTCAGCCAGCCTTTGACCATGGCGTTGCAATGCATCCAATGAGCTAGGTATGGCGAGTCTACTTCTGACATGGGAATGGTGCCGTCCACGAAGCCAATCTTGTTCTTGGCATAGAGGGCATTGCTCATATCTGCGACCCATTCACCATAATTTGCGTCGTTAAGGAGCTCGCTAACGAAGAGCTGTCCAGGTTGATCGGAGGCATGAAGAAAGAAGCGAGACAGAGTATCAATGGTGATGTCGTCTCCTTTCTTGGTGTGGAAAGACGATCTTTGAATCGGGAATGCTTTCGATGCTTCTTTTCGAGGTGTGAGGAGGTGGTGATGATGATGATGATTCTTCAATTCCTTGTGAAGAATGTTCATCATTGTTGGCCATGATCAGGAATGGTTGTCAAGAAAGGGGTTTCCAGGTTTTGGCTCTAGATACCATGTAAAATTACACTATCACGAATGAATGAATTTTTCACTGATCAAAGCGTGTATGACTTGAGTTATAAATAGGTCTTTGCCTCTTGCATATTATATAGGCAACCCAATAAGGCAAAGTTGTTATAACAAGATAACAAAAAAAAAAAAAAGAGAAAAGCAAAGCGAAAAAGAAGGGAAAGGGAGAACAAGGGAATTCTACACTGGTGAAGACAAATATTAAATGGCAATCTCATGGGTTTTCCGATCTGGCTATGCAGTGGGTATAGCTTGAAAAAAGAGATTTGTCTTTTATGAATAAAATTATCAGAATTATAATGATATTTACGTCGGACCTCCATTACACAAACACCCTTCAAAGTTCAAACAAGTAAAGTTTTACGAAAAAATACCTTAAAAAGCTGCTAACAATAACAAGCAGAAAAATTTAACCGATGAAGGAATATCTTACCGTTGTTCTTCTGCACTACAGAAGTTCTGCTTATGTACCTTAAAAGATTTTTGTCAATAGTCTTATTATCAAACCTATAATTAGTCTTAACCAAAAGTTTAACCAAAATCCCTATTCCAATTCAAAATATCACAGGCCATAGCATTAAGCACATAAATAAAAATCTTAACTACACAGATGCACAAAATAGAATAAAAGAGTGAAAAATAAAATAAAAAACCAAGAAGGAAGAAATATCAAGTTGATTTATTGTGCAAATAATACCATAAATTCATATTCTAATCCTATCCATGTTGCCTCTTAGTCTTGAGAGCAGTTGATAAATCTTCACGACATAGAGGACAAGTAGTTTTTCCACCATTCAACCAATGTTGGATGCAAGAGGTATGGAATTCATGGATACACACTCCAAAAGGTTGAATGGTATCCCCAATCTTGAATTCCTCCATGCAGATAACACACTCACCTCCCAAGGTTTTAACTGGTGGTAAGGCTCGCATATCAAACCGCGGTGATGTTGATCTGTATGGTTGCCTCTGAGCCCTCGCACTTTCAAATTGTACACTGATTGTTGGAGGCTGCTCTATATCTACAGGTTGCCTTGCTATATTTTCTCTACTCTCATCTACCTGCTGTCTCCCACAAAAACAGTCTTTTATTGGAGGAGTACAGCATAAAAAACATAATGCCCATATCATTATCATAACAAGCACATAGGTTCCCAATAATGTGAAACAAATAAATGTGTCATCTGTTAACTTAAGAATCGCAACCACCAAAGCAATTAATGTCGATATGAACAAGCTGACCAAGTGGGCAAATAACAGCCATACATTCATCGTACACGTAGAGATCAGTAAAGTTTCAAAGGAAGGTATATTCAAAGAAGAACAAGAAATGAATGGGGGGAAAGAGGGAGGGCCAAGGGGGAGAGTAACAGAGTAAGAGAAGATTAAGGATGTGGAAGGAAGGGGTCAATAACAGAGTGAGATGAATGGGAAAGAGAGAAGGGGAGAGTAACAGAGCAAAGAGTAAGAGAAGATTTAAGGATGTGGAAGGAAGGGGTCACTAACAGATTTGAGAAGATTGAGGATCATAAGATGGCAAAAGGATTATCATGACTGATGTTGTCATCTGTCCATGAGTTTTGGGGACCATTTTCCTGGCATTTTGTTTCGTCAGTTGCGTTGCAGTAAATGCCTTACTGTAACTTTCCTTGTTTTGTTTATCTTTTTTTTTTTTTTTGGAATACTTTCCTTATTTATCATTCTCAATACTTTGTACCATACTACCGTTCACCCGTTTTCAATGCATTTCAGTATTCCATTTCTATTTATTAATATTATTATAGTCTAAGAGGGAAAAATATTAAGGATTTAATATATATGTACTTATAGTGAAAAAATATTTTACACAGTCATCCAATCATATATCACCATATAAATATTTATGGAGATAGCAACTAATATAACAAAATAGTGAAATGTGATTGGATGTCTGTGTAAAACTTTCTTATACCGTCATTGCATATTTATTAAACTCAAATATTAAACCTCAGTTGAGTATTGACTATTGATTGTACCATTCACCCGAAGTAATTGGTTTGACACATTTAGTGGCGGATCTTGAGTACAAAATGAGAGTAGAAGGGGTACTTTAACTCACTACAACAAATCACTTAGAAGCATAAAACTAAGAATCCAATATAACTTTTATCAAAAAAAAAAAAGGAATCCAATATAACTAATAAATGAACAAAATGCTAGAAGGCGGAATATTTTTAAATCAATAGGGTTTAATAATAATGTTACACAAAAAAAAAAAAAAAAGATAGTTTGTGGGTTTTACATGTTTATATTGTAGAAACTATTTTAAGGATGTCATACATAATTTTTGTTTAACTATTTGAATATTTTTAAATCAATAGGATGTAATAATAATGTTTCATAAAATAAAATAAAATATATGATGCTTTGTGAATTTTACATGTAACATCCATTTATTTTAATGGTGCCAATACATAATTTTTTATATAAAAATTTTAAGGAAAAAAAAAAGTTGGGGGGAGAGGTGGCTCACCCATGCCTCTATTAAGATCTGCCAATGGACACATTATTTTATTTCATTTTATTGATAATATCCAAAAATATATTTAAAAATATTAATAGGGCTGCCCAAGCCTGACCGAGCCCGTATTTGAAATGGGCTTCATCGGGTTGGGGAAAAAAATAGTCCGAAACTGATTCAAGCTCAAATTTTGCAATCCAAACTCTATGATTTATTTGGTATATTCGGGTCGGCACGGTCGAACTAACCTATTTTTCCAGCTCTAGTTTTAATTCGCTTATTTACACTATTTTTTAGTATTTTCTCAAACTAACTTAAATAGATTTAATTGATATGTAAGGTAAGTATAAATATTTTTTACATTGTCAACGAATCAAAAATCAACATATCATTAAAAATATTTGACACTTATAATTTAATTTGCATGCATTGTTAGTATAAACTTTTTACACTGTCAGAGAATAAAAAATCATGGTATGAATGACTTTTAAGGTAGTCAGGATAAGAGTCAAATAGTTTTAATGATACGTCAATTTATTATTTGTTGACAATATAATTTTTTTACGCTAATAATGGATACCAGTTAAATCCTTCTTTTAATATATATGTTTTATTTTCATATTTTATCTCAATTTAACAAGTAAAATAACTTTGATAAAAAAAACAAGGAAAAAAACTACATATGTAATGCATAGGATATTTGCTAGTTTTATATCCAAAATAGATTATAATCAAAAGCTTAAGAGTGTGTTTGAGAAAGCTAGAAAAATTAGATTATGTTGATAATCAATTATATGTATAATCGATTATTGTGATAACCAATTATAATCAGAATCTGTTTTTGTTTGGGTGTATTTGCTGAAAAGCGATTTTAAGATAATCTATTTTGTTTAAATGATGCAAAAAAAAATCACATAGTAAATGACGAAAAAAAAAAGGTATGAAGTTATTACTACAATTTAATAATATTTGTTTGAAAGTTAGTTTTGTAGGAGTAAATAGGGAAGTGAGTTTTGAGATTGAAAATAATCAAATCACAACAATCTTACGCTAAAATCTTTCATATGGCTTTAAATAGCTTTATTTTTACAAATAAAAGCTTTTTTGAAAGTTAAGCTAGAGACCCAAACATGATAAATTATATATTAAACAACTTTTTAACTAAAAGACAGTTGAAATAGGGAAAATTAATCTTTCCCAAAACACACTCTAAGTATAAAGATTTATAAAAAATAAAGTAATTATTCTCCTAAAGTTAATCAAACTCGACCATAATCTGATTGGCATGATACAAATGGGTTTTTTTTTTTTTTAACCCAAAGGTGATATAAATTTTAATGTTGACAAATAGAGTATCATGGTATTAATTCAATAAAAAGAATATTGGGTTTAATGTGTATTATGTTGATAAATGTCATGTGACTATTTGATATATATTGAATGCTTAACGAATGATATTGTGCTTAATAAATATTACTTAATTAAATACACATGTGTTAAATGATTATATTTAATATAACATTGAGAGAATGAACATGTGATACTTAATTATATGAGATATATGTTTGTGATTGACAATATAATAAATTGGCGTAAAATCATATGTTATATAATTATTGTTATTATATGCCTAAAGATATAAGGAATATTAAATATGATATTATCATAAAATACGTCTTCATGGGTTGAAATATTATGCACGGCTTTGTGTATGGAATAAAATGCGAATTATTATCCCTAGGTGTAACACCCTTTGTTACATTAGTAACCCAAATTAATTTTCTAGTAAAACCTTTAAAAATATTTAAATTAAATAATCTATTAATAAAAATTTTCACAAAAATCACTTATGAAAGTATCTCGTATATTCAAAATAAATGAATAAAGTATTAGTGCTAAATAAAACATTATATCCAAATAAAATAAAGCCTCAAAAAAAAAAATTAATAAAATCCACATAATTCTTTTACAATTGTTTTTGTCTCAAAACACGGACGTCTAATAAACCCAAAAGAACAAATAAATAAACTATAACTAATATCTTCAAGACTCTCTCAAAACACAGTGTCATCCATCTCATCACCTGCAAACTCTGAAAGACAACACCACTAATGAGATTTTTAATCACAGTAAGTAAACACAGTTCTAAAAGGTTTTTGAAAAGATGTTGCTTTCAGCCGGCGCGGTAACCAGAAAAACAACCATGGTAATCCGCCATTTCCAAAATAATATATCTCAAAATAATTTATATAAATTAAGGATAATCAATACAATCTCACAAAATTCATGCACAAGTCATAACTTCATCAATAGATATATTCCATCACTAAAGTATGTATAACATAAATAAAATCATACAAAGGACATCTCTCATGTCCAAATAATCTCAATTTATCATCTAAGTCTCTTTTATTTCATTACCAAGTTTTAGTCTACGAACTCATGACAAATGCAATGGCATCCACTGCCTTCCCCTTCCCAGAAGGAGGTATCTATAATGGATCTTCCCCTTCCCAGAAGGAGGTATCTGTCTTCCCCTCCAACGAGGAGGTATCTGTCTTCCCCTCTAACAAGGAGGTATCTATCATCCCCTTCCCTGAAGGAGGTATCTGTCTTCCCCTCTAACGAGAAGGTATCTGTCTTCCCCTATAACAGTAGGTATCTGTCTTCTCCTCTAACGAGGAGGTATCTGTCATCCCCTTCCCTGAAGGAGGTATCTATCTTCTCCCCTAACGAGGAGGTATCTGTCTTCCCCTCTAATGAGGAGGTATCTGTCATCCCCTTCCCTGAAAGAGGTATCTATCTTCCCCTCTAACGAGGAGGTATCTGTCATCCCCTTCTTCCCCTCTAACGAGGAGGTATCTGTCATCCCCTTCCCAGAAGGAGGTATCCGTCTTCCCAACAAGGAGGTATCTGTCATCCCCTTCCCAGAAGGAGGTATCCGTCTTCCCCTCATACGAGGAGGTATCTGTCTTCCCCTCTAGTGAGGAGGTATCTTTCATCCCCTCTAACGAGAAAATCATTCCTCTAACGAGGAGGTATCCATCATCCCATTTATCTTAACAATCACAAAAATCATAATTAAGAATCATATTTTGGGCATATATCATAACCCAAGGTCATGATATATGACCTCATATGTCATCCTCAATGATATAGCATCATGACAAGACAACACTATAACATCACAAAATCAAATGATAATCAATATATATATATATAACACCAATTCGTGAATTCCACGTTACAAAGCCTTTTGTTCAATTTCAAAATAAATCACAGCCATACAATTTTATTTTTAAGCTATATGTACATATATATACCAAAGAAAGGCTTCATACCAATTCTCGCTTCAGTAGGTTCATTAACGTAAGTTTGTGAATGTCTAGGGAACAAAGATTTTCACAACAAACAATATTATACATGAGCAAACAAATTCAGTCATTTAGATGCTATACCCAGTATATTTAAAATTCAAAAGCCTAGAAGACTGCTAATCCCAAATTCTTCATATTAATAACACAATAAAAATTACATCCTTCAAGAAATCATTCCAATCTAACATTTAATCACATAATTTAAAATATTGAACATTTAATCATTGGAAACTCCCTAAATTCATAATTTAGTTTCAAACCCCAAAATTTATTGTACCATGGAAGGGTGAACAAAGATGTTTTTACACACCTCTTGAAGACCACCAAAACGTTATGTGTGCTCCTACGATAAATCTTAACGTCTTAGGAACGATCTCTTCCCCAATCTGTTCTTAGACCCATCTTCCCATCAAAGATATTCTCTCAAGGTATAGAACCTCCCTCAACAGCCCCCATAGTGTTTTAGAGTTTTTAGGGTTTTCTCAAGTATTAATTTGATGTAATTCTCTAATTAGAAGTCCTGAAATTTGAATTTAAAGATCCAATACATTATTTCTTTTTTATTTATTATTAGATAAGACTAACACCATCAAATAAAATTGGAAAAGATAATCTAACTATATAATATCCAAAATGTTATTATCAAACTATTTGGAAAGTATATCAATTTGTTTAACAAAATATCATGTTGCTATAAATATATTAAAAACTATAAATCCAAACTATAAATATATTATATAATAAATATTTTATCTAAAATATACATATAATATTATATCTATATATATATATATATATATATATATATATATAAATATATATATATATATATATATATATATAACTTAATCTAACGATAACATACATAATTGTAATAAATAAAGGATATTAATGATAAAGGATATTAACGATAATAAAAGATAATTTCTTTTTATTTAACCGTATTTATACAAAGTAATTACTGATTTGTAATCATATAACTATTTTTTTTTTGACAAAGTAATCATATAATAATAAACTATAAATATAATAATTTTAATAAATCAATTCCTATTAAATTATCTAGTAGCCAATTTTTGGGATATTACACTAGGCATATCTGTCACCAAATGATAACCTATATCCATGAGCTTCTTTTCCCCGTGTTATAGTTTCGAATGATTAGTTGTTGTTTTTTTTGGCTTTTAGCTCAGTTGCTTTCTCAAAAAAAAATGTGAATTATTTTTTTTTCTATTGTTGGGGATAAATATATATGCCCAAGATCCAATCTATCATGTTGACTGTTTGATTAAAATAGTTAATTTGATAAGGTCCTTGATTAAGATTGGAGATTTGTTATCATGATAGAGATTATGATAATGAGAAGCAAGTCTTTCATAATTTTAATATAAACATCACTTTTTTTTTATAAGAATCTAAGCTGTTCTTGATCATAGGATTATTGTGATTAGGACATCAATAATCCGAATAGATCAATATATATGTGATGATCTTTATTAGATAAAGATTAGTAGATCTCATTTATTAAATCATATATATAGATGATGCACATGTGGATGTGATCATTGAACTGACTCAAATGAGAACTCCTAATGGTTAATATTTACCTTTAAATTGTCAATAGGAATTTCTCAGTAAGAAATGTTATATTTTTCTTTGACCTGAGATTATCATAGTAATTAATAAGTTATTTATTATATTTTAATCCTGAAAACCTAATGCCTTAGGGTGCTAGTTGAATGGATATGGATATAATTAAATACTTGTAGAATTAATGATTAATCAAGAAGGAATTCATCAACTCGTGGTAATGAGTTTGAGCTCTATGATAAAATTAAGACCTTGGTCAGGACAATTGAATGAATGAAGAAATGAGTTTCTTAAGTCATTCACTAAATAAATAACATGTTAACAAATTAGAGTTTGACAATGACACCATACTCTAAAGTTAACCCAGAGCTATGAATTGTAACACCCCGACTTTTCGATGCTTTCTAATATCGGTAATAAATATATACAAATATATATTTTTATCCGAGACTTAGTAAATGATTTTGGATAAACCAAGGTTATTTTCGTGTTATAATTATTTTTATAAGGTTACGGGAAAGTTTTTGGTTGGAAATTCAGACGGAAACCAGATTGTCGTTTTCTGTGTTTTCACTGACAGTAAAAGTTTACTGCTCAGAAAACCTAATTTTAATTCATGAACGAGATGAATAACGTTTTTATCATATTTGCTACGATACTGGAAGTTTTGAAAAATTTAGCATAAAAATATAATATTATATTTGCTGTGGGCGAAAACGTCGAGATATCTCTAGGAAAACCTGAGTCAGATGAATCAGGGAGTCAAAGAATGTTGAGATGACTGATGTGACTCATGTGACGAGCATTTATGACGATCCTATCCGAGTCATAATGGCCATAATGACGCATTTATGACAATTAGATATTTTGGCATGGAAAAGACAATTTTGCCCCTAGCTTCACATAATTTTTACAAGCCTTGCCGTTGGGATTTTGGACCAAATTGCCCCAAAACCCACGGGCCCTTTTACAAACACCATCACTTAGGCAAATTTCTTCATTCTTTCATGACATCTTCTTCCTCCAAAGTTCATGTTTTCCACGCTTTTATCTTTAATTTAATTGAGCACTGACCAATGTCAGGCTTCTCAATCAACCAACCAACAGATAATCCATACATAGCAGATATCCATACGTCACAGTATAATCATGCTTTCACAGAAAACATTAAAAACCACATAACAGTCATATAACAACTTAATTTGACACCACACATCACAACAGATAAACTCAAATATGACACACAATTAGCATGCAGTTACCGAAAATCCCTCAGGCAATCTCCCCTTACCTTTGAAGACAAGAGAAGGATCACTCATTCCGGGTTCCTCTAACACTTCGCAATGCTTATAACAACTTCGAGATAGCTCCAACCACTTACCCTCTTCTCCATCAACTATGACCGTCACATCCACATAGATGGAAATTGGCCATCAACATAGCCAATAGCAAGCACAACCAAAAATCAGAAACATATCATCACAAAACATAAGTTTGTACAACTCAAATAATTAATTCAACTAAGGAAACGATATTGGTTTTTCATTTAAAATGATTGGGGTTTTAGAGTTCACTAGGAATTTGGAAAAAACCAATTTTGATCAATCAATATGAAATTAGGCTAGGGAATCATAAATTAACAACTTTAATTACATTAAAACATAATCAAAATTGAGAAATCAACATAATTTGACTAATGTTTCAAATTGGGAAATTTGCACTAGTGCAAAATATACTTTTAACATCGGGGTTTTAACATCGGTTTACAGAAAACCGATGTGAAAAGGAGGTGGTGGCATTTTGAAATTAAATTGAAAACTTTTAACATCGGTTCTAAAATAAACCGATGTTATAAAGGTTTTAACATCAGTTTTTATAAACCCGATGTTGAAGATTGAACCAAAAATAAAAAATTTTAAAAATGCATAAGTTAACACATCATTTTTTTTATAACCGATGTCAAAATGTTTATGTTTTAACATTGGGTTTTTATAAACCGATGTGGAAAAACGAATAAAAAATTAAGGAAATGAATAATTGCCACACTGCATAGAGATTGTTTTTGTTTTGCTTGCATTTTCATTCATAAGCTGTGATGGACTATCTGCACATTTTTGTGTTTCTTTCGGGTTTTCAAGGAAAATGGTATAATTTAACTTTAGCCAGGCACTAGGTGATGATGGTTTGGAATGTAGGTGGGGTGAGAAAGCCCCATTTTACAGTATTAACCAAAGCATTAAAGGAATTTAAGTGATCATTTTATTTGGACTAATGAATTTTGTGTTTGTGGTTTAACTTATTTTCTTCACAAGCATACCTGATTGAAGGTAAATTGCTATTGAAGTGGATCATATTCTTTGTTTTCGGGTTAAACAAGTTTGTACCATCACTGTTATGTCTTTTATCAGGAAAAAAAATCAACATTGTGTGTGTCCTATTAGTTTCTGGTTTGGTCGCAGTGTTGTGTCTCCAGAATTACCTACACAATGCAGCTATGATCCCATTGAGTTAAAGCGTTATTTCTTTCCATGAAGGATATTTGTTAAGATGGATTCTTGCTGGGGATATGTTTTGTCTTTAAGATTTTACTGTTGATCGAGTATGATATAATTTAAAAAGGAGTTGTCTTTGATAGTTATTAATATAATTTTAAAAGGTCTTCTTATAATTGAGGATGATGGATAATGATCTAGTGTGAGAATTTTGCAGTTATGTTTAGCTTGTTGTCATTTATCTGGTTGAGATTTATAAGATAAGTTTTGCCTCATTAAGTGACTGAAAGTAATATAAATGTTAGCTGATTAAGTTGGATCGGTTTTATGTTAGGTTTAGGTAGGACAGGATTGATTAGTCTATATGTTTTGCTTTCCTGCCATGTTAAATATCAAGAGACTAAAACCTACAATTCCTATTTGTTTTTCAAGAGTTATAGATTTAAATGCATGAGAGTGAGAGAAATACTGACACACCTAGCGCAACCATTCCAGACTTCATTTTGATCATCTTCCCCATCAAATTTTGAGCTCCAGATTTCATTTATCATTCTACTTGCTAAATCATTTATATGTGTATACAGCCTTATATGTGTTCATCAACTTGGATTTTCTACTGTAAGCTCAGCTATTTCTTATATGTATGTGTGTGATTTATCTCTGTCAAAGTTCTTCTGTATTTACGCTCCTATACTGATCAAGCTACGTAATTGTTGTTGTGAACTTGTTATTCTGGTCTTGTTATGAAAATATTCACAAAGTGCTTCTCCTTTTGTATAGGTACACTTGCTGTTATTGAAACTATTACGGTACAAGTTCCGAGCAGAATATTAAGTAGAATATTCATTATTCATTACAGTTTCCGGTTGAGAATTCTTTCCACACCCGGTAAGCTTTCTCCTCTCCATTTTTCTCGTTTGGTTTTGTTTGCATTGTACTTGGGGATTGGAGTGTTTTATTATTTTTCTTAATGTTAATTAATTAGTAAAGCCTTAGTTTCCCATTTGAGATGCAATACTAATGAGCACACGTGTACGTGCTTAATGTACCGCTCATTGTATTGGATCTTGAATTGTCCAAAGTTGGACAGTTTGGGAAAAAACTTTTTCTTCATTCAGTTAAAATAGTTATTCATTGATTCTAATGTTATATACTTGATGAAAGTTCGGATTGATACATTTCCTTCGTTCTCGAGTGCATACTTTATCGTGGTGGATGTCACAAGTCATGTACGTCGGAGACCGAAGGGAAATGCTGCTGAAATTTCGTCGAGTATGAGCATGAGAGTTAAGGACTAACTGTTAACCGAATGTTGAAAAAGTTTCTTCTCGAATGGGATAGGGCCTTACCCTGTCATAAGAAGTGGTTGATGAATATGTTGGACTAAGTACGAAGTTATTGGTTTAGTCATGAATCGCGGTTGGATGAATGCTAGACGGACAAGTGATGAGTATGAGAATGGAGTGGAAGATTTTCTACAGTTTGCAAAAACAAATGCTCCTGATAGTGGTAATGGAATGTTTTATTGTCCTTGTGTTAACTGTTTGAATGAGAGACGACTAGAAGCTGAGGAGATACGTGATCATCTTATTTGTGAGGGGATTTGCAAGATTTATACATGATGAGTGTGATTGCACCTCATATTTCATTGTCATTTTGCATGCATTTTCATATAGTTTAGGCATATTTAATTTGATATTTGTTAATTTTTACCTTGGAACGGGAAATGCGGTTTTGTGGTGTTGTTGTGCAGGAATTAAGGATTAAATGCTCGGGATCAACCATGATGGAGCTTGCATGAAGATGGGGCTTGAAAAGCAAGAAAATGAGCCAAACAGAGCCCATCACGGCCTAGCCGTGACAGCCATCACGGCCGTGATCGAGTAGAGCTTAAAAGAAAGAATGGAAAAGTCAGAACTGATCATGGCCAAGTCGTGATGGTGATCACGGCCGTGACAGACCAACCAGTGAAGCAACCTCCAAGGCAGAGTCCGTCACGGCCTGGCCGTGATGGCCATCACGACCGTGACGCGCAATATTTGGATATGTAGAAACTAATTTGATCTGAATTTGTGTTTGATTGGGATTCAAATTACCCTAATCTATAAATAAGGCAATTAGGCAGAGACTTAAGGAGGACTTTTGGGTTGCTACGCTTAGGCAAAAAAATTTAGGATTCTCTTCTTTTTCTTCTTCTCTTCTCTTAGGTTTTATCTTATGTTTTTGTTAATCAAGCTTGTCATCACCATGACAATGGTTGAGTAGTAGCTTTATTTCTAGGGATTGGGGCTATGCCCAAGATCTGATTTATGTTATGAATTGATGTTTACCTTTGTTAATTTCGATTTTGCTTTAGATATGATTTCTATTGTTTTATTTACTCGTAAATTCGGTGGCCACTTATTTGCGTGTCGTAGATACTCTAAGGAGGAACCTAGCAGTGAACTTAGGTATCGGATCTATAGAATCAGACTTAGGACTTAAATCACGAGAGTTAGAAGCGGTCCTTCGAAGATTCACGAATTGTCACAAAACTTAAAGGGTTCAATCTAAATTCATCTACCAAGAGAGTAAGGGTTGGTTTAATTGGGCACGGTTTTTGTAACCCGAGAGGGAGCATTAACTTATGTAGGATAAATTCGCCTTCAAAGCAATTTTGATAATTAACAAGGGGTAGTCAATTTGGTAACATGAACAATCTTGTTGGTAACCCAATTCCTAGGAATCCCTTTTGATCTAAAAAACCCCAAATTGATTTACTTTCCTATTTTGTTTAATTGCAAATTTTAAATTTGATTGTTACTTGATTCTTATTTCAAAAACCAAACCTTTTCAAAATCCTTTTTTAATATAGTCCAGTTTGATTGATTTAATAATTAGTTGCGGTTTGAGATCACGGTCCCTGTGGGATCTATCTTTTTATTACTTGGCAACGAATCCGGTACACTTGTCGGAATCCTCCCATCAAGTTTTTGGCGCCGTTGCCGGGGACTGTGCTTCCTCGAATCTCAATTTAACTTTTAAATTGATTTTTCTGGACTTTTTTCATTTTAATTGTTTTTTCTTAAAAAAAAATTCCTTTTTTTCACTTATCTCTTTTTCCTTCTTGATTGTCTATCGCTCTCTTATAGGTATTTTTCTCTTTTATGTAAAGATCCCTAAGTCTTGGAAACCTTATTGAGGTTGACCCCGAAATCGAAAGGACCTTTCATAGACGTAGGAGACTACAAAGAGAGAGGGAGAGGTTGATTCCCATTCCACTCATGGCGAATCTACCGGATACAAAACCACTGAAGGACTACGCAGCCCCAAATATGATGGGCTTGCGAACTGGGATTGCTAGGCCAGAGATCGAGGTGGACAACTACACTATACCACCTATGCTAATTAGCATGATTAGGCAACATCAATTCGGAGGATTGCCCTCGGAGGACCCGACTGATCATGTGGAGACATTCTTGGAGTTCACCGATGCAATAAGGATTCAAGGTGCCCCGATTGATGCTATTCGCTTGAGGTTGTTCCCCTCCTCTCTTACTGGAGAGGCAAAAGCTTGGCTGAAGCAAGTGCCCGCTAATACCTTGTCGACTTGGGACCAACTGGAGAAGGCATTCTTGGAGAAATTCTTCCCTCCATCGAAGACGGCTTACCTACGAACTCAGATCACCGGCTTCTTCCAAAAGGACGGAGAATGCTTATCCAAAGCTTGGGATCGCTGCAAGGGATTGCTAGAGTCTTGCCCACATCATGGACTCGAGAGGTGGCTATTAGTGCATACCTTCTACAATGGATTGGATTACTCTTCGAAGGTGTCATTCGAGTCCGCAGCTGGTGGAGCCTTTATGAACAGACCCCTGACTGAGGCATTCAATATCATTGAAAACGTAGCCACCAACTACCACCAATGGGGTTCGGAAAGAGGTAATAACCCGAAAAAGATTTCGGGGGGTAAGTTTGAAATGAATAGCACTGATCTAATTATGTCTAAGATCGACTCACTGAATAAACGCTTTGATAAGCTTGAAAAGGCTAATGTGAGTTCAATAGGTGCTACTAATATTGTTTGTGAGATTTGTGGAATGCAGGGACATGACATAATGGAGTGCCCACGTGGTATTGCTCATGGATCCGGTGCTTCGGGGGAACAAGTGAACTCTTGTCACAACTTCTATGACACGAACCCGAAGCTGCCAAACTATGCTCCCCCAAATACTTACAACCAAGGAAGGAAGAATAGCCCTTACCTCTCTTACGGGATCTACAACAACACTTTGAAACACGAGTTCCAAGAAGGTCAAGGTAATAGGAAACCCGCATCGGGGTATCTTCAGGTACAAAAGTCTAAACTTGAGTCTCTTTTGGAAAGTTTTGTTGAAACTGAAGCAAAACAAAATGAAGAGTTTAGGCAACAAGGTAGGGCAGTCAATGAGGCAATAAAAGAGTTAGCACCTAAGGTAGATAACTTAGTCATCCATAATAAGATGTTAGAAACTCAGATTGCCCAACAAACTAGTACATACTCTAGACCTAAGGGTACGTTTCCGAGACAACCCGAAGTTAATCCCAATGAACATTGTAATGCTATATACTTAAGGGATGATAAGCTTGGGGTGGTTGAAAAGGACATGGAATGTGAGGAGGACATGAGCGAACATAAAGAGATAGAGTCAAAGTATGTCCCTCCACCACCTTACCAACCCCCAATACCTTTCCCACAAAGGTTGGTCAAGAAAAAGCAAGTAGAAATAGAAACTAAGAGCTTAATTGAGGTGCACAATGCCATGATAAAAACTAATATGTCTCCTAAACTAAAAGATCCAGGTAGTTTCTCTATTACTTGCTTAATCGAAGAAGTAAAAATAGACCAAGCCTTATGTGACTTAGGGGCTAGTGCGAGTTTGATGCCGCTTACTATCTTCGAGAGGTTAGGAACCAAGGAATTGAGTCCATCCAAATTCTCTTTACAATTTGCGGATGACTCAACTAAAACTCCTCTAGGCATACTATTGAGTCACCGGCAAGTGTACCAGGTCGTCGTAAGTAATAAAATAACACGGTAAGTAATTACCGAGGTCGAACACGAGGATTGGGCTACCAATTCTACCAATTTGCAAGAAATTCGATAAGTTGGCCAAGTAAGAGCAAGTGGTTGAGAATAGAGAGAAAATAGGATCGCAATTTAAAATCAACAATCAATTAGAGATAAAGTAATTAAAATCTAGATTAAACATCTAAGGTCACAAATCCACCTACCCAATCATGCATAGTACCCAAGTGATGATGATTCCCTCCCTAAGTTCAATTACGATGTCAACCAGGACCCCCAAATTCTCCTAATGACACTGTCGTGCTCAATAGGACGTATTCAACGATTGAATTAATTACTTATTAGGTCTCATAACTCAATCATCAAACTCTATTAAATCTTGTTCCCTATAAGGTTGCACTGATCTCCTACTCACCCTCGTGCAATATTCAATCAATGATCCCAATTCAAGTTCTAAACGCGAATTTCCTATTAAGCCTCATCACATTAACTAGTCAATCATGCATGCTTATGATCAACGCAATAAATTCATAATTGGAAAACACGAATTGAGATAAAGGAGAGAAATATACATCACGTTGAACGCTACACCGTCATGGGTGGTTTCATTGATCCCTTAGACAAGGGGATTAGTTCCTCATGCTTGTAACAACACACAAGCAATTGGAAAAAATCATAATTGTCAAGTAAGAAAAGGAAATAGGGAGACGCAGCTCCAGAGAAAGAGGATTCGTATCTCAAAAGTGATCTAAAACTAGTGGTTAACAAAAGATTCTCCAATCTGACCTAAAACAGCCCATAAATAGGGGTTCTGGTTCGTGCCCGCTCGCGGGGCGAGCAAGCTCTCGCGAGGCGAAATTCAGTTTTGGCTCCATCCTGATTTGAATGCTCGCGAGGCGAGATGGTGGTTCGCGAGGCGAGACAGAGAGGGTGACATTTCTAGCATAGTCAGGACTTCAGGATTCGCGAGGCGAGATGGGATTCGCGAGGCGAGACAAAGAGGGTGACATTTCTGGCACAGTCAGGCCTTCAGGCTCGCGAGGCGAGATAGTGGTTCGCGAAGAGAGACTTCCAGAATTGCTTTTCCACAGTTTTCTTCATTTTCCTTGACTCTAAGAGCTTCACTTTTAACCTGAAACAATAAAAGAAAACGAAAAGCGTAATTCTACTCAAAATAAACTAAAAACTACTAAAAATGCATAAAACGAATCAAGGTCTAACTTAGGAACAAAACAAGGCCAATTTGGGAGATTAGCGAGGTTGACTCGCCCAATTAGGCACGAAGTCTACCCCTTTTCTAGCTGGAAACTAGATGAGCCAGAGGCTTATCAAAACACCCCAAACTTAAACCTTGCTTGTCCCCAAGCAAGCTAAAACTCAAAAAGACTCAAGACTTGGCAGGCTTAAAGGATTCAATCAATTTTTGCACAAATTTCATGCAATTTAACACAACAATTTTTCTTCAATGTTTTCCCCCCTTGCAACAATGTAATGCCCACATTCATTTACTTTAAACAATTGAGAATTCTATCATTCATGCAATCAGTAATCTGAGTTGAGGATCCAAGTAGCACACAAAAGGGAGATCACCAAATTCAAACAATTGCCTTCCTCACAAGGGCATTTAATATTTCACTCATTCGCTCAATTTGTCTAGGCTAGCAACATTCACTCTATTTCACAATTCAAGAGCACCTTACATGGATTTGATTTTCCTCTAAACAAAGTTCCCACAAAAATATGTATGCATCATCAAAAGGTCTTTCCTATGTTGTAATGAGGCCTGGCTGAAGGCAACGTATTCAAAGGATTAGAGGCTCAGTCCCTAGGATCAATGAGAGCATGAAACTAGCAAACAATTGAATTCACTCTCATATTGTTATTCTATTCCTTGCATTGGGTGGCTACAACCTCTTCCTTTTTATACATTTTTTTTACTTTGCCCTTTTTGGCATATATCTAATATTTTTCATCATATTTTTTTCTTTTTTCTTTTTTTCAAGCCTTCGGCCTTTACTTTCGCTTTTCTTTTTCTCAAATATGATTCATGAACTTGGTAGCCACCCCAAACTTAGTTCCACAACAACACTCACAAAGCTAAAATTCCATGCTCTCCTAAATCCTAGGATAGGGGAAATCATGGTTTTTCTGAGTTAATGGCTTGTAATATAAGGTCATCAAGAACAATAAGCTTCAAGGCTCAATGTGGCTAACTAGGGATCATTCATCAAGGTTGGTTCAATTTATGGCCCAGAAGTTATTTCAAAGAAGAATTGCCTAGATCATTTGATGCAACATATAAATATGCAAACCATGCACAGATTCAAGCAAACCCGAGAAGGTGCAACTTAAAAGCGATTCACACAATTAAAACAATGTTGGAGGCTCAAATTCCTCACCTGGACATTTTTGCAAATTGTTTGACCGAGATACAATTCCTAGTGTGTGCACCCCTTCACCCCAAACTTGTCATAAATCAAGTAATCACAATAAAATTTCTCAAAGTTCAATTTTCAATTTTCCACATGGGGATCAAATTTTCGATTTTCAGAACCTAGGGGGAAAATCATCAAAAGTCAACATAATTCAAGCAGTCAATCTATGCTAAATTTAATTAAAATCCACCAAGCTTGCCGACACAACACTCATACACATACTCTTGATCTTCTCAAATTATTCAAGAGCGAAATTCAAAAACAAATGGAAAAAGGGAAAGAAAACAAAAACAAAGCAATGCAATTGGTTCCCTCCCCCACACTTAAGGCATACATTGTCCTCAATGAAAGAACACAAATATAAAATAAGAGTGAGAGAAAGGAGAAGGTGCTCCATGATCAAGTTGTAGTGTAGGTGGGCGCTTCCAAGGAAAGCTCTTCTACGGTTGCATCCTCATCCTCTAGTCCCTCGGGCACCCCCCTGTGGCTGGGCCAATGACATCTCCCGGAAGAACTCCTGCAACACCTCCTGATCTGGAAAAATTGAAAACCCCCAATTGCAGATTCGCGAGGCGATACATCACTTGCGTGGCGAATCTGGAATTCCAACAGCTGATGATGCCCAGATTCACGAGGCGAAAGTGGTTCTCGCGATGCGAGACAGAAGCGTGAGCAAGCCTTTGAGATTCAGGGCTTCTGTCTCGCGAGGCGACTGTGGATTCGCGGGGCGAATCTGGGTTTTTTTTTCAGAAAAGAAAATGACAGAACTTAAAAGATAAAGGATATGTAGCTTGGGTTGCCTCCCAAGTAGCGCTTGTTTAACGTCCCGAGCCTGACTCAAGTCACCCCTAGGGGTTAATCCAGAAGAAGAATTTGCTTGCCATTTGGGATTGGTTCCCCATGGTAATGCTTTAGCCTTTGCCCATTTACCTTGAAATTGCCAGGGGCCCCTTCTAATTCTACTGCTCCGTGTGGAAAAACTTGGAGGACCTTGAATGGTCCCGACCACCTTGACTTTAGCTTCCCAGGAAAGAGTCTCAACCTTGAATTATAAAGAAGTACCATTTGTCCGGGCTCAAACCTCCTAGGCAAGATATGCTTGTCATGCCATGCCTTAGTCCGCTCTTTGTAGATTCTTGCATTTTCATATGCTTGCATGCGGTTCTCGGACAACTCATTTAAGTCCAAAAGCCTTTTTTCACCGGCCTTCGTCAAATCAAAGTTGAGTTCTCGAATTGCCCAATAAGACTTTTCCTCCAATTCCACCGGTAAGTGGCATGCCTTTCCAAACACCAAATTGTAAGGAGACCTTCCAATTGGAGTCTTGAAGGCGGTCCTATAAGCCCATAAAGCATCATCTAACCTTTTTGACCAATCCTTCCGTGAGGAGTTGACGGTTTTCTCAAGAATACGCTTCAACTCACGGTTGGATACCTCCGCTTGCCCATTTGTTTGGGGGTGATAAGGAGTAGAGTCTCTATTCTTGACCCCATACTTCTCAAGAAGCTTGTGCATTTGATTGTTGCAAAAGTGGGACCCCCCATCACTAATCAACACTCTAGGGACCCCAAACCTCGAGAAGATATTGCACCTTAGGAATTCCATGACTACTCGCGCATCATCCGAAGTTGTTGGGATTGCTTCTACCCACTTTGACACGTAGTCCACTGCCACCAAAATGTATTGATAGGAGAAAGATGGTGGGAATGGTCCCATGAAATCTATCCCCCACACATCAAAGAGCTCTACTTCAAGCATGCAATTCAAGGGGAGTTCATGTCGCTTAGAGATGTTGCCAACTCTTTGGCAACGATCACAGTTCTCAACAAAGGTGTGGGCATCCTTGAAGAGCGTTGGCCAATAGAACCCGCTTTGGAGGATTTTTTATGCGGTCTTCTTTCCCCCATAATGCCCACCATAATCCGAGCTATGACAATGCCACAACACGTTTTCGATTTGGTCATGGGGAATGCACCTTCTTAGGATCCCATCCGAGCATTGCTTGAAAAGATAGGGGTCCTCCCACACATAATACCTTGCATCCGAGAAGAACTTCTTCCTTTGTTGATTAGTCAAACCTTACGGAACCACATTTGAAGATTTGAAGTTGGCCATGTCCGCGAACCAAGGAGGGGAATTTTCAATGAGTGCAAACAGTTTTTCATCAGGAAATTCTTCCTTGATGTCTAACAATTCCTCCTCGGTGTCGGGATTGACCAACCTAGATAAGTGGTCAGCCACACCATTGTCGGATCCCTTCCTGTCCTTAATCTCCAGATCGAATTTCTGCAAAAGAAGAATCCACCGAATTAATCTAGGTTTGGCCTCTTGTTTTGTCATCAAGTGTTTTATGGCCGCATGATCGGTGAAAACAACAATCTTAGACCCCACAATATAGGATCTAAACTTATCTAAAGCAAAAACCACAGCAAGTAGTTCCTTTTCAGTGGTGGAATAATTAGCTTGTGCCTCATTCAAAACCTTACTTGCGTAATAGATGACATGAGCTAATTTTTCCACCCTTTGTCCCAAAACAGCCCCCACCGCATAATCACTAGCATCACACATGATTTCAAATGGTAAATTCCAATTAGGTGCAGTGATTATGGGTGCGGTGACAAGCCTATTTTTCAAAATAGTGAAAGCATTTAAACAAGAGGCATTAAACTCAAAGGATACATCCTTCGCAAGAAGGTCATAAAGCGGCTTTGCGATTTTGGAGAAGTCCTTGATGAATCTCCGGTAGAACCCGGCATGACCCAAGAAACTCCTCACCCCCTTTACATTGGTTGGTGGGGGAAGCTTCTCGATCAACTCAATCTTTGCTTTGTCAACTTCAATCCCCCTTTGGGAGATTTTGTGCCCCAAGACTATACCTTCCTTGACCATGAAGTAGCATTTCTCCCAATTGAGCACAAGGTTAGTCTCTTGGCACCTTTTAAGCACCAAAGTCAAGTTCTTCAAGCAATTGTCATATGAGGTCCCACAGACCGAGAAGTCATCCATGAACACCTCAATGCATTTCTCCACCATGTTCGAGAAAATAGAAAGCATGCACCTTTGGAAAGTAGCAGGAGCGTGGCACAATCCAAAGGGCATCCTCCTATAGGCAAAGACTCCATAGGGACAAGTGAAGGCCGTCTTCTCTTGGTCTTGAGGATCCATCACAATTTGATTATAGCCGGAGTAACCATCTAAGAAACAATAGTACTCATATCCGGCTAACCTTTCAAGCATCTGATCGATGAAGGGGAGAGGGAAGTGATCCTTCCTTGTTGCCTCATTTAGCCTTCTATAATCGATACATACTCTCCACCCCGTGATGGCCCTTGTTGGGATCAATTCATTGCTTTCATTGACCACCACGGTTGTGCCACCTTTCTTTGGGACCACATGAATTGGACTAACCCAATTGCTATCCGAGATTGGATAGATGATTCCGGCATCTAAAAGTTTAATCACTTCCTTACGCACAGCTTCTTTCATGATGGGATTTAACAGTCTTTGTGTTTGAACCACCGGCTTATAATCATCCTCCATCAAAATCTTATGCATGCATAGGGAAGGGCTTATACCTTTTAAGTCTGAAATCTTCCACCCAATGGAGGATTTGTGTTCCCTAAGAACTCTCAATAGCTTTTCTTCTTCATCCTTTTTCAAGGCATTGCTAATGATTACCGGATGTTGTCCCTTCTCCCCCAAGAATGCATACCTTAAGTGGGTTGGGAGTTGCTTCAACTCCGGTGCCTTGTTATCTTCTTCCATTCCTTCATTGTTGAGCTTTTCCTTTGCACATTCATCCTTTGGGAGACTCGGTAAGGCTTCCATTTTTTCAAGCACTCAAGATAATCCTCATCCCCCAAAGGGTCTTCTTCCTCACTACCATCATCATGGGATTTTACCAACACTTGTGCAAGTGAAGAACCATGGGCTTCTCTAGTGGCCCTTGCCTTGACAATTGAGTCCACCATATCCACTCGATACACATCCGACCTCTCAGCGGGGTGCTTCATTGCTTCGAAGACATTGAAGACTACATTCTCATCTTGCACCCTTAGGGTGAGCTTCCCTTGTTGCACATCTATCAAAGCACGCCCAGTGGCCAAGAAGGGCCTACCCAATATGAGAGGGATCTCGGCGTCTTCAACCATATCAAGCACCACAAAGTCCGCCGGAAATATGAACTTGTCCACCTTCACTAACAAATCTTCGACCACCCCATAAGGATATTTTATAGAACGATCGGCTAGTTGGAGTGACATCCATGTATCTTTGGCTTCTTTGATCCCCAACTTCTTCATCATAGAGAGGGGCATCAAGTTGATGCTTGCCCCTAGATCACACAACGCCTTTCCTAGAGTCATCTCCCCAATGGTGCATGGTATAGAAAAAGAACCGGGATCCTTCAACTTTGGAGGTAGTTTTCTTTGAAGAATGGTATTGCACTCCTCGGTCAAAGCAACCGTTTCCTCGTCCACTATTTTCTGCTTCTTGGAGAGAAGCTCCTTCATAAACTGGGCATAAGATGGCATTTGTTCCAAGGCTTCCGCTAATGGAATTTTAATTTGAAGTTTGCGGAAGACATCAAGGAATTTAGTGAACTGTTTATCTTGTTGAGGCTTCTTCAATCTTTCGGGATATAGTACCTTCATGTAGGGTGGGAGGTCTTTGGGTTCAACCCACTTCTTTCTTCGGAACTCTTCATCTACAAGTTTTAACCTTCCCCCTTGCTCCGGTGCCTTGTCACTTGCCAGCTCCTCTTTCTCAGGTTGCTCTTCCTCAACATGTAGTTGTTCCGGGGCCTTGTCTTCCTGAGAACTAGTTGCACCCCTGTTAGATCCCAACACCCTACCGCTTCTAGTTGCTACGGCATTGCATTGGTTCTTAGGGTTGTTCTCGGTATCACCTGGGAAAGTGCCTGGGAGACGCTCATTTAGTTGCATTGCGAGCTGAGCTATCCGCGTCTCTAGATTCTGAATTGCCGACCCTGTATGAGTTGCCAACTTGTCAATGGCTATGCTTGTATTGATTGACAACTTCTCAATTTCCGCATTCGTCTTTTCTATAGTCAACTCCCAAGGTTGCCTTCCACCATCTATTATTTGCAATTCATTAGGCCCTGGAGAAGCCTGCTGAGTATTGTGTTGATGGATTCCATAGTTTGGCCTCTGATTCTGTTGAGGTTGTTGTTGCCCGGCTAGGCCACCACTAGCATTGCTCCAAGCGAAACCTGGATGGTCTCTCTTCATATACCCCATATTCTGATTCTGACCGTAATCATTCTGTCTGTTCCTCTGATAGTTGTTATGGGGCACACTGTCATAGAAATTGTGGCATGAGTCCACATGTTCTTGAGAGAAGTTGAACGGACAACTCTGAATGTCATGATCTCCATTACAATTATCACAACCCGGAGGCATTCCTTCATGTATCACATTAACCTTTTTGTTCCCAGACAATGCCGCATTTTGCATCTTCAACAGTATATTTTTCTCTAGAATGGCTTCCATTGTTGCAGCACTGACTCCACTTGAGGTTTCCCTACCATGGTTGTAATAATTGTTCGACATCTTCTCCAATAATGCCCATCCATCCTCAGTTGATAAATAAGAAAAAGAACCGCCCACTGTGGCATCACAATTCATCTGTTAGCGCCCCCTTAACCCGTTAAAGAAATGTTGAACCTTGGAGACCGGGTCAAAGAAAGCTGAGGGACATCTTCTCAAGACCACATTATACCTCTCCCAAGCTTCATTATAAGATTCATCTTCTGTCTGCCTGAAAGGTGTGATGGCTACTCTTGCTTGTGCCACTCTCTAAGGAGGAAAATATTTAATGAGGAACTTTTGGGCCATCTGCTCCCATGTTCCGATACTGTTGCGATCCAAGCTGTCAAACCAATCGCGAGCGACATCCCTAAGGGAGAGGGGGAATAGGCGCAAGCGAAACTCATCTTGAGAAACTCCTCTTGTCTTATGCATGTCACAAGCTTCAAGGAAGCGAGTGATGTGTCTATGAGGGTCTTGTTTGCCACCCCCATCAAATTGATTCTCACGGATCTGGGCTGTGACACATCCTTCCACTCTGAAGGAATCTGTATTGAGGTTGCCCCTCACGATAGAAAAAGCACAATCCTCCAAGTTGGGTGGATTGTACTCGAAGAGAGGCTTGTAAGGAGGAGGAGGAGGGTTTTCTTCGGCCATCCCCTCAAGATTAATTGCTTCAAGCCTCTTTCGTTCTCTGGCTTCTTTCCTTAATCGCTTCGCGGTCCTGGTGATCTCCGAATCAAATAGCAAGTCCTCTTGTGAAAGGGTACCTCGCATACAAAAACAAGGCAAGACCAAGTGAAATCAAAGAAGTAGAGAGAAATAAATATAAATAAATAACAGAAAATAAAAGTAAAAACAGGTTAACCAAATAATCAAACTTCCCAAAAATTAGGAAAATTGGTTGTGCCAATCCCCGGCAATGGCGCCAAAAACTTGTTGAGTCACCAGCAAGTGTACTGGGTCGTTGTAAGTAATAAAATAACACGGTAAGTAATTACCGAGGTCGAACACGAGGATTGGGCTACCAATTCTACCAATTTGCAAGAAATTTGATAAGTTGGCCAAGTAAGAGCAAGTGGTTGAGAATGGAGAGAAAATAGGATCACAATTTAAAATCAACAATCAATTAGAGATAAAGTAATTAAAATCTGGATTAAACATCTAAGGTCACAAATCCACCTACCCAATCATGCATAGTACCAAAGTGATGATGATTCCCTCCCTAAGTTCAATTACGATGTCAACCAGGAACCCCAAATTCTCCTAATGACACTGTCGTGCTCAATAGGACGTATTCAACGATTGAATTAATTACTTATTAGGTCTCACAACCCAATCATCAAACTCTATTAAATCTTGTTCCCTATAAGGTTGCACTGATCTCCTACTCACACTCGTGCAATATTCAATCAATGATCCCAATTCAAGTTCTAAACGCGAATTGCCTATTAAGCCTCATCACATTAACTAGTCAATCATTCATGCTTATGATCAACGCAATAAATTCAGAATTGGAAAAAATGAATTGAGATAAAGGAGAGAAACATACATCAAGTTGAACACTACGCTGTCATGGGTGGTGTTGAGTCACCGGCAAGTGTACCAGGTTGTCGTAAGTAATAAAAACACGCTAAGAGATTACCGAGGTCGAACTCAGGGATTGGGCTACCAATTCTACCAATTCGCAGGAAAGTAGATACGTTTGGTCAAGCAAGGAAAGTGGTCGAGGAGAGAGAGAGTATAGGATCACAATTCAAAATTAACAAATCTAATAAAGCTAAGGTATTAAAATCTGAAATTAAAATATCTAAGGTCTCAATTCCACCTACCCAATCATGCATAGTACCCAAGTGATGATGATTCATTCCCTAGGTTCAATTACAATGTCAACCAGGACCCCCAAATTCTCCTAAATCCACTGTCGTGCTCAATAGGACGTATTCAACGATTGGATTAATTACTTACTAGGTCTCATAACCCAATCATCAAACTCTATTAAATCTGGTTCCTATAAGATTGCACCGATCTCCTATTCACTCTCGTGCAATATTCGATCAATGTTCCCAATTCAAGTTCTAAAACGCGAATTGCCTCCTAAGCCTCAACACGTTTAACTAGTCAATCATGCAAGCATATGATCAACACAATCAATTCAGAATTGGAAAACATTAATTGAGAAAAGGGAGAGAAACATAATACCACCATGGGTGGTTTCATTGATCCCATAGAAGAGGGGATTAGTTCCTCATGCTCGTAACAACGCACAAGCAATCAGCCATAATCACCATTGTAAAATAAGAAAATAAAAGAAGGAGACGCGGCTCCAGAGAACAAGAATTCCGTCCCAAAACGCTACAGAACAGTGGAGAATCAAAAGCTCCCGTTTCTGCCCTAAAACAGAAATATATAGGATTCAGGATCTGCGCGCGCTCGTGAGGCAAACAGCCTCTCGCGACGCGTATATTAAAAATGGCACGCTTTCAAATTGGACTCTCACGAGGCGAGAGGATGTTTCGCGAGGCAAGACTTCAATTTCCAGTCTGTCACGGTCGTGACCTTCATCACGGCTAGGCCGTGATGGTCTTTGTCCTCTAGGGTCTTCTGGCTTCGCGAGGCGAGCAGCCTCTAGCGGGGCGAGACAGAAATGATGACTGTTGCTGCTTAACTGATCTTCAGGCTCGTGGGGCGAGCAGCCTCTCGCGGGGCAAGTATCTTCAGAATGGCAATTTCCACTGTTTTCTTCATTCCCTTGACTCGAAGTGCTTCCCCTTTAACCTGAAACTAGGAAATACCAAGAAATGCTTTATTTGACTCAAAATTAGCCAAAATATCCTAAAACTACTCAAATGATTCAAAATGTTGCTTGAGGATAATTAGATCCAAATTTGGGCGAAAACAAGATTGAACTCGAATAATTAGCACATAAACCAGTCTATCTAGTTATAAAACTAGATAAGCCAGAGGCTTATCAAAACACCCCAAACTTAAACCTTGCTTGTCCCAAAGCAAGCTAAAACTCAAAAAAACTCAAGACTTGGAAAGCTTAAAGGATTTAATCAATTTCGCACAAATTTCATGCAATCTTAACAAAACAGTTTTTCTTCAATGATTTCCCCCTTGCATCAATGCAATCCCCACATTCATTTACTTTAAACAATTGAGAACTTCATCATTCATGCACTCATTAATCTAAGTTGAGGATCAAAGTTACACACAAAAAGGAAGATCACCAATTTCAAATAATTGCCTTCCTCACAAGGGCATTTAGTATTTCACTCATTCGCTCAATTTGTCTAGGCTATCAACCTTTCACTCAATTTCACATTTTAAGAGCACTTCCCATGAATTTGATTTTCATCTCACAAATAGTTCCCACGAAAACATGCATGCAACATCAGAAGGTCTTTTAAAGGTTGTAATGGGGCCTGGCTAAGGGTAGGATATTCAAGGATACTAGGCTTAAGTCCCTAGGAACTAAGAGAGCATGAGCATTTGACACATTGAATCTCCACTCAAATTCATTTTTTCATTTTTCTTTTTGCCTTGGGTGACTACAGCCTTTGCCTTGCTAAGCTTTTTGTTTTGCCCTTTTTCTTTTGGCAATTTTTTTTTACTTCCTTTTTTTATTTTTGCCTTGGGTTTCAACCTTTATTTTTTTCTTTTTCTCAACCCATAATGACATATCAAACCTTGTAGCCACCCCAAACTTAGTTTCTTACGACCTTTCTCTTGCTAAGTTTTCATGCTCTCCTAATCCTAAGATTGGGTTAACATGGTTTTTCCAGATTTTTGGCTTATAACATAAGGCCATCAAGAAACAATAGGCCAATTAGGCTCAATGTGGCTAACTAGGGAACATGCATTAGGGATGGTTCTTTTTAGGCCAAGTAGTTATTCAAAGAAAATTGCCTAAATCATTTGATGCAACACATAGACATGCAAACCATGAAGAGATTCAAGCAAATCCGGGAAAGTGCAACTTAAAAATGATTCACACAATCAAAAACAAAGTTGGAGGCTCAAATTCCTCACCTGGACATTTTTGCAAATTGTTTGACCGAGATACAATTCCTAGTGTGTGCACCCCCTCACCCCAAACTTATCATAAATCAAGCAATCACAACAAAATTTCTCAAAGTTCAATTTTCAATTTTTCCCATGGGGATCAACTTTTCTATTTTCAGAACCTAGGAGGAAATCATCGATGGTCAAAATAATTCATGCAACTAATCTATGCTAAATTTAATTAAAATCCAACAAGCTTGCCGACACACATTCATACACAAACTCTTGATCTTCTCAAATTATCAAGAGTGACAAACAAAAACAAAAACAAAAACAAAAACAAAGCAATTGGTTCCCTCCCCCACACTTAAGGCATACATTGTCCTCAATGAAAGAACACAGATATAAAATAAGAGTGAGGAAAGGAGAGGGTGCTCCCTGATCAAATTGTAGTGTAGGTGGCCGCTTCCACGGAAAGCTCTTCTACGGTTGCATCCTCATCCAATTGGTCCCTCGGATACTCCCTGTTGGGTCAAAGATATCTCCCTGAAGAATTCCTGCAAATTAAAACCTTAATTGCATATTCGTGAGGCGAGAGATCACTCGCGAGGCGAATCTGGAAAATTGTTCTTCACACTTTCCAGAATCGCGAGGTGAGTAGTATCTCGCGAGGCGAATCTGGAATTCCAACAGATGATGATGCCCAGAATAGCGAGGCGAAAGTAGCCCTCGCGGTGCGAGACAGAAGCGTGAGCAAGCCTCTGAGATTCAGGGCTTCTGTCTTGCGTGACCATTGTGGATTCGCGTGGTGAATCAAGCTCTTTTTTTTTTCATATATATATATAAATGACATAAACTAAAAAAGAATACATAGCTTGGGTTGGCTCCCAATAAGCGCTTCTTTAACGTCACTAGCTTGACTTATTAAGAAGCATCCACCTGGATCCCATAGCCTGTGGCATAAGGACCAAGAGATGCTCATCATGTGAGATCCTCCACCCGGATCCCATGGTTTGTGAAGTGGCAATTTCAGAAGCAATACGACTCTATCCACAATTGCACCTATCCCGTGTGTGAAAACTCCATTGTCCTCTACAATTGTGAACTCACTTTCTCCGAGGTCAAATGGTATTTTCACAAGGAAAATTAACAGACAAGTGGAATGGGCTAACTTTCCAGTGTCCACACATGCATTTAAGCCAACATATTTATCTAACACAGCAATTTCAGGTTGCTTGGCAAGCATGGTGAAATCCACTACCACATCATCTGCACCTTGATCCATCCCCCTAACCATATTCTACTCAAACAATGCTTCATGTGGGTATGGTACCTTCATGTAGGGCGGGAGGTCTTGGGGTTCAACCCACTTCTTTTTTCGGAACTCTTCGTCTACAAGTTTCAGCCTTCCCCCTTGCTCCGGTGCCTTGTCACTTGCCAACTCCTCTTTCTTAGGTTGCTCTTCCTCAACATGTGGTTGTTCTTCCTCAACTTCCTGAGAACTAGTTGCATCCCTGTTAGATCCCAACACCCTACTGCTTCTAGTTGTTATTGCATTGCATTGGTTCTTAGGGTTGTTCTCGGTATCACCTGGGAAAGTGCCTGGGAGACGCTCATTTAGTTGCTTTGCGAGCTGAGCAACCTGCGTCTCTAGATTCTGAATTGCCGCCCCTGTATGAGTTGTCAACTTATCAATGGTTGTGCCTGTATTGATTGCCAACTTCTCAACTGCCGCATTCATCTTCTCAAAAGCCAACTCCCAAGGTTGCCTTCCACCATCTGTTATTTGCAATTGATTAGGCCCCAGAAGAGCCTGCAGAGTATTCTGCTGATGGATTCCATAGTTAGGCCTCTGACCCTGTGGAGGTTGTTGTTGCCAATTCTGTTGAGGTTGTTGTTGCCCGGCTAGACCACCACCGCCATTACTCCAAGCGAAACCCGGATGGTCTCTCCTCATATAACCACTATTCTGATTCTGACTGTAATCATTCTGTCTGTTCCTCTGATAGTTGTTCTGGGGCACGCTGTCATAGAAATTGTGGCATGAGTCCACATGTTCTTGAGAGAAGTTGAACGGACAGTTCTGAGTGTCATGATCTCCGTTACAATTATCACAACCCGGAGGCATTCCCTCGTGTATCACATTAACCTTCTTGTTCCCAGACAATGCCGCATTCTGCATCTTCAACAGTTTATTTTGCTCCAGAATGGCTTCTATTGCTGCAGAACTGAATCCACTTGAGGTTTCCCTACCAGGGTTGTAATCATTGTACGACATCTTCTCCAATAATGCCCATCCATCCTCAGCTGATAAGTAGGAAAATGAACCGCCAGCTGCGGCATCACAATTCATCTGGTAGCGCCCCCTTAACCCGTTAAAGAAATGTTGAACCTTGGAGACTGGGTCAAAGAAAGCTGAGGGCCATCTCCTCAAGATCAATTGCTTCAAGCCTTTTTCACTCTCTGGATTCTTTCCTTAAATGCTTCTCGGTCTTGGTGATCTCCAAATCAAATAGCAAGTCCTCTTGTGAAAAGGGTACCTCGCATACAAAACAAGGCAAGACCAAGTGGAATCAAAGAAGTAAAGAGAAATAATAGTAAATAAAAAAAAATAAAAATAAAAATAAAAATAAAAATAAAAAATAATAATAAATTTACCAAATAATCAAACTTATCTAAAAATTAGGAAAATTGGTTGTGCCAATCCCCGGCAACGGCGCCAAAAACTTGTTGAGTCACCGGCAAGTGTACCGAGTCGTCGTTGATAAGCCTCTGGCTTATCTAATTTTATAACTAGTAAGAATGTGGTTTATGTGCTAATTATTCGAGTTCAATATCGTTTTCGCCCAAATTAAGCCTTGTTTTGTTCCTGAGTTAGACTTTGACTCGGTTTATGTATTTTTAGTAGTTTTTAGTCTATTTGGAGTAGAATTACGCTTTTTGTTTCTTTTTATGTTTCAGGTTAGAAGTGAAGCTCCTAGAGTCAAGGAAAATGAAGAAAATAATGGAAATTGCCATTCTGGAGATATTCGCGTCGTGGTCGCGCTGTCGTGCACGCGCCAAAAAGCGAGCGGTTTACAAAAATATGTAGTTTAGGGAGCGACAACTCGGATATCGTCTCACAAGGACTCTCGGGTTATTATTAACAGAAAAAGTCAGAATTGGGGGGTTTTGGATAATTGAAATTAAACAAAGAAAACAAAACAGAAAACAGAGCAGTAAAAAAACAAAGTAGTTAAATGGTTATCAAATAAGCTAAAGATGATTAACCTACTGTTCTCGGTTTCCCACTATCATTGGTTCATGTAAATTCCATGCCCTAAGCAAATTCTAATCCCCTTTCGGTTGTAGCAACAATTAACAAACAAAATCGCTACTACGAGATATATGTTCCTATTCCCGAATTAAACAAACGGGGTTAAGCCCTCATGAACTAAACGAACATGAACGAACACACGCGAATTAAACAAACGCGATTCAATATAGGAACATAACATCACCGAAATAAATCAACACAACACTATACACTCCTGAATTAAACAAACAGAAATATATAGCATAGTATTGAAAAAGGAAAAGCAAATAAAACAGGAATTACAGAACCTCAAGTGTGGTGGAAATCGATCGCAGTAGATTAATCAAGGAGACTAGTTCTCCATTACAAACATAAACCTAAACCTACTTGTAGCCGCACTATGAAAAGAAAAGAAGAAGAGAAGAGACGATGATCAGTTCTGCCCCAAAACAGATATAAATACAGATTCAGGGTTGCGGTAGCTCACGAGGCGAAACATGTTTCGCGAGGCGAATATTATGAACAGTCGCTCCCTCGCGAGGCGAAACATTATTCGCGAGGCGATCCAGAGAGGGTGACTGTTGCTGCTCGTGCTGGTCTTCAGGCTCGTGAGGCGAACAGACTCTCGCGAGACGAATCCTCCAGAATGCATTTTTCCATTGTTTTCTTCATTCCCTTGGCTCTAAGTGCTTTATTCTAACCTGAAACAATAGGAAATAGCAGTGAATGCTTTATTTGACTCAAAACTAACTAAATTAGCTTAAAAATACTTTACAGACTCAAACTGTTTCTTGAAGACAATCAAGTCTAATTTGGGCGAAAATGGGATATAATTAGCACAAAACCCTGGTCATACTAGTTATAAAACTAGATGAGCCAGAGGCTGATCAAAATACCCCAAACTTAAACTTTTCTTGTCCCCAAGTAAACTAAAACTCAAAAACTCAAAAAAGACTCAAGACATGGCAAGCTTAAAGGTTCAATCAACTTTGCACAAATTTCAAGCCATTTCATCAAAACAGTTTTCTTCAATGTTCCCCCCTTTCAAACAAAGCAATCCCCACATGCATTTACTCTAAACATTAAGAATTTCACCATTCAAACAATCATTAATTTAAGCAAGGGATCCAAGTTACACGCAAAAGGGAGATCACCAAATTCAAACAATCGCCTTCCTCACAAGGGCATTTGGTGTTTCACTCATCGCTCATTTTTTGTCAGGCTAACAACATTTCACTCAATTTCACTTTTCAAGAACACTTCCCATAAATTTGATTTTCATCTCAAAATGGTTCCCACAGAAAACATGCATGCAACATCAAAAGGTCTTTTATGGTTGTAATAGGGCCTGGCTAAGGGTAGGATATACAAAGGTACTAGGCTTAAGTCCCTAGGAACTAAGAGTGCATGAAATTTTTTTTTTACACTTTGAATTTCCTCTCAGATTCCTTTTTCCATTTTTCCTTATGCTTTGGGTGACTACAGCCTTTTTATTCTAATACTTTTTTTTTAACATTTTTACACTTTCCTTTTTTTCCTCTTTTTTCTTTCTGCTTTTTTTTCTTTTCTCTTTTTTTTTTCTTTTCTTTGGCTCCAACCTTTTTATTATTATTTTTTTCTTTTTCTCAATCCAGAATGACATGTCACACCCTTGTAGCCACCCCAAACTTAGTTTCTTGCAACCATTCTCTTTGCTAAGCTTCCATGCTCTCCTAATCCTAAGATCGGGTTAACATGGTTTTCCAGATTTCAACTTATAACATAAGGTTATCAAGAATTAACAGGCTAATTAGGCTCAATGGGCTAACTAGGGAACATGCATTATGGACGGTTATTTTCAGTCCAAGTGGTTATTTACAAAGAAAATGCCTAAATCATTTGATGCAAACACATAAACATGCAAACCAAGTAGAGATTCAAGCAAATTCGGGAAAGTGCAACTTAAAAGTGATTCACACAGTTAAAAACATGCTGGAGGCTCAAATCCTCACCTGGACATTCATGCAAATTGTTTGACAGAGATTTTATCCCTAGTGTGTGCTTCCCTTCACCCCAAACTTATCATAAATCATGCCATCATAACAAAATATCTCAAAGTTCAGTTTCAATTTTTTTCACATGGGGATTAATTTTCAAATTTTCAAATCCTAGGGGGAAAACAGTCAACAATCCATCTATGCAAATTCAATTAATCCAGCAAACTTGCCGACACAAGACTCAACACACATACTCCTGATCTTCTCAAATTATTCAGGAGCTAAAGGAAAACAAAACTAAAACAAAGCAAAGCAGAAACTAACAAGAACATGAAAGTAAACTAAAGAGAAAGGGTTTAAGAAAACTCATTGGGGTGGTTCCACCAGGATCCCACTGTCTGTGATACAGCGGCCATGGAATGCTCAAATTGCAGTATGATCCTCCCAGATCCCATGGCATACAGCATAAGTATGAGAGTGGGCGCCTGATAATCATGGTAACTCCGCCAAGTGCGGCGGACTTCTCACTCCCTCTCAGGTCACAGATGACCTCCTTGTCAACCTTGTCAATAAAATCCTCCCAATAAAAGTGGGGTTCAACCTCTTAGACTGGCCACAGTGTCTTCATATCCAAGGGTGCAAAATCCAGCGGCTTGAACTCCATCACTGGTGGTTCCACAGGGGGAGGTGGCAAACAGGTAGAGAGTGTTACTGGTGCTGCTTCAACTTCTGCATGATCTTCATTCACTGCACTGATAAATCCATCACCTGTTAAACCTGCAGAAATCTCAGCACACACCACAGAAAGGTTAGAGTTATTACAGTCAGTAGATATATTACAATAAACTGAATCAGTAAAGGTCTGAATGTCTGGAAATGGCTTGAGCTCTAAGGAGGGTGACTGCTCAATGGATGGTATATTTGGAGTAGCCATGATGTCAAGAACTTCGGTTGAACAGACAGCTTCACTCACACTATCACCCTGCAGAATAGAAAACTCATCACAAACAACACACGGGTTAGTGTCAGTATAGTTAGTACATGTAGTAAAAGAAACTGAATTAGTAAAGGTCTGAATGTCTGGAATTTCAGCACACAGTTCATCCACCCCATTACTTTCAACACATGCATCTAATTCCAAAGGCTCTTCATTATCCTCAAGCTTATTGCCTTGATTGTAAGGATGGATTGCATAAGCCCGAGGCAAATAAGTATCTTCTGTCAGAATGGGGCATGCCTCAAACAGGTGCTCAGGCGAGCCGCACATGCCACAAAACCTTGTCTGCTGAAACAATTGCTTCAAATAAGTGAGCCTATCCATTCTATTCTCCAGGGCCTGGATAGAAGAAGAGATATGGGCCTCATTCACACCAATCATGTCAAAACCACTGCTAAACTCATAACTTCCATCAAAATTAGGATAATTTGTGCATGATGGTGGTTCATAATAAACACTAGGCATATCACCAAACAATAAATTATCCAAAGCAGTACTAAGATTCATAATCAGACAAAGCAGACCAAACTAATTCAGCAAAGATTTTTTTTTATTTTTTTTAAATGTAATTTTCCGTTAATAACAACAAGAGTCCCCGGCAACGGCGCCAATTTTTGGTCGCGCTGTCGCGCACGCGCCAAAAAGCAAGCGGTTTACAAAAATATGTAGTTTAGGGAGCGACAACTCGGATATTGTCTCACAAGGACTCTCGGGTTGTTATTAACAGAAAAAGTCAGAATTGGGGGGTTTTGGATAATTGAAATTAAACAAAGAAAACAAAACAGAAAACAGAGCAGTAAAAAAACAAAGCAGTTAAATGATTATCAAATAAGCTAAAGATGATTAACCTACTGGTCTCGGTTTCCCACTATCATTGGTTCATGTAAATTCCATGCCCTAAGCAGATTCTAATCCCCTTTCAGTTGTAGCAACAATTAACAAACAAAATCGCTACTACGAGATATATGTTCCTATTCCCGAATTAAACAAACGGGGTTAAGCCCTCATGAACTAAACGAACATGAACGAACAAACGCGATTCAATATAGGAACATAACATCACCGAAATAAATCAACACAACACTATACACTCATGAATTAAACAAACAGAAATATATAGCATAGTATTGAAAAAGGAAAAGCAAATAAAACAGGAATTACAGAACCTCAAGTGTGGTGGAAATCGATCGCAGTAGATTAATCAAGGAGACTAGTTCTCCATTACAAACATAAACCTAAACCTACTTGTAGCCGCACTATGAAAAGAAAAGAAGAAGAGAAGAGAAGATGATCAGTTCTGCCCCAAAACAGATATAAATACAGATTCTGGGTTGCGGTAGCTCACGAGGTGAAACATGTTTCGCGAGGCGAATATTATGAACAGTCGCTCCCTCGCGAGGTGAAACATTATTCGCGAGGCGAGCCAGAGAGGGTGACTGTTGCTGCTCATGCTGGTCTTCAGGATCGCGAGGCGAACAGACTCTCGCGAGGTGAATCCTCCAGAATGCATTTTTCCATTGTTTTCTTCATTCCCTTGGCTCTAAGTGCTTTATTCTAACCTGAAACAATAGGAAATAGCAGTGAATGCTTTATTTGACTCAAAACTAACTAAATTAGCTTAAAAATACTTTATAGACTCAAACTGTTGCTTGAAGACAATCAAGTCTAATTTGGGCAAAAATGGGATATAATTAGCACAAAACCCTGGTCATACTAGTTATAAAACTAGATGAGCCAGAGGCTGATCACGTCGCGAGAGGTTGCTCGCCTCGCGAGCCTGAAGACCAGCTGAGCAGCAACAGTCATCATTTCTGTCTCGCCTCGCGAAGACTGAAGACCCTGGAGGACAGAGACCATCACGACCTAGCCGTGACGAAAGTCACGACCGGGACAGACTAGGATTTGACCTCTCGCCTCGCGAGAGTCCAATTTGAAAGCGCGCCAGTTTTAATATTCGCATCGCGAGAGGCTGCTCGCCTCGCGAGCGCGCGTAGAATCTGAACTCTATATATTGCTGTTTTAGGGTAGAAATGGGAGCTTTTTGGTTCTCCACTGTTTTGTAGTGTTTTGGGACGAAATTCTTGTTCTCTGGAGCTACGTCTCCGTCTTTTATTTTCTTATTTTACAATGGTGATTATGGCCGATTGCTTGTGTGTCTTCACGGGCATGAGGAACTAATCCCCTCGTCTAAGGGATCAATGAAACCACCCATGGCGGTGTAGATTCGATGTGATGTATGTTTCTTTCCCTTTTCTCAATAGTGTTTTCCAATTCTGATTTTGTTGTGTTGATCATATGTTTGCGTGATTGACTAGTTAAACGTGTTGAGCCTTAGGAGGCAATTCACGTTTTAGAACTTGAATTGGGATCATCGATTGACTATTGCACGAGAGTGAATAGGAGATCGGTGCAACCTTATAGGAACCATATTTAATAGAGTTTGATGATGGGGTTATGAGACCTAGTAAGTAAGTAATTCAATCGTCGAATACGTCCTATTGAGCACGACAGTGGATTTAGGAGAATTTGGGGGTCCTGGTTGACATTGTAATTGAACTTAGGAGAAAACATCATCACTTGGGTACTATGCATGATTGGGTAGGTGGATTTGTGACCTTAGACATTTTCATTTCAGATTTTTAGTTAATCATATCTCTATTTGAATTGTTATTTAGATTGCGATCCTATTTTATCTCCATTCTCAACCACTTTCTGTTACTTGACCAAACGTATCGAACTTCTCGCGAATTAGTCGAATTGGTAGCTCAATCCTTGTGTTCGACCTCGGTAAATTCTTACCGTGTTTATTTTATTACTTACGACGACCCGGTACACTTGCCGGTGAATCAACAAGTTTTTGGCGTCGTTGTCGGGGATTGGCACAACCAATTTTCCTAATTTTTAGGGAATTTGATTATTTGGTTAAGCTGTTTTTATTTTTATCTTTCTGTTATTTATCTGTTATTATTTCTCTCTACTTCTTTGATTCCACTTGGTCTTGCCTTGTTTTTGTATGCGAGGTACCCTCTCACAAGAAGACTTGCTATTTGATTCGGAGATCACCAAGACCGAGAAGCTCTTAAGGAAAGAAGCCAGAGAGCGAAAGAGGCTTGAAGCAATTGATCTTGAGGAGATGGCCCTTAGCTTTCTTTGACCCGGTCTCCAAGGTTCAACATTTCTTTAACGGGTTAAGGGGGCGCTAACAGATGAATTGTGATGCCACAGCTGGCGGTTCACTTTCCTACTTATCAGCTGAGGATGGATGGGCATTATTGGAGAAGATGTCGTACAATGATTACAACCGTGGTAGGGAATCCTCAAGTGGATTCAGTTCTGCAGCAATAGAAGCCATTTTGGAGCAAAATAAACTGTTGAGGATGCAAATGGCAGCTTTGTCTGAGAACAAGAAGGTTAATGCGATACACGAGGGAATGCCTCCGGGTTGTGATGATTGTAATGGAAATCATGACATTCAGAGCTGTTCGTTCAACTTCTCTCAAGAACATGTGGACTCATGCCACAATTTCTATGACAGCGTGCCTCAGAACAACTATCAGAGGAACATTCAGAATCAGAATAGGGGTTATATGAGGAGAGACCATCCGGGTTTCGCTTGGAGTAATGCTAGTGGTGGTCTAGCCGGGCAACATCCTCAACATAATTGGCAACAACAACCTCAACAGGGTCAGAGGCCAAACTCTGGGATCCATCAACACAACACTCAGCAGGCTTTTCCAGGGACAAATCAATTGCAAATAACTGATGGTGGAAGGCAACCTTGGGAGTTGGCTTTTGAGAAGATGAGTGCAGCAGTTGAGAAGTTGTCAATCAATACAAGCACAGCCATTGACAAGTTGGCAACTCATACAGGGACGACAATTCAGAATCTAGAGACGCAGGTTGCTCAGCTCGCAAAGCAACTAAATGAGTGTCTCCCAGGCACTTTCCCAGGTGATACCGAGAACAACCCTAAGAACCAATGCAATGCCATAACAACTAGAAGCGGTAGGGTGTTGGGATCTAACAGAGGTGCAACTAGTTCTCAGGAAATTGAAGACAAGGCCCCGGAACAACCACATATTGAGGAAGAGCAACCTGAGGAAGAGGAGTTGACAAGTGACAAGGCACCGGAGCAAGTGGGGGAGATGTCCAAACGGCTAGTACAATACCCACATGAAGCATTGTTTGAGCAGAATATGGTTGGGGGATGGATCAAAATGCAGATGATGTGGTAGTGGATTTCACCATGCTTGCCAAGCAACCTGAAATTGCTGCATTAGATAAATATGTTGGCTTAAATGCATGTGTGGACACTGGAAAGTTAGCCCCCTCCACTTGTCTGTTAATCTTCCTTGTGAAAATACCATTTGACCTCGGAGAAAGTGAGTTCACAATTGTAGAGGTCAATGGAGTTTTCACACACGGGCTAGGTGGAATTATGGATAGAGTCGTATTGCTTCTGCAATTGCCATTTAGCAAACCATGGGATCCGGGTGGAGGATCTCACATGATAAGCATCTCTTGGCCCTTATGCCACAGGCTATGGGATCCAGGTGGATGCTTCTTAATAAGTCAAGCTAGTGACGTTAAAGAAGCACTTATTGGGAGGCAACCCAAGCTAGGTATTCTTTTTTAGTTTCTGTCATATATATATATATATATATATATATATATATATATATATATATATAAAAGCTTGATTCGCCACGCGAATCCACAGTGGTCGCGCGAGACAGAAGCCCTGAATCTCATAGGCTTGTTCTTGCTTTTGTCACGCACCGCGAGGGCTACTTTCGCCTCGCGATTCTGGGCACCATCATCTGTTGGAATTCCAGATTCGCCTCGCGAGATACTACTCGCCTCGCGATTCTGGAAAGTGTGAAGAACAATTTTCCAGATTCGCCTCGCGAGTGATCTCTCGCCTCGCGAATCTGCAATTAAGTTTTTGATTTGCAGGATTTCTTCCAGGAGAGGCCTTTGGCCCAACAGAGGGGTGCCCGAGGGACCAATTGGATGAGGATGCAACCGTAGAAGAGCTTTCCGTGGAAGCGGCCACCTACACTACAATTTGATCAGGGAGCACCCTCTCCTTTCCTCATTCTTAATTTATATCTGTGTTCTTTCATTGAGGACAATGTATGCTTTAAGTGTGGGGGAGGGAACCAATTGCCTTGTTTTTGTTTTTGTTTTGTTTTTGAATTTCGCTCTTGAATAATTTGAGAAGATCAAGAGTTTGGTGTATGAATGTTGTGTCGGCAAGCTTGTTGGATTTTAATTAAATTTAGCATAGATTGATTGCATGAACTATTTTGCCCATTGATGATTTCCCCCTAGGTTCTGAAAATAGAAAAGTTGATCCCCATGTGAAAAATTGAAAATTGAACTTTGGGAAACTTTATTGTGATTGCTTGATTTATGACAAGTTTAGGGTGAAGGGGTGCACACACTAGGAATTGTATCTCGGTCAAACAATTTGAAAAAATGTCCAGGTGAGGATTTGAGCCTCCAACTTTGTTTTTGATTGTGTGGATCACTTTTGAGTTGCACTTTCCCGGATTTTCTTGAATCTCTTCATGGTTTGCATGTTTATGTGTTGCATCAAATGATTGAGGCAATTTTCTTTGAATAGCTACTTGGCCTAAAAAGAACCATCCCTAATGCATGTTCCCTAGTTATCCACATTGAGCCTAATTGGCCTATTGTTTCTTGGTGACCCGAAGTTATAAGCCAAAATCTGGAAAAACCATGTTAACCCAATCTTAGGATTAGGAGAGCATGGAAACTTAGCAAGAGAAGGGTTGTAAGAAACTAAGTTTGGGGTGGCTACAAGGTTTGATATGTCATTATGGGTTGAGAAAAAGAAAAAAAATAAAGGTTGAAACCCAAGGCAAAAAGAAAAAAAGGAAGAAAAAAAAAGAGAAAAAAATTTTGCCAAAAGAAAAGGGGCAAAACAAAAAAGCTTAGCAAGGAAAGGGTTGTAGTCACCCAAGGCAAAAATAAAAATGAAAAAAGGAATTTGAGTGGAGATTTAATGTGTCAAATGGTCATGCTCTCTTAGTTCCTAGGGACTTAAGCCTAGTATCCTTGATTATCCTACCCTTAGTCAGGCCCCATTACAACCTTTAAAAGACCTTTTGATGTTGCATGCATGTTTTCGTGGGAACTATTTTTGAGATGAAAATCAAATTCATGGTAAGTGCTCTTGATATGTTAAATTTAGTGAAAAGTTGATAGCCTAGATGAATTTGAGCGAATGAGTGAAATTTTACATACCCTTGTGAGGAAGGCAATTGTTTGAAATTGATGATCTTCCTTTTGTGTGTGACTTTGATCCTCAACTTAGATTAATGATTGCATGAATGATGAAGTTCTCAATTGTTTAAAGTAAATGAATGTGGGGATTACATTGATGCAAGGGGGGAATTCATAGAAGGAAAAACTGTTTTGTTAAGATTACATGAAATTTGTGCGAAATTGATTGAATCTTTAAGCTTGCGAAGTCTTGAGTCTATTTGAGTTTTAGCTTGCTTGGGGACAAGCAAGGTTTAAGTTTGGGGTGTTTGATAAGCCTCTGACTTATCTAGTTTTATAACTAGTAAGACTGTGGTTTGTTGTGCAGGAATTAAGGATTAAATGCTCGGGATCAACCAAGATGGAGGTTGCATGAAGATGGGGCTTGAAAAGCAAGAAAATGAGCCAAACATAGCCCATCACGGCCTAGCCGTGACAGCCATCACGGCCGTGATCGAGTAGAGCTTAAAAGAAAGAATGGAAAAGTCAAAACTGATCACGGCCGTGACAGACCAACCAGTGAAGCAACCTCCAAGGCAGAGTCCGTCACGGCCTGGCCGTGATGGCCATCACGGGTGTGACGCGCAATATTTGGATCTGTAGAAACTGATTTGATCTGAATTTGTGTTTGATTGGGATTCAAATTACCCTAAGCTATAGATAAGGCAATTAGGCAGAGACTTAAGGAGGACTTTTGGGCTGCTACGCTTAGGCAAAAAAATTTAGGATTCTCTTCTTTTTCTTATTCTCTTCTCTTAGGTTTTATCTTATGTTTTTGTTAATCAAGCTTGTCATCACCATGACAATGCTTGAGTAGTAGCTTCATTTCTAGGGATTGGGGCTATGCCCAAGATCTGATTTATGTTATGAATTGATGTTTTAGCTTTGTTAATTTCGATTTTGCTTTAGATCTGATTTCTATTGTTTTAATTACTCATAAATTTGGTGGCCACTTATTTGCGTGTCGTAGATACTCTAAGGAGGAACCTAGCGGTGAACTTAGGTATCGGATCTATAGAATCAGACTTAGGACTTAAATCATGAGAGTTAGAAGCGGTCCTTTGAGGATTCACGAATTGTCACAAAACTTAAAGGGTTCAATCCAAATTCAACTACCACGAGAGTAGGGGTTGGTTTAATTGGGCACGGTTTTTGTAACCCGAGAGGGAGCATTAACTTATGTAGGATAAATTCGCCTTCAAAGCAATTTTGATAATTAACAAGGGGTAGTCAATTTGGTAACATGAACAATCTTGTTGGTAACTCAATTCCTAGGAATCCCTTTTGATCTGAAAAACCCCAAATCGATTTACTTTCCTATTTTGTTTAATTGTAAATTCTAAATTCGATTGTTACTTGATTCTTATTTCAAAAACCAAACCTTTTCAAAATCCTTTTTTTATATAGTCCAGTTTGATTGATTTAATAATTAGTTGTGGTTTGAGATCACGGTCCTTGTGGGATCGATCTTTTTATTACTTGGCAACGAATCCGGTACACTTGCCGGAATCCTCCCATCAATACATCATGGATATGTCATGGTGAATCGTTAGATAGGTCGAAGGTGTCGGATAGAGAGGAAGTTGATGACGTGGAAATGGACGATGGACTAGAGGACATGATCTGTGATGTTGGGCAAGAGTCTTTTCGGCGCGCACATGTGTATGATACTTTGTGCAGTGATGCGGAAGTGGCCTTGTATCCGGGGTGCACTAATTTCACACGGTTGTCAGCGGTGTTAAGATTGTTCAATGTGAAGGCGAGAAATGGGTGGAGCGATAAAAGCTTTACCGAATTGCTTGAGTTGTTGAAAGACATGCTTCCAGAAGGTAACACATTGCCATCTCGAAACTATGAGGCGAAGAAGATATTGTGTCCGATGGGTATGGAGTATAAGAAAATACACGCTTGCCCCAATGATTGCATATTGTACAGAAAAGAGTTTGAAGAGATGCATGAGTGCCCCAGGTGTGGGGTATCACGCTACAAAGTGAAGGATGGTGATTCTAGTTGTGATGTGGTCACCAAAGGTCCTCCTACGAAGGTGTTATGGTATCTTCCCGTGATTATGCGGTTCAAGCGATTGTTTGCTAATGTAAATGATGCAAAGAACATTAGATGGCATGCAGATGAGAGGAAGTGTGATGGACAACTTCGCCATCCGGCCGATTCTTTGCAATGGAAGAGAATTGATAGTTTGTTTCCGGATTTTGGCAATGAGCCCAGAAACCTCAGGCTTGGACTTGCTACCGATGAAATGAATATATATGGAAACTTAAGTGGTATTGATAGTTCATGGCCTGTTCTCCTGGTAATTTACAACCTGTCTCCTTGGTTGTGCATGAAGCGCAAATACATTATGTTAAGTATGATGATTTCGGGTCCTAAACAGCCAGGAAATGATATTGATGTTTATATGAGTCCCTTGATTGAAGACTTGAGTATGTTGTGGGATGAAGGCATTGATGTGATCGACGGGTATTGCCGTGAGACATTCAGATTGTGTGCCATGTTATTTTGCACCATCAATGACTTTCTAGCATACGGGAACCTGTGTGGGTATAGTGTTAAGGGGCATAAAGCATGTCCAATATGTGAATAAGGCACATGTTACCATCAACTGCAACATGGAAGGAAGATAGTTTACCTTGGGCATCAGAGATTTCTCCGACGTAATCATCCTTATCGTAGATTCAGAAAAGCTTTCAATGGACTTCCGGAGAATGAAATTGCTCCAGTGGCCTTGATTGGAGAGAAAGTTTATGAAAAGGTGAACAACACTAATGTTATCTATGGGAAGACCCAGAAGAAGGCTACAGAGAAGAAAATAAGGAAGAAGAGATCGATCTTCTTTGATCTTCCGTACTGGTGCAAGCTTGATGTAAGACATTGTATTGATGTGATGCATGTGCAGAAAAATGTGTGTGATAGTTTAATCGGAATGCTTCTCAACATTCAAGGGAAGACAAAGGATTGAGTGAATGCTCGTCTGGATCTAGTTGCGATGGGTATACGAGAGCAATTAGCTCCACATAAAGTGGGGGATAAGAAGACTTATTTGCCCCCAGCATGTCATACTTTATCAAAGTGCCACAGGTTACTCTTCAAATATCAAAAGACTTGTCTCAATGAAAGATCTCAAATTAGATGGCTTAAAGTCTCATGATTGTCATGACTTGCTGCAACAACTACTACCAGTGGACATTCGTGACATCTTGCCTAAAAAAGTCAAACATGCCATTACTAGGTTATGTTTATTCTTCAATGCTATATGTAGCAAGGTCATTGACACTAAAAAGTTGGATGACTTGGAAAATGAGGCAGCCATTATCTTGTGCCAATTGGAGATGTATTTTCCACCTTCATTTTTTGACATCATGGTTCATTTGATTGTTCATCTAGTGAGGGAGATTAGATTGTGCGGCCCCGTTTATTTAAGGTGGATGTGCCCGGTTGAGCGATACATGAAGATCTTGAAAGGATATATGAAGAATCCACACTGTCTCGAAGCATTTATTGTTGAAAGGTATGTTGCATAAGAAGCTATTGAGTTTTGTACAGACTACATGTCAGAAGCGAAACCTGTAGGGCTTCTGAAGTCTCGTCACGAAGGTATATATGATGGTAAGGGTACACGAGGTATCACTGTTAAGAGCATGGATCGGGATGAAGTACTTCAAGCACATTTGTATATATTGAATAACACTGATGAGGTTGAACCATACTTATGTGAGTACAAAAGCATCATCAATGAAACTTACCCTAGAATGAATGAAAAATGGTGTTTGAACAAGCATAACAAGACTTTCTTGAACTGGTTTAAAGAAAAAATTTCAAAGGATGGTATTGCTTCTGATACATTAAAATGGCTAGCACAGGGGCCTAACTTTGATGTCATATGTTGGAGTGGGTACGATATCAATAAGTTTTCCTTCTATACAAAGTCCCAGGATGACAAAAGTACTATGCAAAATAGTGGGGTTATGGTCGTCGCTGAGTCCATGCATTTCTCTAGTTCGAAAGATAAAAACCATGTTATGGCATCCATTTCATACTTTGGAATCATTGAAGAGATATGGGAGGTTGATTACACAAAGTTTAGAGTACCTGTTTTTAAATGTCAGTGGGTCGACAGTAACAATGGTGTGCAAACCGATGAGTTAGGATTCAAATTGGTGGACCTTAATAAGGTAGGTAATAAAGAAGAGCCTTTCATCATGGCATCCCAAGTAAAACAAGTGTTTTATATCCATGATCCTTCTAAAAAAAGGTGGTCAGTGGTTCTCCAGGGAAAAAACATGTATAATGGTAGTGAGGGAAATCAAGATTCAACTCTTGATATTTCTAATACCCCTTCTTTCTCAACACGGGTGCCTAATTTCAATGAGAAAAATGAAGTGAATGATGTACATGCTACTCGTAATGATCACCAAGAAGGGTTATGGGAGAACTTTACTAATTGACCACAATGTAAGTTTAGTTTGAGTTATGTTTAAAGTCATATTATATGTTTACGTTGATATTTATAAGTTATGTTTACGTACGTTGATCGATATTTATAAGTTATGTTTGATATTTATCCTGACATACTAACAAGTTTTTTTTTTTGTTTAAACAGGTATACATGGTTGATCCTGAGGATATCCCTCATTCATGCAGCGGGTCAGAGACCCCGTCTACGGGTAGAAAGTGTAGACGTGCCACACGAATAAGGAATTTGACTGCCAACCGTGGTTCAAATCAAAGGATAAGAATATACTTTGATAATAACCTCAATCCTATTGGGCCAATGGTAGAGCAGTTTAACAGTTTTGTGGCGACCCTTGCTAGAAGCAGGCCTAGTATACTTACTGATAATTGGAAAGGTGTACCGGCGGACGTGAAGGATCAGATATGGGAGAGTATTCTGGTATCTACACTTTTACATCCTGTGTTTATCTGTATCTACTTTATTTTAATCTTATTAATATCATACAGTAATTCGTTGATTCTTTTGGTGTTAATGTAGCTCACCTTTGACATACCGGATATGACTGATATGAAGAAGCGTTTGATAAAGTATGCTGGTAAGCGTTGGAGGGCTTTTAAGGTCGACCTGGGCAGATACTATGTATTCAATCCAACATGTGAAAAGAACCCACTTGAGGTGTACCCTTTTCTTGACCAGGCGATGTGGGATCGCTTTGTTCAGAGCCGACATGATCCCAGCTTTCAGGTTAGCCTATTTGATTTGTCTCTAAATTTATAGAATTTCATTAATTTTATTTACTTATGTAATTTAATTGTCTTCTATTTATAACAGGAGAAGAGGAAAAGGTGGAAGGAAAACCAATGCAAGAATGTCTACCCCCATGTACTGTCTCGTGGGGGATATAAAAAACTTGGTCAGATAATGATGTCTCAGGCGGATCCTAACGCTGAAAATCGTCCAGAAGTTGTTGATCCACCTCCACCCCCACGCCATCGTAAATGGAAGAGGGCCCGACAAAGAAAAATGGGACAATATATATCTGAGGAGGCCTGCTAAGTAGCTGGGAAGATTGTAAGTATAGTTTGAATTGTAATTGTCATTTTAACATTGTTACCAAATTGTAATGTGACCTGATATTTTATATGTTATAGGATGCCTTAGACGAGCAGATAACCCAAGGAACCTTTGTTCCTAGAGGACGTGATGATATCTTAGCTGCTGCCATCGGTAAACCAGACCACCCGGGCCATGTCATTAGTGTTGGATGGGGCGTCGGCATTCGCCAATACCATGGTTCATCTTCACACCAATGCCACAGGGATGTTGATACAAATAGAGCACGGCTAAAACAGGAGATTGCAGCTGAGCTTAGACAGGAGATGGCCGAGCAGTTAGCCCAGCAGCTGGCAATATTGACTTCTATGTCCCAACAGATGACAAGAGGTGTCCAACCCTTTGTTCAACCCTTTGTCCGTGTGAGAACTAAGGACTCATATGATCCTCCTCATCAGCCTGAAAATGATGATGATGGTGATGATGATGATGATGATGATGACGACGACCCTGATAGGTGTGAGCTGTATGTTGATGATCATCATGATCACCGCTTAGTGTCATTGGGGAGGGCACATAATAACTTCGGAAATACTATACACCATCGTTTATTACTGGATGATTGATCACCCTTTGGCTAGTCTAGTTTTATAACTAGAAAAACCTTGGCTTTGTGCTAATTATATATCATTTTCACCCAAATTAGACTAGATTGTCTTTAAGCAGCATTCTGAGTCGTTAAAGTATTTTTAGGTTAATTTAGCTGATTTAGAGTCGAATAAAGCACTTATGCTATTTCCTGTTTTCAGGTAATAAAAAGAAATAAATCTGGAGTTCTTCGCCCCGCGAGAAGGCATTCGCCTCGCGAACCAGAAGCGTGACTGTTCCAGAATTTGCAAACCATTCTGTCTCGCCCCGCGAAAACATGTCTCGCCTGGCGAGACTGAAGACCAGAAGCCATGACTTTTCCATTCCTCGCCACGCGAGCCGTACTTCGCCTCGTGAGAAGACCAAACGTTGCAGACAGTTCATAATATTCGCGTCGCGAGACAATGTTCGCCTCGCGAGCTCGCGCAGAACTCACAGATATAAATTGTTGTTCTATGGTAGATTACAGGAGTTAGTCAGTAGTAGTTTATCTTCTTTTCTTTAGAATAGGATAGTTGCGAATTTAGGGTTTATTTCTGTAATGGAGAACTAGTCTCCTTAGATTAATCTACTGCGATTGGGTTCCATTGACGCTTGAGGTTTTGTAGTTCCTATTTTATTTGTTTTGCCCTTTTCAATACCACATTATGCATTTCTGTTTGTTACTTCAGGAGTGTATAGTGTTGTGTTGATTCATTTCAGTGATGTTATGTTCCTATACTTAATCGCGTTTGTTAATTCGCGTGTGTTCATTCATGTTCGTTTAGTTCATGAGGGCTTAACCCCGTTTGTTAATTCGGGAATAGGAACATATATCCGTAGTAGTGATTTCGTTTGTAATTGTTGCTACAACTGAAAGGGGATTAGAATCTGCTTAGGGCTTGGGATTACATGAACCGATGATAGTTGGGAATTCGAGAACAGTAGGTTAATCGTCCTTAGCTTATTTGTCATTTTAACTGCTTTGTTTCATTGCTCTGTTTCTTTTCTGTTTTGTTCTTTATTTTATTTCATATCCAAACCCCCCAAAACGACCTTGTGTTAATAACAACAACCTAAGAGTTCTTGTGAGACGATATCCGAGTTGTCGCTCCCTAAACTACATTTTCATAAACCGCTCGTTCTTTTTGGCGCGTGGCGACAGCACGACCAAAAATTGGCGCCGTTGCCGGGGACTCTTGTTGTTATTAACAGTAAAAAAAAACTTTTGCTTTGCTGAATTAGTTTTGTCTGCTTTGTCTGATTATGGATCTTAGTACTGCTATGGATAAATTACTGTTTGGTGACATGCCTAATGTCGATTATAAACCACCACCATGCACAAATTATCCTAATTTTGATGGAATGGATAGGCTCACTTATTTGAAGCAGATGTTTCAGCAGAGAAGGTTTTGTGGCATGTGCGGCTCGCCTGAGCACCTATATGAGGCATGCCCCATTCTGACAGAAGATACTTATTTGCCTCGATTCTATGCAATCCGTCCTTACAATCAAGGCAATACGCTTGAGGATAACGAAGAACCTTCGGAATTAGATGCACGTGTTGAAAGTGATGGGATGGATGAACTGTGTGCTGAAAGTCCAGACATTCAGACCTTTACTAATTCAGTTTCTTGTACTACATGTACCGATCTGTCATCGACACTAACCCATGTGCTGTTTGTGCTGAGTTTCTTGACTCTATTTTGCAGGGTGATAGTGTGAGTGAAGCTACCTATCTGTCACCTCCCACTGCAGAACAACCGGTGATGGAGTTCAAGCCTTTGGATTTTTCACCATGGCCAGTCCAAGAGGCCGAACCCCACTTTTATTGGGAGGACTTTATGGACAAAGTTGAGAAAGAGGTCAGTTGTGACCTGAGATGGGGTGAGAAGTCCGCCGCACTTGGCGGAGTTACCATGATTATCAAGCACCCGCTCTCATACTTATGCTATAGGCCATGGGATCCGGGAGGATCAGACTGCAATTTGAGCATTCAGTGGCCACTGTATCACAGACGGTGGAATCCTGGTGGAACCGCCCCCATGAGTTTTCTCTGAACCTTACTCTCTTTTTAATTATGCTTGCTTTATTTTTTGTTTTGTTTTCTTTTAGCTCCTGAATAATTTGAGAAGCTTAGGAGTTGTGTCGAGTCTTGTGTTGGCAAGTTTGCTGGATTTTAATTGAATTTTGCATAGATTGATTGCATGTTATGTGTTGACTGTTTTCCCCCTAGATTTTGAAAAATAACAATTATCCCCACTTGAAAAATTGAAAACTGAACTTTGAGATATTTTGTTATGATGACATGATTTATGATAAGTTTGGGGTGATAGGGAAGCACACACTAGGGATAGAATCTCTGTCAAACAATTTGCAAAAATGTCCAGGTGAGGATTTGAGCCTCCAACATGTTTTTGACTGCGTGAATCACTTTTCAAGTTGCACTTTCCTGAATTTGCTTGAATCTCTTCTTGGTTTGCATGTTTATGTGTTTGCATTAAATGATTTAGGCATTTTCTTTGTAAATAACCACTTGGCCTAAAAATAACCATCCCTAATGCATGTTCCCTAGTTAGCCCCTTTAAGCCTAATTAGCCTGTTAATTCTTGATGACCCTATATTATGAGCTTAAAATCTGGAAAACCATGTTAACCCAATCTTAGGATTAGGAGAGCATGGATCCTTAGCAAGAGAATGGTTGCAAGAAACTAAGTTTGGGGTGGCTACAAGGTGTGATGTGTTGTTTGGGATTAAAAAATAAAAATAAAAAATAAAGGTTGGAGCCAAAAGGCAAGAAAAAAAAAAGGCAAGAAAAAAAAAGGAAGAAAAAAAAAGGAATGAAAAAAATAAAAAAAAAAGTACAAAAATTTCAAAAAGAATATTGAAAGAAAAGAGGCTGTAGTCACCCAAGGCAAAAAAAGGGACTTGAGTGGAAATTCAATGTTTTGAAGTGTTTCATGCTCTCTTAGTTCCTAGGGACTTCAGCCCAGTACCTTTGTATATCCTACCCTTAGCCAGGCCCCATTACAACCCATAAAAGACCTTTTGATGTTGCATGCATGTTTTCTGTGGGAATCGTTTTGAGATGAAAATCAAATTTATGGGAAGTGTTCTTGAAAAGTGAAATTGAGTGAAATGTTGACTGCCTGACAAAAAAAAACTGAGCGATTGAGTGAAACACTAAATGCCATCGTGAGGAAGGCAGTTGTTTGAATTTGGTGATCTCCCTCTTGTGTGTAACCTGGATCCCCTGCTTAGACTAATGATTGTTTGAATGATGAATTTCTCAAATGTTTAGAATGAATGATTGTGGGGATTGCTTTGTTTGAAAGGGGGGAACATTGAAGAAAATTGCTTTGATGAAATGGCTTGAAATTTGTGCAAAGTTGATTGAATCTTTTAAGCTTGCCATGTCTTGAGTCCTTTTTAAGTTTTTGAGTTTTAGTTTGCTTGGGGACAAGCAATGTTTAAGTTTGGGGTATTTTGATCAGCCTTTGGCTAGTCTAGTTTTATAACTAGAAAAACCTTGGCTTAGTGCTAATTATATATCATTTTCACCCAAATTAGACTAGATTGTCTTTAAGCAGCATTCTGAGTCGTTAAAGTATTTTTAGGTTAATTTAGCTGATTTAGAGTCGAATAAAGAACTTATGCTATTTCCTGTTTTCAGGTAATAAAAAGAAAGAAATCTGGAGTTCTTCGCCCCGCGAGAAGGCATTCGCCTCGCGAACCAGAAGCGTGACTGTTCCAGAATTTGCAAACCATTCTGTCTCACCCGGCGAAAACATGTCTCGCCTCGCGAGACTGAAGACCAGAAGCCATGACTTTTCCATTCCTCACCACGCGAGCCGTACTTCGCCTCGCGAGAAGACCAAACGTTGAAGACAGTTCATAATATTCGTGTCGCAAGACAGTGTTCGCCTCGCGAGCTCGCGCAGAACTCACAGATATAAATTGTTGTTCTATGGCAGATTGTAGGAGTTAGTCAGTAGTAGTTTATCTTCTTTTCTTTAGAATAGGATAGCTGCGAATTTAGGGTTTATTTTTTGTAATGGAGAACTAGTCTCCTTAGATTAATCTACTGCGATTGGGTTCCATTAACGCTTGAGGTTTTGTAGTTCCTATTTTATTTGTTTTTCCCTTTTCAATACCACATTATGCATTTCTGTTTGTTACTTCAGGAGTGTATAGTGTTGTGTTGATTCATTTCAGTGATGTTATGTTCCTATACTTAATCGCGTTTGTTAATTCGCGTGTGTTCATTCATGTTCGTTTAGTTCATGAGGGCTTAACCCCGTTTGTTAATTCGGGAATAGGAACATATATCCGTAGTAGCGATTTCGTTTGTAATTGTTGCTACAACTGAAAGGGGATTAGAATCTGCTTAGGGCTTGGGATTACATGAACCGATGATAGTTGGGAATTCGAGAACAGTAGGTTAATCGTCCTTAGCTTATTTATCATTTTAACTGCTTTGTTTCATTGCTCTGTTTCTTTTCTGTTTTGTTCTTTAATTTATTTCATATCCAAACCCCCCAAAACTGACTTTGTGTTAATAACAACAACCTAAGAGTCCTTGTGAGACGATATCCGAGTTGTCTCTCCCTAAACTACATTTTCATAAACCGCTTGTTCTTTTTGGCGCGTGGCGACAGCGCGACCAATGATCAGGTGAGGGTTGTTGTTGAGATTATTCGAGATGCTGATGCTCGAGTTCCTGTGCCCACTGAGGAGGTTCAAACAATGGGTCAGGTCCCCCGGTAACTTCATCCCCTGGCCAAGAAGACTGGTCAGCTTTCTTGTTGCATCTGAGGTATTCAGTTAGTTGTGTTTTTCTATATTCATAGTTGAAATTATTTATTATTGTTTAAAGATAATGCTTTATTTTTATTTGTTATAGGATATTGGAAATGATATTCTGCCTAAAAGGTCGGATCCAAGAAGACCAGAGATGTCTGCTCCTGCCAAGGTATTCATTTGACCATTTAATTAATTACGAATGAAATAACTTATCTGTGATTACTAATATATATCTTTGCTGTTTAGGGGATCGACAAAGGGGCACCTGGTGATGGTTTTAAACTTCTGGCTATACAGGTTGTTACCATGGAGAATGACGCAGCTTTGGTAAGGTTGGAACATGATGCCAGTCCAGGTGACGAACTGTATATCCCAAAGAAGGAACTTATGGAGATTGTACTCAATAAAGAAATGGCTAGTTCTGTACACCTATCGTTATGGTGCACGTAAGTACATTTTATTTATAAGTTAAGTAATTAAATTTTAAATACTATGATAATTAACATGTTTTTTCAATATATTAGGTATCTGCATCGTATGTTAGTTGACCAGGGTAACCTCACCCTTTATGGGTTTGTTGACCCCATGTTCATTCAGGATGTTGTTCTCCTAGCATCAGAAGACCCGGTCACCACCATACGTGATATACTTGCCCGAGACGATCATCAATTCTACCTTACGCCTTATCTCAATAAGTAAGTACCAGTTATTTAATTATAACTATATATAACTTAGTCACTAATTGTTCCACAAATACAGCAAGCATTGGCAACTGTTGATCTTGTACCCTAGGATGAATGTCGTGGTCTTCTTCTGCTCAATGGGAAATAAGCCGGCGAATGAACTAAAGATGATCATGGAAACGTAAGCATTAAAATACTTTATAATCGGTAATGTAGTTGTTTTAATTATCTGAAATCTATTAGATATACTTTAATTAATGTTTATTTTGTCATGATAGTTCTATTAATGCAAACCACATGTTGCATGGTGAAAGGCGTCAGGCTATTAGATGGATTATTCCTAACGTAAGATATTTATTAGTTCAAACGCTTCAAATGCAGTGGGTATAATTATTGATTTCTATTTAATTCCTCATATTCTAATTGGGTTTTATTTGTACGTAGTTCTGTATACAACGTGGATCATGGGAATGTGGATACTATATGATGAAGTGGATGGTCGAAATTATCTCCTCTAGGATCACTGAAAGATGGCACGAGGTAAATGTTAATTGGTAACAATTAGAAGTAACAGTTATAGATTCGTTATATGTTTTATGTTAGTTTATTACTTAAAAGATATAATCTTTTGTCCAATTAAACTTGCAGATATTCAACAATCCGACTCCATTATCTGATGTCGACATCAATAACATAAGGAGACGTTGGGCAACTTTCTTTCTTGAAGTGTACCAACCATAGTTTGTATGTAGTTAGTTTAAAAACTTATCATGTACTAGCTATAGTGTACTTTTGACTGATATATATTTTGATATGAAATCTATAATATATCATGTAGCTTTTTGGTTTCTAATTATCTTTGTTGTCTGAATGTAACTGAACATATGTATTGTTCGTAATAAATTCAGTATATATTAATTTAGTGTGTTTTTGTTGTACAAAAGTGATTGTGTTGAGAATATTTAGAATATGTTATACTGGTATTGATCTGGATTACTGAAACAGGGGAAAGGAATGAAAGAAATGTAAAAAGAGTTTTTAAAAAAATGAGACTTTTCACATCGGTTATACAAAAACCGATGTGGAAAATTCATTTTTCACATGGGTTATTAAAAAACCGATGTGGAAAGTCGGTTTTGGTTAAAACCGATGTGGAAAGTTCACTTTTCACATCGGTTATATTTAAAACCGATGTGGAAAGTGATACTTCCACATCGGTTTTATGATAACCCATGTGAAAAATGAACTTTCCACATCGGTTATTTAGAAAACCGCTGTTAAAAGTGTACTTATACATCGGTTTTAAAACCGATGTGAAAAGTAACAATAAACAACATCGGTCGTTTCAGCATCAGTTTGAAAACCAATGTGAAAAGCCAAAAATAACCGATGTGGAATCCCTTTTCTGCACTAGTGTTGGGTTTTAGTGAGAATGGGGAAAATAAATTTAGCCCAAGAACAATGAAATAAATGTAGGGAAACACTAATTCACTACCTCAATTGCATAAAACTCAGTTCAATTTTAGAATTGGAAGCTGAATTAAAAATGCTAGGGTTAGGGTTTCAAATCAATTTGGGACTTTTTGAATATGAGTAAACTAGATGAGATTTCACCCACCCATACAAGGAAGAAGATGAAAGCTTGAAGGTGCTGTGATGGACGTGCGGCGGTGATGGCAGCAACGCAGCAGAGGGCGACGGAGCTCCGTTCTGCAGTAACCATAACCAAACAAGAAGAGCTAAGCTTCTTAGAAGGAAGTAAATGAGTCGAAACGAAAAAGGATGGTGGAACCACCATGAAAGGGTGGCGGTTCGGACTTACCGCGGTGGGGATGCCGTTTCGCGATGGCGGAGGGCGAAGCAGTGGCCAGGCGCGTGCAGGAGATGGGCTGGGTCGCATAGCCGTCTTCTCCGTGTTGAGCAGCGGCCGAACAACGTCCTTAGGTGGCACGACGTGCGGCCGGACGGTGGCTGCGGTGGGGGGTGGCGTCGTTTGGAGAGAAGGCAGGAGGAATGAAGGTTTGAGAGAGGTGAGTTATTTTGATGAAGAAGAAGAAAGTATAAGTAAAAGGGAAAAAGGGAAGGGAATATCGGGTCTGAGGCGTGAAATAGGGAAAAAAAATCTGATTTGTATAAGTGGGTAAAAAAAGAGTGGTAAATATTGAGCCTAAAAATAAACATGTTTTTGGCTTTTGGATCTAAAAATAATGTGTGACAAAAATATGATTTCAAAATTTAAATTATAGTTGAACTGATCAACTATGAAAATCAACGGTCCAAAATTTAATCTAAGATTAATTTTAAACCAACATATTTTCAAATCTAAAATTAAATAGTCAAATAGGAAAATAATTTTTTTTCAATCATAACATTTAAAATATTTTTTTCTAAACAAATACTACTAGTGACAATAACATAATATTATTGTCTAGTAGTCGTGCATATACTGACATAAGTATCAACGCACTCAAAAATAAATTTTAAATGAGTAATTAAAATTAATCAAACCAAATCACATAAAAATAAACAAAAATAAACATATACACCTATTTACTATTATTGAAGAATAATAAAAACTGGGGTATAACAGCACACAACACCATCTAACAAAACACCACCTGCCATGCCTCAACGGATCTCAGCCACGTCTTCTGTCAACAAGGGCGCAACTCAATCATTCACGCAGCACTAGAAGCACAATAGCTGCACCGCCGCGTCCAATGTTAGTGACGACGTGGTTGCTCCGTCGGAGTTGAGCATACCTTGAAACCCCAAAGCATTTAATTTCATTGGCTCAACCACAAAGTCACATAGAACTAAACGCCCAACAGGAATATTGCCAAAAGAGAGGAAAGGAAACAAATCGTCATATGAAGAAAGAGTAAGGAACTGAAAAGGGCAACACTTACAGTCCAATTACATATAGTGTTATGCACATAGAATAGATTCAAATATGAATATGCAGCAAGTTTGCCAAATAGCTATGCACATCCAAAATTGAAACAGCCTTCAAAACAGAGAGCAAATTTAAGGTTTCCCAGGGAGAAACCATCAAAAAGTTCATTATATCTAGCAGACGGAAGATCTACCAAGCTTTCCGGATTCAAGTTTCTCTTTCCCATGACTCCAACCAAAATTTTACCTAAGAATTCGTGGCAGATATAAGAAGAAAAAGTTATTTGCCTTTGTAAAAAAAACTACAAGTACATGGCATTGGATTATGCAGAAAAATAACATTATCTTATTGAATGAAGTGGAATACATTATCCAAACTGAAAACTTAGTAGTAAGAAGTCTTAAATACAGAGAAGTTACCTACTATGAGGATCTTGAAGATCCTACTTCATTTATTATGAAGATTGGCCAATCTGACATTAGGAAAAAAAAATTATATCAACAACAAAATAACATGCTTCTAATAATCTGCTTTAATGTTTCAAAACGAATTCAACAGGAATATATGCAGAAATACTACTTCCAAAGCACATACTTGGTACAAGATGCAAAAGATTTATGTGCAACAAAGTTCTAAAGCTAGTTGTTCTACAGCTGCTATATCACATCTATAGTCGTCGCTTTCAAGGACAAAACTGGAGTTTATGACAAGAAATGGACCTAGCATACCCCTGAAATAAACATAATATACAATTGTCTTGGAATTAGAAAAGGAAAGACATCCTTAAGTTTGATTATTTTCTTCATGGTCTTGTTGATAAAGTTTACAGACTTGTTTAACTTTATATGCAAACACCAATTTTATGTCTTCCAAAGAATTACACTGACTTGCAGAAAGCTAACATGTCATAAGTTTAAGCTTAAGTTTAAAAACAATATTCCAAGTTAATATAGTTGACCATTAGCTTTTCATGGAATCACTTATGTTTGAGCTCAACCCAAGCACTAACAATTGCATGCATTAATTCTTTGTCAATAGTGTGCATAGGATGAAAATCCATATCTGTGTATGCACATAGAGCTTTAATGTTTGTGTCATATACATAGAGCTTTCGAGAAGTTAAATAATACTATCATCATGTAAAGGGAGCCAATATGTATTTAATGGGATGAGGCCTGTAATTTTACAAGACTACAGTAAATGATAGTCAATTTTATAAGTTTGATGCATAAATAACTACACATATAGGTAAATTAAACAGAGTATAGACCTATTGAATTATAGCAGTGGAATACTGCATAAAACCTTCCATAAAATGAGCATTGAAAACTATAGTTACCTCAACAATGATATCTATGATAGATATAGACATATAGTTAGTAAAATAGTTAGATAGTTGGTTAGTTAGTTAGGGAGTTGGTTAAGGGGAATAAGACATGTTGCCTATATAAATAGGAGAAGAGATCTAGAGTCTCTCGAATACTCTAGGAATAGCTTTTGTAAGGGGTTTTCCCCATTTTCTACACTAATACCAGTTGGTTCCTATCAATTTACTTTGTACCTGAATGTTCACTTTGTGATGAGGACAGATAGAATATACAGGTGTCTCATGCCCCTCAAAGTAATATAGCCTTCGATCATTTAAATCCCACTCCTATTAAGAGTTTCTTCTTCAGAAAAGTAGATAGTTTTTTGCATAATCCAAAATCGTAAATATGTAAATTTTATGCACCTTTATCAACTTCTCATCCCCACCACTAGTCACAATAAACAACTGTTTATTTGGATGAGCAAATGCCAAGTAGTCGCACCACCAATATGGGCATCAACCTGTATCAGTAAGTTGAAGTAAAACAAATAAAACAAAAACAAAAAAAGCTTTGCCTACTTTTGATGAGAAGAATCTCACCTCTATACAATGGGCCAAGTCATTTGATCCAGTATAGGCATGTAAGTGAATCAAATGTTTATTAAAAGCAACACCTACAACAAAGCAACCAATTAGATATTCATCTTACAGCTTCCAAAGGGTTTCAGAATCAAGAAGTCGCATACCCAAAAAAGTGCAGCAACAAAAAAACTTATTTAGGGATGTATCTAGAAATAAAATCTTATTTTGGGTAGGAAGTCTATGTGCTATGTTTTTGTGAAAATAAAGTTAAAAAATGTTTTTAGATTTAAAACAAATTGCTGCTTTCGAATCTCTAAGTTCAAAAGTCATTTTTTCAAAAAAATCAAAAGACACCGATATTGTGTGACACGGTTGGCAGATAACTAAATCTTTTAAACATGTGGTCAAGGGTTTAATTTCTAACTCATGTATGGAAGCACATCTATAGGGAGAGGTCACCCCTTAAATGATCTTCGTGCCTCGAGGGATTAGTCTATAGCTTCCGTCTGAAGGATATCGGGTTCACCAAAAAATAATAATAAAAAGACAAAAATATGAAAAAGATTATTTTGAAAATAAAATATTCAAAAAAATCTTGTCAAGAAAAATAAGAAATGGAAAGTCCTTTTTAAAAAATGACTTTCAGTTTCTTGTTTTATATATATAAAAAAATTATATAAAAAATCCTTCTATAAAATCGAAAATCTTGTCTAAAAGTCAAAATCAACAAAGCTTAGTTTTTTTTTATTTGTTTTGTAAATCAATCAATGTGCATAGATGTTGAAACTTAAAATGAACATTTTTCCCAAAATTAAAAAATAAACTACTTGGACATTCAGGAACCATTAATATCAAATTTTGGAAATCAATCGATGTGTACAAACGTTGAAACTTTAGAATTACATGTAGTCACGATCTTGACTTCTACTACTCTCATCAATGGTGTTGTAAATTTGAATGTCAACTTATCATTTGTTGTGACCATTTTTTGTGCTATGTTAGCAGACAAATCCGGTAAGTAAAACCATAGGAGAAGTTAATATTTTAAACTCTGTCCAAATAATTTAATAATATTATTTTTAATAATCATCGAAACACTATCCAATCGCCTTGTAAGCCGTTAAGGTGACAGTAAAGTTTCTTTCATATTCAGCTATTCTTTTATACCAAAAATGACATGTTAATTCCAACAAGAATCAAGCATTTGATTTTCTTGCTTATCATTTTGAAAGATTATTTCATATTTATGCCTTGGAAAGAATATAAAAAAAATCCATGGATTCTTGATCAGTTGCTTGGCAACATTTGTTTTTGGCCGAAACATTCCAAATGTATGCTGCCTCGGTGGTCAAGCATAACAATAAGATATACACTAGACTCCCATGTACACAATGTACACATCTTTACTCTGTAAGAAAACATGACTATAATAAGTCATAACACAGTAATCTTCTGATGCACTGAGATCAAGCATAGCCCTGAGAGATAAAGATATTGCATTTAATTAAAAATCTGTTTACAATAATGACGGCAAGAGCGATAACTTGTTGCTTTTCAAAATGAGAACATGCTATTCTCCAAGAAAGTGTTCCCTTTTCTAAAGTTTACTTATTGGTAAATGCTTTAACCTTTCACGATGGTAGAGCCTATCATACCATCGAAATGTCTTGGTCCCTTCTCCACATTTTCTTTGCCGCCGCCTAGTTCTTCTCTCCCTCAGAGAAGGACCTCCGCGCAAGCAGTCAATAATGCTTGTGATGTGCCTTTAAGCCAGCTCCCAATTCCATGCATCAAGTGGGGCGCGATTGCAGTCAAGATTCCCGAGGATGAATACAGAGCAGAGATTGAAGGCTGCCAGAACAACCTCTATGGAAGATTGATTTTATCCGATCAAGTATGAGGAGCTGCGCACCAAATTGATGAATCTCTGGAAACCCTTGGGGCATTGGAGGATGATTCCAATCGGTAGGGGCTTTTATGAATTTGTCTTCTCTTCCACAGAGGACCTTAGAAAAGTCTGGTATGTTGGATCTTGGAGCATTCAACCAGGGATCCTGAGATTATTCTCTTGGACCCCTGATTTCAAACCTAATTCAGTTAAGCAAACAAGCACCCAATGTTGGATCAGGATTCATAGCCTTCCACAAGAATATTGGAGGCCCAAGATTTTGTTCACAATTGCAAGGGGTGTTGGGATTCCGTTGTCTTTGGATGATGCCACAATCAATAGGACTCTTGGCCATTTTGCCAGAGTCCTGGTGGATGTGGATCTTTCTGGAACACTGCACGATAAAATTATGCTGGAGAGGGAAGATTTTGCATTCCATGTGGAAATCGAGTATGAAAGATTGCCATCTTTCTGTTCATCATGTGGTATCATTGGTCACAACATTTCAGTCTGAAGAAGAAACAAAGCTACAGTGGAGGCCTCTGGGAAACAGGTGGATGAGAGAAGCAATAAGCCATCAGTCAAATATGTTCCTCAGAAGCTGGATGCAGTTCCTCACTTTAATGGCAAGGACTCGGGTTCTAAGTCAGATCCTAAGGGAAAGGAAGTGGTGCATGATCAAGAAAAGATTGTTCTAGAGGGTTATGGTTCCAAGTTGCCAGGAAAAGACCCTGCTCATGACAATTTTGCAGTGAATGAAGACATACCTGTCATTGAGGATGTGCCAATTGAGGTAACAAATACTAATAAATTCCTTCCTCCTAATTCGATTCATGTTCTTGAACAAATAATGGAGAATGATAAAGATTTGGATGCTAAGCATTTACAGTTTAGTTCTATGCCTTATCAATCTGGAATGCCTCAGTTTTTTCATTTAGAAAATGCATCTCCTTTTTAAGTAGTTCGTTCTAGTCAAGGTAGCAGTATGCGGGTTCCAAATTCCTTTCCAAGCGAGGATGTTAGAAGTCCCATAAATTGTTCAAATTCTCCAGGATCTGCCCCACAGTTTCTCAATAATAATGGGAATAGGCTCTCTGAGATGGAAAAATCAGCTCCTCCCAGGTCTTCTCCCCAGTTGTTTCATGATGCAGCAAGCACTCCCTCGCCTGGTCGACAACACAATTAGGTGGTTGAGAAGGACATGAGGATTGTGGGAAGGCTTTGGGATAATGGAAAGGATGAAAAGAGTATGCAAACTGAGAAGCCAGATGAAAATGCGGATTCTGGTTTTCAGCTTGTGTGATCTAAGTCTCAAAAGAAAAAGTTGAACAAGGGAAAGAAAGCTAAGGCTGCAGTAGGTGTTCAAACCCGATCTATGGCAGGTATAAAACCTTCAGCTCATTATGAAGATTATCTTTTGGAATGTTAGGGGCTTAGCAAACCCTAAATCTAAAAGGATGGTCAGCAAATTTTGTTCAAATCATAAGCTTGATTTCCTGTTCCTAGTAGAGCCTTTTATTGACTTATCTCAAATCTCTGATAGGTTTTGGGATTCCTTGAACCTTAGGCTTTTTGTGGTTAATAATAGGAATCCTCTTTTGCCTATTTTGTAGAGCGTTTGTAGCTCGAATTGGAAAACTCGAATTGGGACCCAATTATTCTTTCCGTTACAAATCAGCATATAGCTTTTTCAGTCTTAATTAATAACCAAAAAATCCTCATATCTGCTGTGAATGCTTGTACAAGTTATATCCAGAGATGACTGCTATGGTTAGACTTGTCCATTTTATTGCAAGGTAACCCGGGGCCATGGCTATTTGTTGGGGACTTTAATGCCATCATTTCAGCCCATGAAATGAGGGGAATGGGTCTTCCTTCAAGGTTGTCTTGTGAAGAATTTGTGGCATGGTCTGATTCTTGTAGGCTCACTCATTTGGAGACTCGGGGTGCTCAGTTCACTTGGTCAAATAGAAGGAAATCTCTAGCCTTGACTGAAAAAAGACTTGACAGGGGGATTTGTAATGATGACTGGCTGAATTATTGGACTACATCTTCTTGTTGTACGCTAGTTAGAAATCAATCAGATCATCACCCTTTTCTTTTGAATTTTAGCAATGATCCTACAGTTTCTCATTCATCTTTTAAATTCCAAAGTATGTGGTTGGAGCATGAGGATTGTAGGAGGCTGGTTGAGGAGGTCTAGGCCAAAAATGTAACAGGATGTCCTATGTTCATCTTAGCACAAAAATTGAGGAATCTAAAGGTAAAGCTGAAGCTGTGGAATAAGAACACTTTTGGTAATGTGCATCAAAATGTTCTTCAAGCTGAGGAGTCTCTGGACAGTATTCAACAACAAATAAAGGATGAAGGTTACTCGGAATGCTTGCTGGATTTGGAGTTGAAAGCTCAAGTGGAACTTGATCAAGCTCTTCACTTCCGGGAACAATTTTGGAAAGAAATGGCAAGTTTAAAATGGTTCTCTTCTGGGGATATAAACTCATCTTATTTTCATAAGTTGGCCAAGGTAAAACACTCTTCTAAGTTGTTATCTTTTATAAGGCATGAGGATAGGATTTTAGATAACCAAGATGATATAGAGAGGCATGTTTTAAACTTCTACTCTTCTTTATTCTCTATTGATAATGACTGTGTTGACAATAGCCTAGTGGAAATTACAATTCCTAAACTGGTTTCTGAAGAAGATAATATGGCATTAACTAACATTCCAACTATGGAAGAGGTTAAACATACTGTTTTTGCAATGAATCCAGCAGGTGCTCCTGGTCCGGATGGATTTGGAGGTGCCTTTTATCAACATTTTTGGGATATTATTAAACTAGATGTGCATAGATCAGTTATGGAATTTTTTACTGATTCTTGGATTTTACTTGGTTTGAATTCTAATCTCTTAGTTCTGATTCCAAAAATTAAAGGGGCAAATAAAATTGTAGACTTTAGGCCAATTGCTTTGGCAAATTTCCAGTTCAAACTAATAACTGAAGTAATCTGTGATAGGCTAGCATTCTTTGCTCCTAGGATAATTTCTTCATAACATAGAGGTTTTATACAGGGTAGGCATATTCATGATTGTATTTGTATTGCCTCAGATGTAATAGCCAGATTTTATTATGTTGTTCAACCGGTTAAAATATAATTAATTATATTTTAATCTGAGAGTTAGAAAGTGCTTTTGAATAAAATAAAATCTTATTCATAGTCTACTTTATGGTAGAATGTTACGGTAAAATTTTGGATTGAAAATTCAGACGAAACCTGGTCTGCGTTTTCACTGACAGTAAAAGTTTACGGAGCAGGAAACCTAATTTTGACACGTGAACGAAATTGTTAGTGTTTTTGTTGTGGTTGCAATGACTTTACTAATTTTGGAAATTTTACGTTCGAAATTAAAATATAATATTTTATCCGGGTAAAAACTTCAAGGATTACGATCGGAAACTATAATCGGGTAAACAACGGAGCAGAATGGAGAGTCGAGGTGACTGAATTGACTTGACGGAGTTGAAGTGACTTGATGGACTAAAGTCACATGTCACATCCAAGAAAGTAATCATGATGTTTTGGGAAGTAATAGTATTTTAATCCTAAAACCTATTAATCTCTCTCCTAACCAACTAAACATGTCCTAACCCAAACTTGGCCTCCAAGTTCTCTCATCTCCTTCTCCCACACGCCTCTCCCATATCTATAAATTCATTCATTTTCTTCATTCATGGTTTACACTATCAAAAACCTCATTTTCTTACTTCAAACTTCATTGGATTTCTTCAAGAGCTCATCTTCTTCCTCCTTTTTCTTCAAGCTTCAAGGATAACATTTCTTTATCCTACTCATCTATGTTATTTCATTCACTTATTTGTTGAGTTAATGTCATTTTCTTCCATTTATTATTCTTAGATCTATAAGTTTCTAAAATCTCTAGAAATTTGTAGAAAAATCATAAAAATGTGAAACAAATTTCTATGATCTAGTTATGATCTCTACTTTCATTATCTAAGAGCATACATGAAGCAAAATTTTCCTCCCTTATTTTTGTAAAGAGGCCGAACCTATGTCTAAATGGACAAAGGAGGTTTTGTTCAATTTTTTAGCTTAAATGAGGTTAGATCTAAACTATTTAGGGTTTTTATGTTCCTAATCATCAACTAATCTTAAGTTTCATCAAGTTTTATCTATTTCAAGTCTTAGATCTATTTCTTCCAAGATTATGTAAAAATGTTTAAAAATGTTGATGCGTTAAGATTTTGGTTTTTATGCTTTTAGATACTTATACTTTTATGATCCAAGGGTTGGCACCCAAATAAATTTTCTAACCTATTTTTATGTTCAAGGCCGAAACCTTAACCTTAGAGGTTAGGGGATTTTGTTTCATATTTTCAACTTCTAACAATTTATTATAGTTATCTAAGACCTAAGCACCTAGAATCCAAAAGATTAGAGTGAGAAAATAATCCTAGCCTCATTTAGAATTAGAGGCCGAACCTAGTATTAAAGTGAACCTAGTGGGAATTGTTTGATTAATCGTTGTTATGTGATATTGGTTGAAGGAGGAATTGGCAACGTGTGGCGTGATAACGAGGACCATCAATTTCAGAATTCCAGTGATAACCCAGGTGAGGGAAAGAACCAACCTATCGTCGGAATGGATAAGTAGCAGATTATATAATAATTGTGTTGGGCGACCTAAACCCTACTAGTAGTCAAGTAATCGACAAGGCCAAAATCACATTCGAAACCTTTTCTAAAAAAACCAATGGTGATTCGGGGATTGTAGGTTTATCGACATTAGGTTGATTTTATATTATTGATGGTTGATTTGAGCTTATTACCTTTATTGAATTGATTTTGTGCTATGTTGGTGATATTGGAATATTTTGATTGATATTATGTTATGCATGATCTGCCTGGTTTTTATTATTATGCTTAGTTGTTTTTAATCAAATATATATATATATATATATATATATATATATATATATGTTGCCTAAGAGATGATTGTTTTGGGTGTGATGATAATGATGATTTAGAAGTGCCTAACATAGATAAGGAATGTTAAAGAGGTGTTATGGCATAGAATATGTGTCAAGTTCTAATGGAAGGTTAAGGCACTAAGATGTTGTTAAAACGGGTTGGTGAGATTCAAGTACATGTGTTGTTGTCCACAACCGGGTATTGGTAATATAATACACAAAGACAAAAGTGTATTGGTAATATAATACACAAGGACATCTGTGTATTGGTAATATAATACACTGTGTATTGGTAATATAATACACGCAAAACACATCTGTGTATTGGTAATATAATACAAGTAAAACACATCTATGTATTGGTAATATAATACACCGTGTATTGGTAATATAATGCACGTAAAATCAAGAGTTCTCGCGAGACCACTTTCACCTTTGAAATAGGTGTGCAGCTATGGTGTCCTTGAGTAGCATGATATTTAGGGTAGAGGATGATTTGTTAGTTAGGTGTATTGATTGTCTGTGACAATTACTATATAATGTACTATGACTCTTTTCGACTTTTAATGATAGAACTGTTTCTTATCTCTTGTATATTCATGTATTTTGTATTTTACCTCCTTGTGGAATCGTACGAGAAGACCCTATTGATGAGCCTAACCAGGAGGCGTTGAATGGAACTCCCTACAAACCCGATGCCGGAGGACGAGATGTGACCCATGGTGATTAGGGTCTAGTTAGTTATGGCCAATGCATCTCATAAGACGTTTTTATATGTTTTTCGCTTTGTTTAACTTTGGTATAAGGATATGTCTGTGAGGTTTCTTACTGAGAGGATACCATCAACAGTGTTTTGTAATATGTTTAATATACTTAGATTGTGATGTGTTTTCTATATGAAGCTGTATACGTTATAAGTTAAGTTTTTAATTTTTTCGTATTTTCACATTAATCATGTGATTAAGTAATTAAATAATGAGGTTTTAATCTAATGACACAAAGGGGCACAGCGGGGTGTCACATCAGAGGCTATAAATATGCTAGATTATAAATCTTTTGGTGGAAACATTATTCTAAAATTTGATAGTAAAAAAGCCTTTGACACACTAGATTGGAATTTCTTATTAAAGGTTTTGAAAGCTTTTGTTTTTAATGCTAAGTTTTGTCATTGGATTGATGTCATTCTAAAGTCTACTAGAATCTCTGTTTCTGTTAATGGTGGACCTGCTGGCTATTTCAAATGTAGGAGAGGAGTAAGGCAAGGAGACCCCTTATCTCCAATTCTTTTTTGTCTTGCTGTGGATGTCCTAAGTAGGGACATAACTCACTTGATTAATATTGGTTCTATTAAACAAATGAATGGTCCTAGAGGCTACATTGTTCCTTCACATGCTTTGTATGCCTTTCTGCTTTGATGTCTCTTATTAGGAGTTATGCTGAAACTTCTGGACAGTTTTTAAGCATAAGCAAATGTAGATTTTATGTTGGGGCTGTCAGGAACAAAAAGAGGACTGAAATTGGCAATGTTCCTGGTTTTACAGCAGGGTGTCTACCTTTTAAGTACCTAGGGGTCCTTCTTTTTCAAGGAAAACCTAGAAATATTCATTTTCAATGCATTGTAGATAGAATTAAGGCAAAAATGGCAGCGTGGAAAGGTTCTTTGCTATCCATTATGGGTAGAGTCCAATTAGTAAAGTCCATTATTCATAGCATAATTGCATATAGTTTTCATATATATGAATGGCCGAGTTCTTTGTTAAAGAAGTTAGATAGATGGATTAAGAATTTTATTTGGTCAGGCGACATTAACTCCAAGAAAATTGTCACAGTAGCTTGGGGAAAGGTTTGCTCTCCCTTGGATGCTGGTGGCTTAGGTCTTAGATCCCTAAAGTCAATGAACAAGGCTGCTCTTTTAAAGTTAGCTTGGGAAGTGCTGTCCTCTGACCAAGACTGGGCTACCCTTTTAAGATCTAGATTTTTGAGACAAAGTCTTCCTATTGGCCATTATGTTAAGTCATCAATTTGGTCAGGTATTAAGCACAATCTTGATTATGTTAGAAATGAATGTTGTTGGTTGATTGGTAATGGTGAAAAGGTGCATCTTTGGGATGATGTTTGGTTAGATCAATCACTCTCTGATTTAATGAACATTCCTTCCTCGGTTAGGACCAAGCTAAATGCTAGAGTAGCTGATTTCATTATAGATAACAAATGGGAAATTCCTAATCTGATTTACCAGAATTTTCCTGATGTGGCTCTTAAAATACAATCCGTCGTCATTCCTAAAGAAGAGACAGAGGACTGTCTTGTTTGGAAAAAATTAAAATACCCTTAAAGATGCTTATACTTTCTTTAATAATGCTAATCAAGTGGCCTTTTGTGGAAAAATGATTTGGAAAGCTAGCATTCCCCCATCCAGGTCTTTCCTCATATGGAGATTACTACATAATAGAGTTGCAACTGATGAGAACCTTCAAAAGAGAGGGGTTACTACTGTTTCAATTTGCAGCTTTTGTTTAAATTGTGATGAATCATCTGACCATTTATTTTTGAAATGCAACTATGCCTTAGAAATCTGGTCATGGTCGTCTCATATGCTAAAGCTGAAAATTGTTCTTTCCTCATTTGCTAATATGATTTCAATTTGTAAGAAAAATGGTCCTCTCAAGCTCATGAGGTTATTTTGTCTGCTGTAACTCATGTTTGCTAGTTCATATGGGTAAGTAGAAACAAGGCTAGGTTTGAAAATTGTAAACATCCTTCATTATGTTATGCACCTGGTATCTACTGTTGTGTTCTTGTCTGGCTCGCTTTCTGCAGGTACCATTTCAAGTTCAATTGAGGAATTGGAAATATTTAGAGCATTCAGCATCTCGGGCCATGCATCAAAAGCTCCAAAGATCACTCAGGTCCCTTGGATACCTCCAAATGTGGCTAGATAAAGTGTAACACGGATGGAGCCTCAAGGGGAAATCCAGGACAGGCATCGGCTGCAGAAATTTTCAGAGGTAGCAGAGGAGAGTTCATGGGGTGCTTCTCAACTTACTTAGGGATTCAATCCTCTTTATTTGCTGAAATGTATGCTGCGGTCTCTGCTATACAGTTTGCCATTGATAAAGGTTGGACAATTCTTTGGTTGGAGTGTGATTCGCAAATAGTTGTTGCAGCCTTTTCAGATTCTACTTTGGTTCCTTGGAAGATTAAAAGCAGCTAGAAAAATTGTTTGAATTCCATTAAGAAAATGAAATTTGTAGTTTCTCATGTATTTAGTGAAGGAAACACATGCGCGGATAAATTAGCATCTTATGGTGTTTCTAGTCTTTGTAATACTTGGTGGGAGTCACCACCTGATTTTATTTTGAGAGATTTCAATCAAAACAGGTTTGGTTGTATCTCTTATAGGTTTCATTAGGATTTGGTTTTGGCATGGGTTTTGGTTTGCACAAGTGCAATAAGTGTTTTTTACGTCAGTTAAAATTGATTTTTTACGTCAGAATCATCGATAGCGTAAAACAACGGTGAGCGTTAATAGTTAATATTTTAATGTCAGTTGAGAACTGACGTTAAACATAAAATTATTAACGTCAGTTCTTTAAAATTATTAACGTCAGTTCTTTAAGACAACCGACGTTAATTTTGTTAAAACTAACGTCAGTTGTTATAAAGAACTGACGTTAAAGGTTTTAATTTTAACGTCAGTTGTTTTACAAAACCGACGTTAATAGTGTACTGTATATTTTATAAAATACTATTAACGTCAGTTGTTTGATACAACTGACGTTAATATATTTTTTTTTAAAAATTCAGTTTTAAAATATCACTCCCTCGCCTATCCTCGCATTCAAGTAAATATCCCAAGAATACGAATATTACACACATTACAGAATTGCAAAGGAAAAATGGAACAATGATCCATATGTATGCCTGTTCAGAAAAAATATATATTTATTAACATATGTTATAACTCAAAATAAATACAGAAGTATAAATAAAAATAAATGTATACTAAGTTTAAACTACCTATATCAATATCCCTTCGTGATGATCATCACGAGTGGCATGTACATCGTCCACATATGTATCCTCGATTATAGTAGGCATGTTTGTTGAAAAAGAAGGAGTCTCAGGAATATCTAGATTTGAATCTTGATTCTCATCACTACCATTATACATGCTTTTTCCTTGGAGAACCACGGACAACCTTTTGTTAGAAGGATCAGTGATGTAGAACACTTGTTTTGCTTGGGAAGCCATTATGAAAGACTCATTTATATGACCTAACTTGTTGAGGTCTACCAATGTGAACCCCAATTCGTCGGTTTGTACACCACCCTTACTATCAACCCACTTATATTTAAAAACCGCCACCGTAAGCTTAGTGTAATCGAGCATCCAAATATCTTCAATATATCCAAAGTAAGGTGTCGGTGCTTTAACGGGTTTTGTGTCGTTTGCACTAGAGAAGTGTATTGCTTCGGCCACGATCATAACCCCACTATTTTGCATGGTACTCTTGTTATCCTGTTCCTTTGTATAAAAGGAAAAGTTATTTATGTCGTATCCGCTCCAACATATGACGTTGAAGCTAGGCCCACGTGCTAGCCATCTTACGTCATCAGAAGCAGTACACCATCCTTAAGCATTTCTTCCTTGAACCATGGTAAGAAAGTCTTGTTATGCTTGTTCAACAACCACCTTTCGCTCATTTGAGGGTTTTCTTGATTGACTTTTCTTTTATGTTCAAATAAGAAAGGCTGAACATATTCGATGTTGTTCAATACATACAAATGTGCTTGAAGCACTTCCTCCCGACCCTTGCTATTAATTCTTAAGCCATGTGTACCCTTACCTTGACATCTGATCTCATCATGCCGAGGCTAAGGAACCCCTATAGGATCCGTGTTATGAAGGCAGTCCGAACAAAACTCAATAGCTTCTTCTGCAACATACCTTTGAACAATAGATGCTTCCGGACGATGAGGATTCTTCAAGTACCCTTTCAAGATCTTCATGTAGCGCTCAACTGGGTACATCCATCTCAAAAAAACTGGCCCACATAATCTAATCTCCCTCACCAAATGAACAATTAAGTGAACCATTATGTCGAAAAAGGAAGGAGGAAAATACATCTCCAATTGGCACAAGATTGTAGCAACCTCAACTTCCAAGTCATCCAACATACGAGGGTCAACGACTTTGCTACATATAGAATTGAAGAATGAGCACAACCGAGTAATGGCATGTCTCACATTTTTTGGAGCAATACCACGAATAGCAACGGGCAAAAGTTGTTGCATCAAGATGTGACAATCATGAGACTTTAAGCCAACCAATTTAAGATCACTAGAGACAAGCCTCTTCATATTTGAAGAGTAACCATGTGGAACTTTGATGCCCTGAAGACACCCGCAGAAACTTTGTCTCTTTTTTTTTGACAAAGTATGACATGCTGGCGGCAAATAAGTCCGCTTACCATCCTCAACAACTGGAGCTAACTGCTCTCGTATACCCATAGCAACGAGGTCGAGACGAGCATTCACACCATCCTTTGTCTTGCCCTGAATGTTGAGAAGCGTCCCGATCACATTATCACACACATTTTTCTCCACATGCATCACATCAATGCAGTGTCTGACATCAAGCTTGCGCCAGTATGGAAGATCAAAGAATATCGACCTCTTCTTCCATATGTTTTTCTCAGCAGCTTTACCTTTCTTTTTGGACTTGCCGAATATAACATCGATGCCCTTTACCCTCCGATAAACCTTCTCTCCAGTTAAGGCCGCCGGAGCTTCTTCTATCTCTTAGCATCCATTAAAAGCTTTTTTCATCTTACGATATGGGTGATCACGTCTAAGAAATCTCTGATGCCCAAGGTAAACCGTCTTCTTTCCATGATGCAACTGAGTGTAGCATGTGCCTTCTTCACATATAGGGCATGCTTTATGCCCCTTGACACTGCACTTAGGACAAGTTACCGTATGCTGGAAAGTCGTTGATGGTTCAAAATAACATGGCACGAAGCTTGAAAGTCTCATGAGAATACTCATCAACTACATCAACACCTTCCACCCACAACGTTTTCAAGTCTTCAATCAAGGGACCTAGATAAACATCTAAGTCATTTCCCGGTTGCTTTGGGCCCGAAATCATCATAGACAACATCATGTATTTGCGCTTCATGCACAACCAAGGGGGCATGTTGTAAATTACCAACAGAACAGACCATGAACTATGAATACTACTCATGTTACCGTAAGGATTCATTCCATCCGTAGCAAGTCCAAGCCTTAGGTTTCTTGGCTCATCGGCGAAATCCGGAAACATAGTATCGATATTCTTCTATTTCATAGAATCAGCAGGATGACGAACCTTTCCATCACGTTTCCTCTCATCATTATGCCATCTAAGATTCTTCGCATCTTTCGCATTGGCAAACAATCGCTTGAACCTTGGAATTATTGGAAGATACCACAACACCTTCGCAGGAGGACCCTTTTTTCTCACATCATCAAGATCATCATCATCATCACCACCCTTCACTTTGTATCGTGATAACCCACATTTGGGGCAATCGTGATTGTCTTCATGAACACCGGTGTACAATATGCAATCATTGGGGCATGCGTGTATCTTCTTATACTCCATACCCATAGGACACAATACCTTCTTGGCCTCATAGTTACGGTCAGACAATGTGTTGTCCTCCGGAAGCAAGTCTTTCAACACTTCAAGAAATTCCGTGAAGCTTTTATCGGTCCAACCATTTCTCGCCTTCACACAAACCAATTTTAGCACCGCCGACAACCGTGTATGAGTAGTACACCCTGGATATAAAGGCTTATCCGCATCACCGCACAACCTATCATACACATGAGCTCGATGAAAAGATTGTTGTCCAATATCACGGATCATATCCTCTACTCGATCATCCTCCATATCTACGTCAACGTCCTCACTTTGGGAGACACTTGCCGTACTACTCAAAAACACATCACCATGCCATATCCATCTTGTATAACTCAAGCAAATCCCTTCACAAATCAAATGAGTATGTATATCCTTCACCGTACATTTCCTCGTATTCAAACACTTGACACAAGGACAACAGAACATTCCATTTCTATTAGGAACATTCCTTTGAGCAAATTCTATAAATTCTCCCACCCCCTTCAAATACTCAGCACTAGTGCGCTTACAAACCATCCAACTACGATCCATAACTAGATAGGTCCTGTAGATATACAAAACATATATCCAATATAAGGACGATACGGGAGATTGAAAACTATAGTTTTTGAAGATTGCCAAGCACTGGTCACGGCCTGGCAGTGATGTCCATCATGGTCGTAACGTGCCAACTGAACCAGACCATCACAGGCAGAAGTGATCACGGCCTAGCCGTGATGAGCATCACAGCCGTGACAGATCAACCAGCAGAGCAACATGCACTCAAAACCAAAAATAGAGACATTCCAAACAACTCAAACTCATGGTTTCAAGTTTCAACTACTGAGACTACAGTTTCAACATACACTCAAAACCAAAAATAAAAAAATGTGCCCTAAAGACGCACCAGAAATAGGTGCTCGCGTGGTGGTGGGGAGGGGAGCTCGAGTGGTGGCCAACGTTCGATGTGGTTACTGAGAGCAGAGGGATAAGGAGAGTTAGTGTGCGGGAAGGGGAAAGAGAGATGTCAAGTTATTGCAAAGAATGAATGGAAAGACAGAGTTAGGGTTAAGAGTGTACCTCACGGTGGTGGCGAAGAAGCCGTCGCGGTGGTTGCGGTGGAGATGAGCTCGCGATTAGGGCAGAGTGAGAGTGAGAGTGAGAGTAAGAGTGAAAGTGAGGGTTGAGAGTGAGGGTTGAGCGTGATTAAAAGAGAAAAGAGACGTACAGAGCGAAGTGCAGAAGGTGCGCGGGTGTAAACCAAAATAAAACAACATTTGACATCAGTTGTTTGTAAAAACTGACGTTAAAGGCCATATATTTAACGTCAGTTGTCTTAATATGACTCCCTCACTTTATTCCATCTCTTCCCCAAGTGACTGTGGATAAAGCACAAATGGAGCATCAAGGACTTCAAATAAGGGAGGGGATTGATGCATCCATTGGAGTTTCTGAGGACAGAACTGAGAAGAAATTGATGTTGAAGCAGAAACTTTTTAATATTTTAGTGCTATGTTGCAGAAATTTTTTATATTTTAATCATGTAATTGTAACTTATGAATCGCTTCAATGAGATACGATTTGATTATACATATAACACTTTTATGTTACGTGTTTATTTATTTTAATTTTCACAAGAATATGTTTACTAATTCAAGCTAATTAATGAAGATTAAAAATAAACTTGTTTAATATTTACACAAGTTCTTTACACAACTGACGCAAATAGTGATTTAATATTTACAAACTGCCACCACCTCATTTTTAACGTCAACTTAATTTATGACTGCCAAGTTCACGTATATTACATTATTTCCAATATTCATTCTGCACGTTTATAATATATAGGATTATTTACGTTAGCTATTTATTATACTGAAGTAAAAATCACACTTTTAACGTCAGTTGTATAAAAAACTGACGTTGAAAATAAATATTTTTTATTTTAAAAATACTTTTAACGTCAGTTGTATTAAACAACTGACGTTAAAGGTGTATAAGTTTCTGCAAGAACATTCATTCCTTTGACTACTGTGCTACTTACCCATGCACCTTGTAACTTAATCATCTTAATGAGCATTACGTTTATAGATAAGTTTTCAAGAAAATCAGAATAGCTTAGTAACTTCATCCCCTGCTCCTATAAATAGCTTCCTTCCATCCTTTTAATTTTCTGCTTCACAATATGGCTCTGCCATGGAGATTAACTTCATCACTCTTTCTTCCTATTCCTAGACTCAAATATCTTTGTCTTAATGGTCAAACAACTTCTGAGGTTGTGTAAATCACATAACATGGGTGATAAGATTGTGTAAATCACATAATGTGAGTTGCTCACCTTATCATCTTTCCGGAGAATCGGCACCTACAGCTCCAAAACCTCAGCTTTGGAAGCAAATGACTGTTCCAAGACCATTACGGAAATAGATCGGGTGCACCCTTGCTCAGCCGCTCTAGAAAACTCAGTCGCTCGACTCTCCTCTCTTGCTCACCCATGAAGGGAACGAAGCCTCAACAAATGTTTAGGATTTTAAACCCTTTCAATGTAACTTTTTATAGGATTTTAAACCCTTTCAATCTTCTGTATCAGTCTGTATTACACTTCATGAATGAGATCGGGTTTGAGTTATTGATTCAACTTATACTTCGCACATATATTGTAGTTTTCAAAACAGAAATACAAAACATCAAAGCAATTGTGAAACTGAAACTTTGAGGAAGGCAATGCGGAAGTGTACGTATACTAGATAAAAAAATTATTAAAATAACCTTTTGGTTAACTGACATAAACCTTTCCCGTCTAATGTATATTTTCCACTAGTGTTGGCCACTCATGTCTTTATTTGTATTTCTTCTTTTTTTTTTTCATTTTAATAAAGTGTTAAGGTGCTGCAAATGATAGGTACGGATTGGGGTGCCAACATAGTTGGGATGTCAATCTACTATTGTGATGCCTAAGCACCTTAGCTAGTTTCATAAAAAAAAAAGTTTTAGTACTAAATGGATCTTGAGAAAATGCATAAATTACAAATTATTATATTAATTATTAATGCATATAAAGTTGAATCCGAAAGCTAACCGCAGCTTACTATGCTTTCTAGTTCTGTAGGCCATTGGTTTTGGCCATGCAGGATGTTTTTCTAGGTGTCTTTTCTCATGAATGATGTGAAGTCCCATGTGTCACATCTACTTGGCGCCTTAGACATAGTGGCATTATAGAGTAGATTGTGTATATTGTGAATAATAAACTTAAAATTCATATTTAAAATTATAAACTTGAAAGTAGTGATAATGACAAATTCAAGCTTGCACTGTAATATAAAATGTTGAATTCTCTAATAAGATCACAAAAAGTTAATCTAAACACACTTTGTCCGATCCAACAAGTTGCACCAATTACAAAGTTTGAGAAACTGGCAAGTGCTCAGAATGAAGCCTAAATTATAAAGAGACAAAATAAGAAGCTGATAAATGAGTGAGCATGTGACCTGCTTAGCTCTAAAAACTGCATTATTTATTTGATTTAATTATTCTGCAAGTCCCCAAATAATTTAAGATTTATTTTAAATACATCCCTGAACTAAAAGTTTGTAATTGAATTCTTGAGCTTCTAGATTTATATACTTTGTAAATCACTACAAGAAAAAATGGTATTAGCGAAGGTCAAAGTCCATCGCAAAATATGTGTTTCTAATAGATTTGCGATGACCACCAATCCCTCGCATATACGATCGTCGCAAACTGTTTCTGACGGTTTTTTTGAGTGGCCGTTGCAAATTAGCGATGGCCTGACCGTTGTAAATCACCAGAAATTAGCGACAGCTTGGAAGTCGTAAATCACCAGAAATTAGCGACGGCTTGGCCATCGCAAATTGCAATACATATTTTTTTAAATAAATAATTTAATTAATTCATTATTTATTAATTAATTATTTAGAATGAATTATTATATTTTAATTAATTATTTAATAGTTAATATGAAATTCATAATTAATTAATTCATTTTTTCCTTGATGACTCACAACACTTCCTTTGCAAGACACCAAATTCATGCATCAACACATCATACTCCACATTCTTAATCACAAGCTCAGCAACAATAGCATCAACATCAAGCATAACACTTTCCATTGTGTCCATTGCCAACACTTTCATCCTCTCTTCCAAGTCTGTCATCAAAGAACAAAGACACATGAGGTTAATATATAGACTCATATCTCAAATGGATTATTCAGTAATTGAGGTCTAAGAAAGTGACGGCTACCCAACAATGACACATGAGAAGGGAACACAGACAAAAAGCCATAAATACCTCTAGTAGATGTTTTAAAAATAAAGTAGTATGACTAATTTGAAAAAATATATATGAAATAACATATAACATAAATATATAAGTATGAAAATGAATAAGAGGGTGAGGGCTACCACCGGAACAGAAACGAAAAGGAAGGAGGTATTGTACCTGCTTGAGTGACAGTGGAGATGGACCAAGTTTGGATGGCGATGGTCGGAAGGAGGTGCTGCGACGGTGGGAAGGAGGTGAGGCTGCGGTTCCTATTTGAGCCGCCGAATGCAGGGAGCCGATGAATAGGGGTAGCGAATTTTGTACGGTTGTGCAAATGAGGGAGAAGGTTAAACAGTTCAGTTTTAACTAAGATTTCTGACGACCCTATTATGGTTGTGAGGGTTTAGGCTGTCGCAAAATTGATTGGCCATCGCAAAATTGATTGGCCGTCGCAAACATGAATGGCAGTCACTTGGTTTAGCGCTGGGTATGACCGTAGCAAATGAATGTGACGATTAGCTACCACCGGCCCGTGGGAGATGGTCATCACAAAATTGAATGGTCATCGCAAAATTGATTGGCCGTCGTAAACATGAATGACAGTCACTTGGTTTAGAAACAGGTCTGGCCTTCGCAAATGAATGTGCCGATTAGCGACCACCAGCCCGTTGCAAATAGCCGTCGGAAACGTGGAGCCAAAATTTTGCGTAAAAGGGCACCGAAATTTGTGACAGATGAGACCGTCGATAATTTATTTTTGTTTGTGACGGCCAGGCCGTCAGAAAACTTGGACTACACTCTGACCGTTTATTTTTGACCGCTTTATCCGTCAGAAAATCAAAAAATTCTGACGGTTGACTAACCGTCACAAAATATCCGTCGCTAATGAAGGTTATTCTTGTAGTGAGTTTAAACGTTTTTAATCTTGTCCTAAACGTTTATAATAGAACCACTAGATCAATCACAGTAGCGAAAGTTTTCAAAGTGTCTCCTATCTATAGGGATCTAATTACAAATCACAAATTATTTACAAGTTCAGAAATCTGATTACAAATGTTTTAACTTCGGGATCCTATTATAAATTATTTAGAAGTTCATGAACCTATTTAAATGTTCCCAAAATTTGGGGATCTTCAAAGTAATTAAACCTATTTATTTCAAAGGCTCTCTCACTATAAAGAAAATTCCACAACAACTAAGCTTCAGTACCTTCAAAATGTTGGGTTAGGCGAGGCGGGTCAAAATGGGTTAGTGGATAGGCACCTCAATGAAACTCACAAAAAATGAGTGGTTAAACGGATTGGCTCGTCGGGTCCAATCCATTTTGCCATTTATAGATAAATTCTAAATGGTACCGGGGGGAAGGTAGTATTGTTGAAACAAGTAAATTTGTGGTTGTTCCATCAATGTAGAATGATAATGTTTTCTTATTTTGTTCAAAATCATGTCTATGTCATAAATCGAAAGCTTTAAAGTCTTGTCAACGAACGCCGTGACTACACCGACTAAAAAAATTAGTTACAAAGAATAATCAACAATCAACAAAGATAGACAAATCAAGTAGTATTTTAGATAGATTCTTATGGAAACAAAGTTGATATGGCACCACAAATGTAACAAAAAGCGCCATACAAAAAAACCAATATCTCCCATATTCTACTAATTGCGTCTTAGTTCCAACAAGAAAGTTGTCATCGAGCAAATAATGTTACATGCTTTGTATTATTATCTAATAAATCTAAATCATTTTTTTTTCATATATAACCACCTGTGTAGCACCTTTTTCTATTTATTTTTTTATTTTTTTATGAAGGTATATCTTATTTGGAACTAGTTTGCATTAACTTTTGTAAGACAACTCAATGTTATTATAAAATATACGTCAATTTATCATTATAAAGGTAATAATACGCGATTTAGGTTATTAGCCGGTGTTCAGGAGCCGTTTTGGAATAAGTATGTTGAAGCTATTTATTGAGCCATTGATAGCATGTTAACAGTTGAATACGACGATCTACACCTTGTAAGCACAAGAGAGATATTTTTTTTCTAGTAGGTTTATCATAGTCAACAAGTTGCTTGTGACATAGGTTTGGAACAAGATATTGATTATGATAAACCCTCTGGAAAAAAGTATCTATCTTATACTTACAAGGTGTAGCAGGGTTGCCTAATAACCTAAGCCACGTATTATGTCATTTATCATGATAAATTGTTATAATGTAGTAAGATCGAGTCATCTTACAAAAGCTAATGAAGACTATAAGATGATAACTTCATGAAAAAAGGTAATAGCAAGGTAGCCGTACAAAATGATTTAGATTAGGTAATAATACAAAACCTTTAATTTTATTTGCTTCACGACAACTCTCTTGTTGGAACTAACATGAAATTTATAGAATATGAGAGACATTGTTTTTTATTTATGGCGCTCTTTATATGAACTTTGTTTTCCCAATAATGAATCTAAAGTCCTACTCGGTTTGCATATCTTTGCCAATTTCATTTTTGTCATTGATCTTTTAATCATACATGTCCTCACGACGTATGTTGACAAGAATTCAAAACTTTTGGTTTACCACCAAACCATGATTTGGAAGAAAAGTATGAAAACATTGTTATTTTATTTAGATGGAATCTCGATCTTCTTATTCCAATAATATCATTTTTCTTCCTATACCAATTATACATCATGTCACTCTCCTTCTGCATGTTTGGAGTTTTGATGCTTCTTTTTACCAAGTGCAGTTGACTTTAGAAGTATAGTTTTGTAAAGATATTATTTAATTTAATTTCTTTGTCTTCTTTTTCATTATTTAAAGGAAAGGAAGGACAATAGTATACTGATCCTTGCCACTCTCTACCACCTAGCACAATAGTGGGGGGAAAGGTTGTCTTGCTTCCCAAAATTACTACCACTCCACAGCTGGCACAAGGGATTTTTTGTCATTTTCTCCCCTTTCAAGGTCAATATATTTCGCACTGCAGAAGCAAAAAAGGTGGGAGAACAAAAAAAAAACCAAGAGAGAGAGAGACATCTTTTCTCCATTTTTTCAATCATCTTAGCAACCCTCCATCGATTTTTTTTAAAATAAAACCAAAAAAAATTATGCACCACTTTACCCCCTCTTTTAAACAACTATTTAGACTAAGAAATAGGTATGAATAGATTTCAAGAAAATAAAAGAAACAATAAAATAAATCAAATAATTTTGGGTTTTTAAATATGAGAAGAGAGCTTCCAAAATCATGACTACCACACTGACCAATTATGAATCCTAATTGACTATACATTTGTTAATATCTAATTCGATTGAAGGTGAATCATCCTAGTTATTGTTTCCTCTCGAGAAACAAGAACCGTGCTCAATAAAACTAACTTCTACTCTCGTGGTAATTGTATTTAAATTGAATCCATTAAATTTTATGATAATTCAATGGTACCGTCGAATGACCGCTTCTAACTCTTGTGACTTAAGTCCTAAGTTCAATTCCTATGGATCCAATACCTAGGTTCACTTCTCAGTTCATCCCTAGAATATCTAAGACATGCAGAAAGGTGATTAATCAATTCACATGGATAAAGCACAATAAAAACCAAATCAATGAATCAAACATTAACAAAAGGGAAAAATCAAATATTCATCATAATAATATCAAAGGGCATTGCCCAATCCTATAAACAAAACAACTACTCAAGCATCAAAGGAATATCAAGAAGAAAAAAAAGAAAACTATTGAAAATTTCACTCTGTGGCCTCGGCGGTGCTCTACCCCCCTCCTTGTTGCGCTACTGACTTATATATATAGTGCAAATCTTCAAATCTTCAATCTCCTCGTTCCCATAGGATTTTATGTTGCTGCTTATTATCCAAATAGAAATTGTAAATTACAATCTTTTAATTGCAAAAAAAATCTCTATCTGTTATGGGCCTTGCATAATATTCTTCACGTGATTTTGACATTGACCAAGTGTTGCCTCTCAATCTTTTATCCTTATTCCCATTGAATTCAAGTATGGGTCCCATTAGTAAATTAAATCAATTTGCAATTCTTGTAATCCCGTTTCATGTACGTGGGTCCCCTCTAAAACTAGCTTCACGTTGTGCCTCCCACAATTGAAATTGAATTCAATTGTAATATAACAGCCCTTCAATTCTCCTTGTTGGCCACCCCTTTTCTTGGACCGTGCCTATATATATGTAGATAAAACACTGTACACATTAGTTTTAAATATCATTGTGCTACTTGAACTTTTATTGTTATTTTCTTCCTTGAATTTCTCAAATCATGCTCCTTCTTCATTCTTGATAACTTCTTAAAAATAAAAATAATAAAAATATGAGAAAAATAACTAAAAACTAATGAAAATTAATTAAATGCACACATTGACTCTAAAATAATCAAAATAGGATAACAAAGTCTAATTCGGGTGAAAATGAGATTAAACTCGAACATTTAACATAAAAACCATGGTCTCACTAGTTATAAAACTAGATAAGCCAGAGAGATATCAAAATACCCCAAACTTAAACTTTGTTTGTCCCCAAGCAAACTAAAATTCAAAAAGACTCAAAACTTGGCAAGATCAATGGACTCAATCAAACTTCACATAATCTTCATGCAATTTTATCAAAACAATTCCAATCAATGTTTCCCCCTATTTCATTATAGTAATCCCCACATTCATTTACTTCAAACAAAGAGAATTCCATCATTCATGCAATCATCAATCTAAGCAAAGGATCCAACATACACACAAAAGAGAGATCACCAATTTCATACAATTGCCCTCCTCACAAAGTCATCTAGTAATTCGCTCATTCGTTCATTTTGTCTAGGATATCAACGTCCACTCAATTTCACATTTTAAGCGCACTTTCCACGAATTTGATTTTCATATCAAAAACAGTTCCCACGAATACATGCATGCATCATCAAAAGGACTTTTAAAGGTTGTAATGGGGCCTGCTAAAGGTAGGATATTCAAAGGTACAAGGCTAAGACCCTAGGAACTAAGAGAGCATGAAAAATTTTTAGATCTCGACTTTCCACTCTTATTCCCTTTTCCAAAATTTTTTTTATTCTTTCACTTTGGGTGGTACCTTTTTTGACATTTTTGTACTTTTCTTGTTTTTCTTTTTGCCTTTGGCTTCAACCCTTTTTTTTCCTTTTCTTTTTCTCAACCCAAAATAACATATCAAACCCTTGTAGCTGTAACACCCCCCTTGGACATTACTGTGTAAACACGTGCGGAAATAAATTAAAAGGATAATTTGCTGGTTGCTTTCGGAAAATAATTTTTATAAATACGTAAGCGTCTGAAATTGGGTATAAAAAAAATACATTTTTCAGGACTCCAAACCTAAGCCTTGATCGACACACAGGCTTACTATCCTAGCTTGGCAAGCCTATTTAATTTAAAAATATACTTGAATAAAAGTTAGTATTTTTATGAAAATTTTGACAGAGTCTCCTCTGTAATTCGGACATCCCAAGTAAAAGATCACCTGCTAAAATAATTACATTTTCATTCCAGAATTCCAGTTACACCAAATACAACCAGGCAGTAATATGCTAAAAAAATAGTTATATTAATAAGCTATACATGACCCAAAAGGAACAGCTTAGGTTTTCATTCAAAAGACATGCTCTCCGAGCCATAAACATTCCATTCTAAATTAAAGGCTCTCTGAGCCATACTCGTACATATTATCAAAAATCTAAGTCTCAAACCCTAAGCTGGTCATTCTAAAAGTTATTCCTGAGGAAAACTCGCGTGGTCATTCCACAATCGAATACTTCATCAAACAACCAGATCTAAGTCTCTGAGTGACTTAGGAAGACTCCTCTGCACCATTTGTACTAAAGTACCCAGGGTACGATAGCGAACCAGAAGAAACCTGATATATCTGTAAGGGTGAGAAACCGAAAAATGGATATATCACACAACAACCATATACATGATACATACATAACCTCAGCACATTAACATTTAATTATTATACAGAGATAAAATGACAAGTGTCGTATTAGTGGGTCTCATGCCCAAATCAATCAGTTTTATAAAGAGAATGCATGACACTTCAATCATCAGGCTCTAAACTTAATCTCATGAGATATCAACACCATTTTATTAATAAGAAAGAAAGAGTTGATCAGGCTCATACGCCCCGTCTGGCAAGTTGTCTCCGTCACCTCATGCACCCGGATCAACATCATCACGAATCCCTTATAACGGCCATTCGGATGTATACCTCATCGAATACCACATCTTAAGCGGGTATTCGGATAACTCAAGCATGTCTGCTAAGGGGAAATGCATATGAATAAAGACTTTTCGTTATCGAGACTTTTCTTTGTGTTCACTCTTTTCTGTTGTCGAAGCCCAAAGCTAACGACCATTCACAATTTTCATTACTTGAAAATCAATAACACAGGACACGCAGTCCGAGTGCTCAATCACAACACCTTAGACCGATGCCGCAGTCCGAGGTTGTGGTTGTAGAAACAATTATAATTTTATCCATGTTTTATTTCAACATGCTAAGGACTCCTAGCCCATCACAACGAAATTAGGACACACAGTCCTCAATTCCAAAATCAGGACTCCTAGCCCATAATATCACGATTGAGACCCTTGGTCCAGAATTCTTGACACGGATCCCAGATCACGTGCATACAACTGAATACAAGAGACGACATCTCGCGAACTAGTATTGTCTTTCACATGTGCTTACTTTTCGCTCAGTGAAAATAAAAAACCAAAACAAAACCTCGGTCACTTATCCAAGTAATCGAAACGTTTCTAAATCATTTAGGAGAAAATCTTTGCCTTTAAAAATTCTTTTATAAAACATTTATGAAATTCGTTTACTTTTTAAATCCTTGATGAAATAAAGTCAAATGTTTTCAAAGGGGTTTTCCTTCATAAAACACGTAGTTCGAAAAAGGTTTTCTCTCGTACCAACTTTGGATCATAGAAATGTAGTTTCTATTGTCTTAAAAACATTTCAACGTTTCTTTTCAGAATAAGAATCTCATTTTCTTGAAGTAAGCGTTTTAAAAAAGAAACTTTTATGAATGAAACCAACACTTTCAAAGTTGTATTAAAGCCTTATTAAGACTTTTAATCCTTTATAATCAATGGGCATAGGCTCAAGTCCGGCTTCTCAAACTTCAATCAACAGTAATATATTCACAAAAATAATAATATCACAGTTAATGACAATTCATAACACACACACCACACAGATATACATATACATACATACATATATATACATACATACATATATATATATATATATATATATATATATATATATATATATATATAAAATTCATAACACTTTAAAGCAAGTAATGTTCAACTTCAAGTAATAATCACAATAGTTCAAGTAAACAAGTCATTCAAGTATTTGCTCAATATCACAATAATATTCATAACACTCAATTAAACACATGCACACATGCACATGGTCATTGAATATCCCTAGGCAAGCTCCCTTTACCTTTAAATACAAGTAAAGGATCCTCGTCTTAATGCTCATGTTAGCTCCAAGAGTGTAATTATCTACTCCATCAAGCAAGCGTAGCCGTGTTCAACATCACAAAGACACAAACCAAGCATGATAACAAACAAATAAATTCACCAATTCAATTTTCATTCTCAAAACATATAATCAAAAGAAACCATACATTTAATTCAGTAAATGGAATCGATTTCTCAATAATATCGATTTGGGTAAAAAGGATCCATAATTAAAATTGGGGAACATTTGATTTGATTTGAGAGACATGAAATTGAACTTAGAAATCTCAAATTAAAGTTCCTAATTTGAAATAAGCGTAGTTAATTTTATAGAAACACAATTGATTTCAATAAAATCAAATTGGGGTTTAGGGTTCCTAAACACAATTTGGGGAAAACTCATTTGATCAAAGGATAACAAAATTAGTTTAGTAAAACACTAATTTATAGTCCCAATTGCATAAAAACGTAGTTTAATTTCATATTACAACATGAAATCAAGGACCTAGGGTTAGGGTTTCAAAATCAGATTTGGGGATTTTCAATCTAGAAGAGATTAGAGGGTAAAACACTTACCCAAGATGAAGGAAGAAAAAGGTGGTGACTGTGACGGTAGCCATGGCGGAGGACGGTGGTTCGTTGCGGTGGTTGTGATGTTGATGACCCAGAACGAGCTCACCGGATCCACGCTCGGGTTCATCTTCTTCCTCCATGGCACGGTGACACGGTGGCTGGACTGAGCCCGAACGGCAACCATGGCGGCGCACCGCGACAGCGATGCGGCGGAGTTGAGACGCGATGGCGGACGTGTGGGGGAAGCTGGTTCGCAGGTTCCTCTCTTCCTCGCGTCGATGCGTGGCGGCCGGATGGTGGCTGCGGAGCTCGTAGGGGCGGTGATGAGTGTGATTTCACCTCATTTTCCATGTACATTTCTGCATGCATTTGCATTTAGTTAGGCCATTTTAGTTGGATTTTGTTTAGTTTTTCCTTTGGAACGGATAAGGTGGTATTGTGTGTTGTTTTGCAGGGATTTATGATTAAATGCCCAAGATTTAGCCATGAGGAAGCTGAGATGAAGAGAAGGCCTGAAAACTGAAGAAAAAGGGGGCCAAAAGTCAGAAGCTGTCACGGCATGGCCGTGATGGCTATCACGGCCGTGACCCAAAACACCAAAAAGTCAGAATCGATCACGGCTTGGCCGTGATGGAGATCATGGGCGTGAAAAAATGGCTCGCGACGCGAATGTTAGCTTCGCCACGCGAGACCGATTGTGCCAAAACCACCAAAAGTTAGAATCGATCACGGCCTAGCCGTGATGTACATCACGGCCGTGACCCGTAAACCTCCACAAGTCGAGAATCCATCACGGCTTGGCGTGATGGAGATCACGAGCATGAAAAAAGTTGGCTCGCGTCGCGAAGAAAGGCTCGCCTCGCGAGAGAGTAATTTTGCAGAAAGCGCAAGAGACATAACCCGTCACGGCCTGGCCGTGATGGCTATCACGGCCGTGACCGGCCACGAAGTTATAAAAAGAACCTCCGAGCGAGCAGAAAGGAGATATCCAGAAAACCCTAAAAAACAGATCCTCTGCTGCTGTGGCTGCTGTGCAACATTCTATGGAGTTCTCTCCTTTGTTCATCTCTGTAACTCTTTCTTTTGTTTTATCTTCAATTATGTGTAGCTAAACTCCCCTTTGTTGGGGTTAGATTATTGCTTATCTGAACTTGATTGTAAAATGACTTGATTATAATACAGTTTCCTTCTTCTTTATGAGTGTATGATTCTATGCTTAATGCTTCCCTAGGCTTGATCATCTTAGGAATGATTAGTTGCTTTGATAGACAATTGAAAGGTTGATGTTAAAGCATGCTCATGAATCTTATGCCAAGTAGTCCAAGAATCTAGACATAGGTGTTGGCTGCTTGCAATCTTATGAATCTTTATTCTTAATGCAATTTCTTTGATTAATCCACCTAAGACATTAGGGTTTAATTTGGGATTTTAGGCTCATTCCACCTAAGACATTAGGGTTTGAGTATATTAGAAAAGATTCGATTGTCATAAGCGAAGTAGGAACTGTGTTAGTTGTCATTTCATAACAATCAAGGGAGGATTAGCTTAGTCTAACCCTAACAATTCTATCTAATTGTTATTCACATTTCTGTCTGCATTCTAACTGTTTGATAAAAATTCCAAAAAGAACAAAAAAATATTTTATTCTTGTTTGCTTGTTAGATGATAGAGCTACCTTCACTCCAAAAGTTGATCGCCTAGATAGTAGTCTAATTTGTGAAGTGGTAATTGTCCACGATCCCTGAGGACGATAACCGGTCTTACCGTTTTATTACTTGCAATGAACCGGTACACTTGCCGAGTCCGTGTCAAGTTTTTGGCGCCGTTGCCGGGGATCGGTGTGCCAATATCACGAGTACCAAAGGGGACTCCTAATTTAGGCATTTTTACTGTTTTCCTACTGTGTTTTTTCTTTCTTATTTTCTGTTTCTCTTGTGTATATTTCTGTTGTGTGCTGTTTTTCTGTTTTGTTGTTTGTTCTGCGCTACTCCGTTTGTTCAGTTTATGCGAGGTACAATCGACCCAGGTGAACTCCAATTCGAACCTGAGATCGAGAGACTCTGTAGAAGGAATAGAAGGAAAGCCAAGGCAAGACAGAACAGAGAAAGAGCATCTTCTAGTAGACAAGAGCAACAAGTTGAGTTACCCAGTGTGCAAGAACCACAAATTGAAGTAGCAGCTGTCACCATGGCAGAAGAGAATGCACCAAGGAGAACAATGGGGGACTACACTTCCCCTAGAGTTGATAGATGTGGAACTCCGATTGTGAGACCCGCAGTGGCTTGCAATAATTTCGAAATCAAGGCATCACTTCTCCACCTTGTGCAGCAAAACCAGTTTGGAGGTTTGGAGAGTGAAGACCCTCATGCTCACATTGGTACTTTCATTGAGCTGTGTGACACCATCAAGTTAAACGGAGCTTCTGATGAGGCCATTCGGTTAAGGCTTTTCCTTTTCTCTTTGAGGGATAGAGCTAAGGCATGGCTTCAATCTCATCCTCATGGAAGCATCATCACCTGGAATGACTTGGTCAGCAAGTTTTTATCTCGCTTCTTCCCTCCGTCAAGAATGATCAAGTTGAGATCGGAGATTAATGCCTTTGCACAGGAGGATGGTGAGTCACTCTATGAAGCCCGGGAGAGGTTCAAGTCCTTACTCACAGCTTGTCCAAATCATGAACTAGAGACATGGCAGCAGGTTGCAACATTTGTTAATGGGCTCAACGAGAATTCAAGAAGTATGATTAGGCGGCTGCAGGAGGGACATTGAGTCAGAAGACGCCCGAAGAAGCAAAGGACTTGATTGAGAACATGGCTAACAATGACTATCAAATGCCTAGTTCTCGATCAATGGTCAAGAGGGGTGTTCTAGAGCTGGATGAAATTGGCGCTCTCAAGGCACAAATGGCTATTCTTACCAAACAACTGGGGTCGGTTCAACTGCAGAATTCTCAACTACAAGCTGTCCAAGTTCAAGGTACCTCAGTGTGCGATTTCTGTGGAGGCAACCATGCAAATGGAAACTGTGAGATCAATGTGGTTGGAAGTTCGCGACAAGAAGAGGTAAATTATATGGGCAACCAAGGGCCTAGAAATGATCCTTACTCCAACACCTACAATCCGGGGTGGCGCAACCATCCTAACTTTGGTTGGAGACAAGGGCAAAGTTCAAGTACTCAAGCAAAGCCTCCTCAAGAGAGTTCAAGCAAATTGGAGAACATTCTAGGCCAGTTCATGCAAGCGACTCAAGAGACTATGAAGAATCAGAATGCCTCAATCAAGAACTTGGAGCATCAAATAGGCCAACTGGCAAGGCAGATGGCAGAGAGACCTCAAGGACAATTGCAGGGATACCGAGAAGAACCCAAAGGAAGATTGTAAGGCCATTGTTACAAGAAGTGGGAGAGTGTTAAATCCACAAGAAAAAGAGAGGGAAGAAAAGACAAGTGATGCTGGAATTGATAAGGTGCAGTTTGAAGAGGTAAACAATGAAGAACCCGGAACTTCCCAAGATACTGCCTCTATTCCTACTGGTGCAGAAGCTGAAAAACCGCAGAGGGAGAAATTGGTTGATGAAGAATTTGCGAAGAAGAAGACTAAAAGACAGATTCTGGAAGAGGTTGATAATCCCAAAGAGCTGCCCCCATATTTGAGAATCCCGTACCCTGACAGTTGAAGAAGGAGGCAAAAGACAAGCAATTTTCTAAGTTTCTGGATGTATTCAAAAAGCTACAAATCAACATTCCTTTTGCAGAAGCTCTCCAACAGATGCCCTCCTACGCAAAGTTCATGAAAGAGATTCTTACAAACAAGAGGAGGTGGAAGGAGGAGACAGTTATGCTTACTGAAGAGTGCAGCGCTATACTTCAAAAGAAGTTACCAGTAAAGATGAAGGACCCGGGCAGTTTCACTATCCCATGCACGATTGGACATCTGAACATAGGGAGAGCATTGCGCGATTTAGGGGCAAGTATTAATCTGATGCCGCTCTCCATTTTCAAGAAGCTGGGGATTGGTGAGGTAAAACCAACAGGGATTTCTCTTCAATCGTGAGACCGCTCCATTACATATCCCTATGGTGTTGTGGAGGATTTGTTGGTGAAGGTAGATAAATTCATTTTTCCAGCAGATTTTGTGGTGTTAGATATGGCTGAAGATGGTGACACTCCTCTGATTCTTGGGAGACCATTCTTAGCAACAGGTAGAGCCTTAATCGATGTCAATCAAGGGGAATTGGTGCTTCGAGTACAAGACGAAAAGGTCACCTTTAATGTGTTTGAGGCAATGAAACACCCAAGCGACAAGGACACATGCATGATAGTGGACCTCATTGATTCATTATCTGACAAGAGTTTGCACCAGAAATTTGAAGATTCGTTAGAAGCAGCTCTAATGGTAGAGGATGTAGGAGAAGAAGTATGTGCAGAAGAGGTTGATCTCATGATTAAATCTCTGGAGGCTTGTCTGGTTGTGAATACTGATGAAGACAAAGTGGTGGAAGATGTGAGAATTGAAGACAAGGGTGACCCACCGGTGCTAGAGTTGAAAGAATTGCCATCCCATCTCCGTTATGCTTTCCTTGGGATGAACTCTTCATTCCCAGTTATCATCAATAGTGGGTTGAATTCCTTGGAAGAAGAGAAGCTGTTGAGGGTGCTTAGGGAGCACAAATCTACAATCGGGTGGTCTATGTCCGATTTGAAAGGGATAAGCCCCTCCTTTTGCATGCACAAAATCCGTGTGGAGGAAAATTTCAAGCCGGTTAGACAACCCCAAAGAAGACTCAACCCGAATATCAAAGAAGTTGTGAGGAAGGAGATTGTGAAGTTGTTGGATGCGGGCATTATCTATCCCATCTCCGATAGTCCATGTGTGAGTCCGGTCCAAGTTGTGCCGAAGAAAGGGGGGATGACAGTGGTAGCAAATGAAAAGAATGAACTTATTCCCTCTAGGACCGTGTCTGGATGGAGGGTATGCATTGATTACAGAAGACTGAATGAGGCCACCAGAAAAGATCACTTTCCATTGCCCTTCATTGATCAGATGTTAGAGAGGTTGGGGGCGATGCTTTCTATTGTTTCCTTGATGGATACTCTGGGTATAACCAGATTGTGGTTGACCCAGAGGACCAAGAGAAGACCGCCTTCACTTGTCCCTATGGTGTCTACGCATACCGGAGGATGCCATTCGGGTTGTGTAATGCACCCGCCACTTTTCAAAGGTGCATGCTATCCATATTTTCTGACATGAATGAAAAATTTATTGAGGTATTTATGGACGATTTTTCTGTGTTTGGTGATTCTTTTGATAACTGTTTGAATAATCTTGCCTGTGTTCTAAAAAGATGCCAAGAAACTAACCTTGTTTTAAATTGGGAAAAATGTCACTTCATGGTTAGGGAAGGTATAGTTCTTGGGCATAAAATTTCATCACGGGGAATGGAGGTTGATAGAGCCAAAATTGAAGTAATTGAAAAACTTCCTCCTCCCTTAAATGTGAAAGGTGTTAGAAGATTCCTAGGGCATGCGGGTTTTTATAGAAGGTTTATAAAAGATTTTTCAAAGATTGTGAAACCCCTATGCAAGCTTTTGGTAGCTGATACTCCTTTTATATTTGATGATGATTGCATGCATGCCTTCCAAGTTTTGAAAGAAAAACTCACCACCGCACCGGTCATTGCACCTCCAGATTGGAGTTTACCATTTGAGCTCATGTGTGATGCAAGTGACTATGCGGTGGGAGCCATTTTGGGCCAAAGAAAAAATAAAGTGTTGCATGTCATTTACTATGCCAGTCGTGTGCTTAATGATGCCCAATTGAATTACACCACGACTGAAAAAGAATTGCTTGCTGTGGTATTTGCTTTTGATAAATTTAGATCCTACTTGATTGGCTGTAAAACTACTGTCTACACTGATCATTCTGCTTTGAGATATCTTATGACTAAGCAGGATGCCAAGCCAAGGCTTATTAGGTGGATACTACTACTCCAAGAGTTTGATTTGGAAATAAAGGACAAGAAAGGAGTGGAGAATGTGGTAGCCGACCATTTGTCTAGGCTTCCACAAGCAAATGTTCAAGCAGAAGCAAAGTTGCCAATTCAAGAGGAATTCCCAGATGAACAGTTGTTTGTGGTGCAAGTGGCACCTTGGTTCGCGGATATTGCAAATTACAAGGCCGCCAATAAGATTCCGAAGGACTTCAATGCACAACAGAGGAAGAAGCTCATTCATGATGCCAAATTCTATATATGGGATGAGCCGTATCTTTTCAAAAGAGGTTCGGATGGAATTCTGAGAAGGTGCATTCCAGAAGAAGAGATTAATGGGGTGTTGACTCACTGCCACAACTCACCCTATGGAGGACACTTTGGTGGTGAAAGGACCGCCATGAAGATTTTGCAAAGCGGGCTATTTTGGCCCACTATTTTCAAGGACTCCAGAGCTTGGATGATGAAATGTGATAAATGCCAGAGGACTGGCAGTATTTCCAAGAGAAATGAGATGCCCTTAAAGGGTATATTAGAGGTGGAGCTCTTCGATGTGTGGGGGATCGACTTCATGGGTCCTTTCCCGTCATCTTACAACAACAAGTACATTCTGGTGGCGGTTGATTATGTGAGCAAGTGGGTGGAAGCCGTGCCAACTCTGAAAGATGATGCAAGAACTGTGATCAGTTTTGTGAGGAAGAATATTTTTACCCGGTTTGGGACCCCTAGGGCTATCATTAGTGATGGGGGTACTCACTTTTGCAATAATGAGTTCAATGCAGTGCTTGCCAAGTTTGGGGTGAACCACAAAGTTACCACACCATACCATCCCCAAACCAGTGGGCAAGTGGAATTGTCCAACCGGGAGTTGAAGAGAATTTTGGAAAAAACTGTGAACAATGCAAGGAAGGATTGGGTGAAGAAATTGGATGATGCACTTTGGGCCTATCGGACAGCTTATAAGACACCTATTGGTATGTCACCTTACCAATTAGTGTTCGGGAAATCATGTCACCTTCCGGTAGAGCTACAACATCGTGCTTTTTGGGCAGTGAAGACCCTGAACTTTGATACAAGGCTGGCCATGGACAAGAGGATGCTTCAATTGAATGAGTTGGATGAGTTCCGACTCTTGGCTTATGAGAGTGCTAGGATATATAAGGAAAGAACAAAGTTCTGGCATGATAAGTACATTCTTCCCAAGAAATTTGAAGAGGGCCGATCAGTTTCTTTGTTTAACTCAAGACTCAAGCTCTTTCAGGGCAAATTGAGATCAAGATGGTCGTGCCCATTCTATGTCAAGTCTGTCTCTCCATTTGGTTCGATTAAATTGGAAGATCCATCATCCGGTGATACCTTCACCGTTAATGGACAAAGGCTAAAACACTACCTTGGAGGCAACTATGATCGTCAAGCGGTCTCCGTCACTCTTCGAGCACCATCTTAAAAGAACAAAAAAAAATCATCCGTCAAGCTAGTGACGTTAAAGCAGCGCTTATTGGGAGGCAACCCAAATTTTATTTTCATCTTCTCTTTTGTTTTTGATTTCTCCTCTTGAATAATTTGAGAAGCTCAAGAGGTTTGTTAATAGTTTGTTGAGTGCTTTCAGATTTTGAAGGAAGGAGGAGAAGAAGGGCAGGAGGAAACAAAACCAAAAAGCATGTGATTCAGCACCACTACCACCTTGGTGAGTTGTTCCAGTTTTTTTCCCCTCTCTAAACTTAATTATTTACATTGAGGACAATGTAAGTCTTTAAGCTTGGGGTAGGGGTAATCTTTTTGCTTGCATTGTAAATATTGCATTCATATAGGCTTAAGTTTGCATGATCGCATGATTCGGTTACCCCTGCTTAGATTGAGCTTATGATTGTGAGAGCTAAGTGCCAATTTTTCTGTGATAGTGAATTTTTGGACCCTGATTTTCTATTCTTGTGATATGGCTTCATTAAATATGCTGAGATGATCTTGGATAGTTGATGATTAGCATATGTTTCTTTAGACTTGTGTTTCTCACTGGTTCTTGAACTGATAAATGTGAGCTTTTGAGCCATTAGGGGGTACTCACTAAATCTGCCCCCGTTCTTTGTGTTGAGTGTTGCTCCTCTTGGATGAGCTTCTCTAGAACTTGACTTGAAACCATTTTGAAGCTTAAAAAATTTTTTGAAAACATTTTTGAAAAGGATTGAGGCAATAGGTGTTTTTTCTGGCCTTCTGAGCTTCGAATGAATAATGCTACCCTTAGTTGCCCCATTTTGAGCCTGAATGAACAGCATGCTTTTCTTGGTACCCTGAAATGTTGTGTTAAATATGCTTATGAGGGACCTTCTAAAGTACTGTGCAAAAAGGGTTGGAAAATGTAGTTGAAAGTTTGGGATGATGAAAAGAAAAAGAAAAAAAAATGAATCTGAAAAAAAATTTATTTCTCTTGAATTGAAAAATCTCCCCTTCTCCAAACAAAAGAAAAAAAAAGAAAAAAAAAGAGAAAAAAGAAATAAAAATGGAGAAAGGGATGACAAAAAGGAATGAGAAGTAAAAAGAAAAGAAAAGAAAGAAAGATAGGTGGAAAAATGAATGAAAAACCCAAGAAGGTATTTTAGAAGATGTCATGTGTTGAAATGCTTGATACTTGGTTTAGCCTTTTGAAATGTCCTTTTCTTGATTATCCCACCTAATGATTAATCCCATGGCCTCATTGCAACCAAAGAATAAGACCTCTTGATTCTTAGATGTTTTCATTAATAAAGTAAAGATTTGGTTGATAGTCAAGCTTATGGTAGGAATCATTCTTTGAGGAAAATGGAGTGAAATGTCATATTCCCTTAACACTTGAGTGAGTGAGGCAAGAAAGAGAGCCAAGCAAATGAACAAGCTTGGGGTGAGCTTCAAGTGAGATAGAGTGCCCGAATCAGTGAGAATGTGAGTCTAGGAAAACTAAGCCCCTAATTGGACTTGAATTGATTGTCTCTTGCTGAAATAATTGAATGCACATTACTTGGATCATTTTACTCGGGTTCTTAGTTCACTATCCATGCTTTGTTTATTTCGGTCTTATGGCCTTGGTTTTTTGCTTGAGGACAAGCAAAGTCTTAAGCTTGGGGTGATTTGATGAGTGTGATTTCACCTCATTTTCCATGTACATTTCTGCATGCATTTGCATTTAGTTAGGCCATTTTAGTTGGATTTTGTTTAGTTTTTCCTTTGGAACGGATAAGGTGGTATTGTGTGTTGTTTTGCAGGGATTTATGATTAAATGCCCAAGATTTAGCCATGAGGAAGCTAAGATGAAGAGAAGGCCTGAAAACTGAAGAAAAAGGGGGCCAAAAGTCAGAAGCTGTCACGGCCTGGCCGTGATGGCTATCACGGCCGTGACCCAAAACACCAAAAAGTCAGAATCGATCACGACTTGGCCGTGATGGAGATCATGGGCGTGAAAAAATGGCTCGCGACGCGAATGTTAGCTCGCCACGCGAGAGACTGATTGTGCCAAAACCACCAAAAGTCAGAATCGATCACGACCGTGACCCAGAAACCTCCACAAGTCAGAATCCATCACGGCTTGGCCGTGATGGAGATCACGGGCATGAAAAAGTTGGCTCGCGTCGCGAAGAAAGGCTCGCCTCGCGAGAGAGTAATTTTGCCAGAACTGCAAGAGACAGAACCCGTCACGGCCTGGCCGTGATGGCTGTCACGGCCGTGATCGGCCACGAGTTATAAAAGAACCTCTGAGCAGAACAGAAAGGAGATATCCAGAAAACCCTAAAAAACAGATCCTCTGCTGCTGTGGCTGCTGTGCAACATTCTATGGAGTTCTCTCCTTTGTTCATCTCTGTAACTCTTTCTTTTGTTTTATCTTCAATTATGTGTAGCTAAACTCCCCTTTGTTGGGGTTAGATTATTGCTTATCTGAACTTTGTTGTAAAATGACTTGATTATAATACAGTTTCCTTCTTCTTTATGAGTGTATGATTCTATGCTTAATGCTTCCCAAGGCTTGATCATCTTAGGAATGATTAGTTGCTTTGATAGACAATTGAAAGGTTGATGTTAAAGCATGCTCATGAATCATATGCCAAGTAGTCCAAGAATCTAGACATAGGTGTTGGCTGCTTGCAATCTTATGAATCTTTATTCTTAATGCAATTTCTCTGATTAATCCACCTAAGACATTAGGGTTTAATTTGGGATTTTAGGCTCATTCCACCTAAGACATTAGGGTTTGAGTATATTAGAAAAGATTCGATTGTCATAAGCGAAGTAGGAACTGTGTTAGTTATCATTTCATAACAATCAAGGGAGGATTAGCTTAGTCTAACCCTAACAATTCTATCTAATTGTTATTCACATTTCTGTCTGCATTCTAACTGTTTGATAAAAATTCCAAAAAGAACAAAAAAATATTTTATTCTTGTTTGCTTGTTAGATGATAGAGCTACCTTCACTCCAAAAGTTGATCGCCTAGATAGTAGTCTAATTTGCGAAGTGGTAATTGTCCACGATCCCTGAGGACGATAACCGGTCTTACCGTTTTATTACTTGCAACGAACCGGTACACTTGCCGAGTCCGTGTCAGGCGGCGCGGCTGGTTTAGTGTATAGGAGGAGGAAGAAGATGGAGTGAGGGAGAAAGAATAAGATGGGTGAGAAGGAAGAAGAAGCAGAGAAAGAAAAGAGAAAGAAGAAGAAAAAGAAAGAAAGAAAGAGATGGGGTTACGGGTCATTAAGGGGGAGAGGAGAGAGAATTTCTGATTTTTGTACTAGTGGGTACAAAATGAGTGATAAATATTAAGCATAAAATAAACATGTTTTTAATTTTTGGAATCTAAAAATAAAGATTGATAAATATATGATTTCAAAATTCAAATTAGAGCAAAGATTAATAATTGAACTGATCAACTAAGAAAATACTCGATCCAAAATTTAATCTCCGATTGATGCCAAACCAGTTTATTTTCAAGTCTAAAATTAAATAGGATAAAATATGAAAATAATTTTCTTTCAATCATATTATTTAAAAAAAAATTATGTACTGGTAATAATAGTGACAATAACGTAAATTATTGTCTAGTAAGCGTGCATTCACTGAAATAAGTCAGTACTAACGCACCCGATAAAATAATTTGAAGAGAGTAATTTAATTACTCAAACTAAACCACATAACAAGATAAACACAAACATCCAAATAAAATAATTAATCAAATGTGTAAAACCTAGGGTGTTACAGTAGCCACCCCAAACTTAGTTTCCTACTGTAACACCCCGATTTTTCTATTTCTTAACAATCTGTGCAAATGAATGAATAGGCATGTTTAGTATATTTAAAATTTTAAGTTTAAGAAATTATTTAAATAAATCTAATTTACTTTCATAATTTATTTTAGTGGGAATCTACTGTTAAATTTTTGGTAGAAAATTTCAGACGTTTACGGTTTGAGTTTTCACTGTCAGTTAAACTCTACTGACCCGAAAAATAATTTTCTTTACACAGAAATAAATTTTATTAATCTTTTTTCTAACCAATTTATGATTATTTTTATGGTTTTAAAAATTTTCTATGAATTTTCCAGTGAAAATTTAAGAAGTCAAATACAATAAGTTTTCACCGTTAAGAACTAAACTTTACCGAAACGAGTCACATTTATCTTAAATATATTTTCTGGAGACTTGTATAGTGTTGGATGTGACCTTGAATAGTGATGTTTTCAAATCATCTAAATCAAATGATTTTATCTATTTTTACAAGAAATTCATAAATTATTCTAGAATACAAGTTTTTGCTCCAACAAAGAGAGTTTTATTCAAACATATTAAGTGTAGAAATTTAATTTTTGATGTGAAATTGACCTTGATGGATTGATGTAAATAGTAAAGTCAATTAATGCATTCTCATCATTTTATTTATTCTAACAAGAAAGCTTTTATTTAATTGTTTTAAATTTTTTTAGTTTTATTTTAAATGAACAAAATTTGGAAAATTCCCCACGCTTGGATCACCCCATTGCAGCACCCCTTACCCCCTCTTTCTCTATAAATACCCTTCATTCCACTCCATTTTCCCATTTCTTCATTTTCTCCCTTAAGCACTTGCTACTCTCACTCAAAGTTTACTATTCATCATCTTCAACCTCTAGCCACTTGAGTTTGGAAGCTAATGACCACCCCCATCTTCATCTCTTGCTCATCATCATCATTATCATTTAGAGGGTATAAATTCTAAACCATTGCTCTTTTCTTACAAGTTTCTAATATCAACATGCATGTTAATTATTTTAGTTGCAAGTTGAGTTTCTCTTAATGCATGTTCTTCAAATTAAATTTTGTTTCACTCATCTTCATCCTTACTATCAACTTATATACTTGCATGTTACAAAGAAAATTTCTAAACCTAATTTAGAGGGTGTGGTCGAAACCCTATAAAGAGAAAACGTGGATTTTTGTTGTATTTTCAACTTGCATGTCACTCTATGATTTCATGTTTATGTATTGGACAAGAAATGAATTTTCGAACTCATCATCATCTTTACTTTTATTTCTTTGGATTTCATGTGGTAAAGAAATCTTCCAAGTCAAATTTTTGATGATGGCCAAAATAATATTTAAAGGAAAGTTGGTGTTTATCCAAAATTTCTCATATTTGATTTAAAGATTTTTTTCGACTCTTTGTTTGAACCATTATTTGATAATAATGGTTACTAATTTTAGTTGATATATGTTTGCATGTATGATTTTAAGGGTCTAGGACCCTTGTATGTTGGTTTGGTGGCTTGTAAATGATGCCAGAGTGAAGATAATAACTTAGTGTGAATGAAGCAGTTGCAGGACCAAGTGTGTCCTGTGAGAAGTATTAGTGTTACTCACGAGGTGGAGCATCACTTTTGTGAAAGTGACCACATCCAGTGACTAAAACCTGTAGTTGTTGCGCTAACGGATTATTTTCAAAGTCTTATCAAGGAGCTGCCTAAATAATTTGGAGCCATTGACTCACCTTGCGAGGGAAGACTAATTCTTCACATGGCTGAGAGACGGATTAAGACTCTGGTTATCGTAAGGATGTCAAAAAAGGATGCGGAAGACGAAAATAAACCAAGTTTAAGCATGTTTAGAAAGCCCATCGTGCTAGTTCAAAGTTGAAGCAAGCTATCCGAACCTTTCCTATCATGATGGGTGTCTTCTGTTTAAGAAAACTCTTCACTATAGTATTTAATTCTCATGGACTTGTTAGTTGACATTTGTTCCTCGAGTCCCTATGGTTGTATCAAACAATCATAGCAGTCAAGTTGCATGTGTCAGACAAACTTTTCTGAGATTGATTTAAAATCTATCAGCACTCATGAATTGGTTATAACTGTTTCTTGAATTATGACCTGAATGATTTCCTTGTAACAAAAGCTTCTTGATGAAAAATTATGGTATTCACTTTTACTTTTGGTAAATGTGACTCAGTCTAATTTTGTCGGACTAATTCCCTTTGAAACCATCCTTTGACGAACGTCTTGTAGTACGTTAAATACTTTTAGAGTTAAAACTATCCAAGGAAATTCTAATGGAAGGAGCAACTTTATTAGATTCATGTTGGTAAAAGTGTATTGGCGATGCATTTTTATATCCACAAACCTAATTGAAGGATCGTTTTCCATATGTAATGTTCCTGTGCCTTTCGAATGGATGAAATTCTTCCTTACGCTTTGGAGATTGTATTCTCCAAGACCATGCCTTATTATAGTTTCAAAGGATTTGTCATCCCTGATAAACCTTACCCTATGAATCCTTCTAAATGTCACTGACATGTAACCTATCTCATGAGTCATGAGGATAGGTGTCTGATTCACACCAGGATGTCAGAGTTAGTCGAATACAGTGAAAGAGAGACAACTTGACATTTGAAACATTCCTTGACAAGAAGTTAGTGCTGTGTTGGATTTCATTATGAGTTACCGAAGGATAGCTAAGAGATTCATTTTGTTCGAGTGATCGTGGGCAGGCTGACAGAGTTAACATCCTTCTTACCTGTCAAGACCCACTATGCAGTGGATAAGCTAACCAACATGGGTATCAGAGGACTGACCAGACTCCATGGAATATCTCTAAATTTCGCTCAAATGACGACCCGAAGTTGACCAATGTTGTATTGAAAATCAGCTCCAAGTGTTAAGAACCAAGTTGAGATTGACTTCAAAGAACCACTCTCGACTCGAGTAGATGAGCTATAGAAATAATGTGATCTTTAGGAAGCTGGTTTGGGACTAAGGGTAGTATTTGCTAACGATCATTTTTAGCTGGAAAGACAATAGATGATGAAAGTTTTGCTGAGGTATAGTTGTGGCTAGTAAGATTTGAATCCTTAAGATAAATGACAGTAAGTGAAGCCATTTTGATCGAGGCAAAATCTCGTTAAAGGAACCTAGGAAAAAGATCAATGCCCATGGTTAAGATGGATTTTTTTTTGAGTTTGAGAATTTATAGAGAAGTGACTATAGTAGTTTCCATAAACTGAACAGGGACAATAAAAAGGAAATTCTAGAATAACACTAAGTTGTTAAAGGAGTTTAAAATTTATGGTTTTAGATGACTTTAAAAAAAAAATAAAGGTTATTCCTTTTGTTTATAGTTGCATGAAGGAGTATAAACCTGTTCTTTAAAATTTCAGTGTATGATTATGATATAGCTTGGAGTAGTAGGAAGATATTCAAAAGAGAGCAAGTTTCTGAAGAAGTTTGAAGTTGAGAAATTAGAAAATCCTACCCAACAAAGTTCCTTTTTGGTTTCAGTTTATCCTAGGGAGTATGACGATATTTTGATTAAAGACTTGAGGTATGTGATTTTGATAGAATCCAGAAATAAATAAATAAATAAAATAAAATAAAATAATAATAATAATAGATTATGTTAAAAAAGGATAAGACTACGATTGCATGTGTACCTTTGGTAGGAAGTTGAAACATGTTGCAATCAAGTTAGTTTTGACCTTGGTGTTAAATATGAAGATTAGATATGTGGATAGCAGTTAGTTAATGGATCAGTATATAAGTGATTAAGCCTTGATTTTGTTATTCATATGAGAGGAACTCAGATTCAATGTTAGGATAATGGATGTAATCTAGTGGTAGACAAATTTCGAAGATGAAAGAGAATGACATAGGGATGAATTATGTTCTGGAGTTAGCGATAAGTGGAATGAAGCGACTGAAAATAGGACATAGAATTTTTGGATAGGAACTGATATGTATGCTATAAGAGAAGTGGAGATCTTGGTTTAAATCTTGGTGTTAATGGTAATAGTTAAGGAGGTCGGAGGAAATTTTTTCCAAATGGATTAGTATTGAGAACGAAGAGATTAGGTTTTAAATTATATCTTTATGTGTGATAGATTAAGATAAATCTATTAAGTATGGGTTGTAAGAGTTGAGGATAAGTGATTTTATGTTGAGAATAAGCAGAACGAGGGATAAACGTGAATTTCGTTATTAAGTTACGATTATCACCTTGGGAAGAAGTAAATGTGGGACACACAATGTAGAATCTTGAGATACAAGATCCTGTCCACTTCGGAAATCACGAAATTTCGAGGACGGAATTTAGTTTTAGTGGGGTAGTAATGTAACTCCCCGATTTTTCTATTTCTTAACAATCTGTGCAAATGCATGAATAGGCATGTTTAGTATATTTAAAATTCTAAGTTTGAGAAATTATTTTAATAAATCTAATTTACTTTCATGATTTATTTTAGTGGGAAGCTACTATGAACTTTTAGGTAGAAAATTTCAGACGTTTACGGTCTGAGTTTTCACTGTCAGTTAAGCTCTACTGACCCGAAAAATAATTTTCTTTACACTGAAATAAATTTTCTTAATTTTTTTTCTAACCCAATTATGATTATTTTTATGGTTTTAAAAATTTTCTATGAATTTTCTAGTGAAAATTTAAGAAGTAAAATACGATCGATATTCACCGTTAAGAACTAAACGGAACTGGAACGAGTCACATTTATCTTAATATATTTTCTGGAGACTTGTATAGTGTTGGATGTGACCTTGAATAGTGATGTTTTCAAATCATCTACATCAAATGATTTTATCTATTTTTACAAGAAACTCATAAATTATTCTAGAATACAAGTTTTTGCTCCAACAAAGAGAGTTTTATTCAAACACATCAAGTGCGGGAATTTAATTTTGGATGTGAAATTGACCTTGATGGATTGATATAAATAGTAAAGTCAATTAATGCATTCTCATCATTTTATTTATTCTTATACAAGAAAGCTTTTATTTAATTGTTTTAATTTTTTTTAGTTTTATTTTAAATGAGCAAAATTTGGAAAATTCCCCACCCTTGGATCACCCCATTGCAGCGCACCTTACCCCCTCTTTCTCTATAAATACCCTTCATTCCACTCCATTTTCCCATTTCTTCATTTTCTCCCTTAAGCTCACTTGCTACTCTCACTCAAAGTTTACTATTCATCATCTTCAACCTCTAGCCACTTGAGTTTGGAAGCTAAAAACCACCTCCATCTTCATCTCTTGTTCATCATCATCATCATTTAGAGGGTATAAATTCTAAACCCTTGCTCTTTTCTTAAGTTTCTAATATCAACATGCATGTTAATTATTTTATTTGCAAGTTGAGTTTCTCTTAATGCATATTCTTCAAATTAAATTTTCTTTCACTCATCTTCATCCTTGCTATCAACTTCTATACTTACATGTTACAAAGAAAATTTCTAAACCTAATTTAGAGGGTGTGGCCAAAACCCTATAAAAAGAAAAAGTGGGGTTTTGTTGTATTTTCAACTTGCATGTCACACTCTATGATTTCATGTTTATGTTTTGGACAAGAAATGAATTTTCGAACTCAACATCATCCTTACTTTTATTTCTATGGATTTTATGTGGTAAAGAAATATTCCAAGTCAAATTTTTGATGATGGCCGAAAATCATATGTAAAGGAAAGTTGGTGTTTATTCAAAATTTCTCATATTTGATTTAAAGATTTTTATCAACTCTTTGTTTGAACCATTATTTGATAATAACGGTTACTAATTTTAGTTGATATATGTTTACATGTATGATTTTAAGGGTCTAGGACCCTTGTATGTTGGTTTGGTGGCTTATAAATGATGCTCGAGTGAAGATAATAACTTAGTGTGAATGAATATATATAAAATATAAATTTGACAGCATGACATATACTTATTTGTAAGCCCATAACGTTTTGTACAAAACGTGTTTCTCAAATATAAATATATATTTGAAAAGAAGACTTATGGGGCTTTAATTTGATATAATATGTAATTATTTCGGTAAGATTTACTAGGTCAAAACACCTGTCAAATTAGAACCAAATGCTATCTGCGAAAATATGTACATAGTGGGTTGCATTGTGATTTTAAATTTTGATTTTGAAGGTTAAAAACTTTTATAAAATTTTATGGGTTATTACTAAAGTATGAATAAAGTTTTTTTTGAAGTTTTGTTATTTTTACACACACACACACACACACACACACACACACACACACACACACACACACACACACACACACACACACACACACACACACACACACACACACACACACACACACACACACACACACACATATATATATATATATATATATAAAAAGAAACAATTTCATAAAATTACATGTTGATGAACTTGGAATTCTGGAAAATTATGTACAAAACTTCTGGGTTATAAATTAATATAAATGCTTGGTGACTCATCCTCCATGAGTCCTCATGTATGACTCGTTGCCCCGATCTCTTGACAAGTCTCTGCAGTTCCGTTCCCGACTCCGTCGGTTTCCCGAATAGGGTTTTACGCCGGAATCGAGTATAAAACCTAATTGTTTTGAAAATTTTCATAACAACCTATATTTTTGGAAATGAGATATAAAATCTATTCATTTCGTTCTCGGGTCAAAATTAGGTTTTCCGATCAGTAAAATCTTACTGTCAGTGAAAACGCAGATCGGGTTCCGTCTGAATTTTCAACCCAAAATTTAACCGTATACTTATTAAAATAGTATGATATGAATATGACTTTGGTTTTCCCTAAATCATTCTCTAAGTTTCAGATAAAAATATAAACGTTTATTTATATTTATACCGATCTTAGAAAGCAAAAAAAATAGGGGTGTTACAGTCTACACCCTTCTTACAAGTTAAGATCCACTATGCAGTGGAGGAGTAAACCAAATAATGTATCAGAGGATTGTTCAGACTTCATGGAGTATCTTCAAGTGTTGCTTCAGATGAAAAACTGAAGTTTATCAACGTGTGTCGGTTAAGTTTGCTTTAAGTGTTGAGGACTAAGTTGAGGCTAAGTCCAACTGATCATCCTCAGCCGGATGGATAAGTAATGAGATGACCTATCCTTAGCAGGTTAGTTGGGAGATAGTGTGGTATAATTTTTGTCATCTCTATGGTAGGACAAACCAGAGTTGATAGAAGCTTCGTTAATGTATAGATGTGAATGGTACTATGAGGACCCTTAAGTTCAACATCATTGAGTGAGATGATTACAATGGACCTTATCATGTTCGAGGCAGATATATCATTAAAGGAATTTATAGTAGTGATCAACGTTTATGGTTAATGTTGACTTCGTGAGTCCGAGGATTAACGGAAAAATATCTATAGTAGTTTCCCTTAAGCTGAACAGAAATAGTAAATAGGAGTTCTTGGGAAACTAAGTTGTGAGAAGAGTTTGAGAGCTCTGTTTTAGAGTTTGAAAGTTCTGACCGTGATGAAATTTGGAGTGGTGGAATAAGTCCAAAGGAAACTAAGACTACAATTGTGTGCTTTGGGTTGAAAGTTGATATATGTGGTAGAGTTAATGTTGAACTTGATGTTCGTCGTGAGGAGAAGGTGTTGAAGAAGTTTTCCTAGCGGACTAATTTTGAGGCAAGAAGTGATTAAGTTTTGATTTTACTCTTCATGTGAGAAGAATGTAAATCTTAGATGGAATCTTGGTGTTAACCGTGAGAGTTAAGGATGCAGAGATTTTTTTTTGGATTAGTATTTACAGAAGAAGAGTATGAATTGAGGATAATCGATTTGATGTTGAGGATGAAGAGAACGAAAGTATGAATATCGCTATTAAGTTAAATCATCTAAGGAAAAGTAAATACAGGAAGTACGATGTAGGATCTTGGGATTTGAATATCACTACAAGAACCTCTCTGGTTTCGAGTTACGTAATTTCGAGGATAAGATGAAGTTACAATATCCTAAGTTATTTCCAGGTGCGTAATTTCGAGGATGAAATTCTTTTTAGAGGGGTAGTATTGTAACACCCTATTTTTCCTATGCTTTCTGTAGTAGTAAATATATATTTAAATGTGTTTATTTTAGATTAAACTCAGAGGATGATTTTAATTAAACTAAAATAATTTTCTTGTGTTGTTATATCATATGAAGTCATGGTAAAATTTTCGGTTGAAAATTCAGACGGAAGCCAGTCTGCGTTTTCACTGCCGGTACAAGTTTACTGTGCAGAAAACTAAATTTTGACCTGTGAATGAGACAGTTAGTGTTTTTAATATGTTTCCTTAATCTTTGGTTATTTTGTAAATTTTGGGTCAAAAATAAAATATAATATTTTATTCGGGCGAAAACGTCGGAAGAATTACGATCGAAAATGCAACCGGGTACGAAATGGAGCAGATTAGGGATCAAAAAAAATAAATAAGTGAGGAGACATAATGGAAGAGGCTATGACACAATCCAAAAGTGTAATCATCATACTTTTCAAATTATAATATTATTCTAATCCAAAAAGTTATTTCTCTCTCTTCTTCCATCCAATCAAGCATTAAACCACCAAGCTTGGTCAACAAGCACTCCCTCTCTTCTCCCTTGGCCGTGGACTTCCTCCCCCTCTCTATATATATCTCTCTCATTTTCACTTCATCATCTTCCTTCTTCAAACTCCATTAAAGTTTCATCTTCTTCCTTTCTTTTAAAAGTTCAAGCTCTTAAAGCTTTAGTTTTTATTCATCTTTTCTAATTGAGTTCTTCATTAAAGTTCTTCCTTATACTAAGGGTAACGCTCTCATATGAATCTTTTTGCAAGTTGCATCTTTTATTTCTTAGTTTACTTTATGTGTTCTTTATATGCTTTAAACTTCTAAAATCTCTCTAAAATGGTAGAAAACTCCTTTTGAGTTGAAACCACTTTCTATAGTCTTGTATTAACTTCATTTTTCACATGCTAAGAGGTTGTGTAAAACAAAATTCTCTACCTATCTCTTCCAATGAAGGCTGAATGCTTGCATTTGTCGCCTAGGAGGTTTTTGTTTCAACTTTTGGAATATGATCATGTGTTTGAGTTTCTAACTATCCATTGATCTTAAATCTATAAATCTTGGAAGGTTTGATAGCTTGTTCCTATGATGGCCGAAAATATGAATAATAGGCCTAGGATACTATGTTTCAACTTTCCAAGTATGATCATGGATTTAGAACTCTTGATACCTTGTGATTCTAAACCTAAGAGTTATTGTTAAACAAAGAATATTTTCCTCATCATCCTATGATGACCAAAACTTAGAGTTTAGGTGCTAGGATGTTTGAGTTCTTATTTTTCCAAAATGATCATGGACTTGAGCTCCATAAGATATTTGGATGCTAAGTCTAAGAGATTGGAGAGTTTAAGGATTTCTAACTTGTTTATTCTATGTTATTAAAGCTAGGATGTATTACTTTCATTTTTCCAAGATGATCGTGGACTTGAGCTCCATAAGATATTTGGATGATAAGTCTAAGAGATTGGAATGTTTAAGGTTCCATTGTTTTCGAAAATGATCATGGACTTGAGCTCCATAAGATATTTGGATGCTAAGTCTAAGAGATTGGAAAGTTTAACGATTTCTAGCCTATAAATCCTATGAAACCTAGAAGGTTATGGACCTAGGATACTTTGTTCTTATTTTTCCAAAATGATCATGGGTTTGAGCTCCTTAATACATATGGATACTAAACCTAAGAGATTGGAAGGTTTAGTGAATGCTAGCCTATTTTACTAGCCTTGGCCGAATACCCTAAGTTTATAACTTAGTGGGATTTTAATTCAACTTTGTTAAATGACCATTGTTTATGAACTCCTAACACTTAAGGATCATAAATCCATGAGTTGTATAATTTTCGAGAATCTCTAACCCTTAGAACTAGTCTTGGCCGAACCTGTACCTTGTGGTTTAGTGTTCTTGTTTGATTTTAACTTGTGATTTTGTGTCCATTGCCTTAGACTTTTATCGCGGAGGAAACAAGGACGTTCGTGGTATACCTCTCCAAGCATCTAATCTCCTTACCTTCACGGACGGTAAGAGGGGATTGCCTAGGGATATTCAATGACTATATGCATGTCTGTATGTGTTTACTTGAGTGATTTGAATATTATTATGATATGGAGAAAATACTTGAATGACTTGTTTACTTGAACTATTGTGATTATTCCTTGAAGTTGATTATTAGCCTTAAAGTATTGTGAGTTGTATATATGTGATGAACTGTCATTAATTGTGATATTATTGTTGAGAATATATTACTGTTGATTGAAGTTTGAGAAGCCTGACTTTAGTCGGTGCTCAACGATTATAAGGATTAAAAGCCTTAATAAGCCTTGAATAGAACTTTGAAAATATTGGTTTCATTTATAAAAGTTCCTTGTTTAAAACGCTTAATTCAAGAGAATGAGATTCTTGTTTTGAAAAGAAACGTTGAAGTGTTTTTAAGTCAATAGAAACTACCTTTTTATGATCCAAAGTTTGTACGAGAGAAAACCTTTTTCGAACTTTGTGTTTGATGAAGGAAAACCCCCTTTGAAAATATTTGATTTTATTCCATCAAGGATTTCAACAGCAAACGAATTTCCTAATTGTTTTATAAAAGGATTTGTAAAGGAAAGGATTTTCTCCTAAATGATTTAGAAACGTTCCGGTTACTTGGATAAGTGACCGAGGTATTGTTTTGGGTTTTGATTTTCACTGAGAGAAAAGTAAGCACATGTGAAAGAGAATCTAGTTCGCGAGACGTCGCCTCTAGCATTCAGTTTTATGCACGTGATCTGGGATCCGTGTCAATAATTATGGACCAAGGGTCCTAATTGTGATATTATGGGCTAGGAGTCCTAATCTTGGAATTGAGGACTGTGTGTCCTAATTTCATTGTTATGGGCTAGGAGTCCTTATCATGTTGAAATAAAACATGAATAAAATTATAATTGTTTCTATGACCAAATCCTTGGACTGCGGCATCGGTCTAAGGTGTTGTAATTGAGCACTCGGACTACGCGTCCTGTGTTATTGATTTTCAAGTGATGAAAATTGTGAATAGTCGTTAGCTTTGGGCTTCGACAACGGAAAAGAGTGAACACAAAGAAAAGTCTTGATAATGAAGAGTCTTTTATTCATATGCATTTCTCCTTAGCAGACGTGCTTAAGTTACCAAATACCTGCTTAAGATGTGGTATTCGATGATGTATACATCCGAATGTCCATTGATAAGGGATTTGTGACGTTGTTGATCTGGGTGCATGAGGTGACGGAGACAACTTGCCAATGCGGCATATGAGCCTGATCAACTCTTTCTTTCTTAATGATAAAACGGTGATGATATCTCATGAGATTAAGTTTAGAGCCTGATGGTTGAAGTGTCATGCATTATCTTTATAAAATTGATTAATTCAAGTATGAGACCCATTGAGATAATACTTGTTGTTTACCTATGAATAATGTTTTAAATGTTAATATGCCAATGTGTTGTATGTATTGTAACACCCCGATTTTCGCTGCTTCGTAATATCGGTAATAAATATATAAATATATATTTTTATCCGAGACTTAGAAAATGATTTTGGATAAACCAAGTTCATGTCCTTGTTATACTTATTTTTATAAGGCTACGGGGAAGTTTTTGGTTGAAAACTCAGACGGAAGCCGGTCTGCTGTTTTCTGCGTCTTCACTGACAGTAAAAGTTTACTGCTCAGAAGACCTAATTTTGAGTCGTGAACGAGATGAAAAATGTTTTTATCATATTTACTACGATACTGGAAGTTTTAAAAATCTTGGTAAAAAAATTAAAATATTATATTTGTTGCGGGCCTATACGTCGAGATGTCTCTAGGCAGAGCCTGAGTCAGATGAATCGGGAAGTCGGCAACGTAGCAGAGACATTGGATTGACCGACTTGACGAGCATTTATGACGAGTTTATCCTATCATAAATGGCCATAATGGCACATTTATGGCAACATTAAATTTTCCTATGAAATGACCAAAATGCCCTTGTCTTTTTTATGACAATTTCTACCAAATGCCATTGGACAAATTGACCAAGCTTTGCCCCATCCTCACGGATCCAATGCCTTCTTCATTAAGTTTGGGTTTTTTGTTCATTTAAATAGGTTATCTTCTTCCTTAAGGCATTTTTCCATTTTCATGTTCTTTGGAGCTCATAATTTGCCAGATTTTGATTGGCAATTCTGACCAGTTTCTATTTTGAATCTCGGAAAACTTTAAACATGAAAGTTGTTCATCTTTCTCTCTTATTTCCAACGACATAAAGATCATCCAAAACGTACAAGTATGTTGATAGATCCACCCAAAATACTGAAACTGTTCTAAAACCCTAACTATGTTCATCTTCTCCCTTAAGTTTCTCAAGAACACCATAAGAAAACCTTGAAGAACATCATCCAAATCATCATTTTATTTGATCATCAAGAGGTAGTCTCTCTTAATCTTGCTATTCTAAGCTTTTCTCTTCATAAGATTCTTGAGTTTATGCCTTTGATCAACATGTTCTTCATTTGTTTAAAGTTTTTGAAGCTAGATTCAAAAATTCATAACTAATTCTAGAAAAATCCTTTTGACATGAAACTAATTGATATAATCTTATAATCATCTCTATTTTCATCATCTAGAAGCACAAGATCATGAGAAATTTCTTTCCCTAATTTCTGGACTGGGCCGAATCTAGGTCAATATGGTGTTCTTAGGTTTTGTTTCAATTTCATGTCTTGATTCATGATTATATCTTGATAGTTCTTGTATTCAAGTATATAGAGGATCAAAAATCAAACTTTAGCCTATTTGCTTCTTCAAAAACCGAAACCCTAGGTATGATCACTTAATGATTTTGTGATTCAAAAGTTGTTGTAATCTTTGAATCCAACTCTAAGCTTTGTATGTTGATTAAATCCAAGAGTTGATGAAATTTTAAAACTTCTAGCCTATTGATATTGAGAAAACCGAACCCTAGTTCTTAGAACTAGATGGGTTTAGTTTATGATTCTTAGTTCATAATCATGGTTAAAGTGATTAATCATGCTTAAGTAACTTATGGATCATTAATCCCTAAGTTAATCAAATTTTAAGTTTCCTAACCTAGAAAATTGGGTAAAGCCGAACCCTAACCCCCATTGATCTAAGTGTGTTGTTGTTTGATTTGATTTATTTTGGTTGCAATTCGTTTGAAGGAAACAACTGAGTTAACCGATTTACGCTGACGGAGAGGAAAAATCGGATCGGGATCAGGAGATTAACAGGAACGGTTAGTTCAATCTTCAAGAGGTAAGGGGAGCTTACCATGATGGATTTTTCTCAATAACTCTTTGCTTGTAGTGTGGTTTATATGATTTATATGTGGTTGTGATTATTTGTTTATGTGGCTTACGTTGTGTTGTTTATCTGAGTATCGGTGATTTATCTGCTTTTAATTGATTTAATTATCTGCAGTAGTATATTATGTTGCTATGATGCATGATCTGCCTGGTGATATAATTATGATGATATTGTTGGATGATGAATGTTGAATGTTGTTTGAGAGGCCTGACAGTGGTCAGTGCACAACCGATTAATCAGATAAAAGATTTAATAAGCTGTGAAGATTATATTCAACATTTTATGGGGAATGTTGGAATATAATAGTGGTGGAAAAATATTATTTTGAAAAAAAAATGAGTTTTTGAGAAATAATATTATTTTAAGGATTTATTAGTGTAAAAGAAATTTATGAGTCACGGTGAGAGCGTAACCGTGAAATTTTTTTAGTACTGCTAATTTTTACGCAAGAAATTCCTAAATATTATAAAAAGTTATTTTGTGAAATTAATATTCAAAAATACTTTATAAAAATAAAAATAATAAAATAATAATAAAAAATGATAAATCAATGTAAGTTTTGAAAAATGATAAATGATAAATGATGGCAAGTTTTGAAATTATTTACGGTGAAAGTTTAAAAATAGCAGTACTTATTTTGAGAAGAAGTTTAATCTGAATTGATTTAATTTTTATAGTTGAAGTTTCAGTAAAAAGTTTTTGACGATTGGACGTTTTATAAACGAATTTCAAGTAGAAAAGATTTTCTGTAAATGAGTTTACTCCATGACGTATTTTCGGTAACTTGGATAAGTTGCGGAGATATTATTTTGGATATGTTTTCATAGACGATGTAAACGACGTAAACGACGATATAGAACTTAGTAACCGAGATGTCAGGGTACTAGTGTTCTTATGATGTTATCCTATTTTGGATATGTTTTTCACAGACAAAAACGATGTAAAACGATGTTATGGAACTTAATAACCGAGTCGTCGGGATATTAAGGTTCGTTGTGTTGTAGACTGGGTATCTACGTAAATAAGTTAAAACGTTTTGAGATGTTTTCTATTACCACGAACCTAAGACTGATTGCAACGGTCTAAGGGCTTCGTGATTGAGCACTCGGACTTTGAGGTCCTGTGTTGTTAATAAAAGTTGTAAAGATGTTGAAAACGATGATGCTTTTGATAGCATTCGAGGTTGAAAACGATGATGCTATTGAGAGCATTCGATGTTGAAAATGATGATAAGTTGAAAGATTTTGAGAGCATTTGATGTTTAAAACGATGATAAGATGAAAGTTTTTGAGAGTTTTGATGTTTAAAAACGATGATGGGTCGAAAGCTTTTGAGAGCTTTGACAAATAAAGATATAGCACAAAGAAAAGTGTTGAGAACAAAAGGTTTTTATTGCATGCATTTGGCAGACGTGCCATGATCAAACGAGTGATTACCATGCGGCGTCATGGTAGATCATAACGATGTTCTTATTGTGCCTCGTGGACAATGAGGCCCTATCTACGTTGTGAACACCTGTGCCACGATGTTGGACAGTGTGTGATAGATTTTATATGAGTGATTACCATGCGGCGTCATGGTAGATCATAAAGATGTTCTTATTGTGCCGGGTGGACAATGAGGCCCCATCAACGTTGATATCACTTGTGCCTCGATGTTGGACAGTGTGAGATGGGTTTTGATTGCGTGTCTGTGGCTGCGTGCCTGTAACTATCGAGTCTGATCAACTCATTATGATGTTGGAGATATCTCATGAGATTAGGAAAAGTTAGATGATGTATTGAAGTGCTCATGCATAATTTTCCAAAGTTGATGTTTGGGGTGTGAAACCCATTGATAAATTGTATGCTATAGTAGGGATGCTTATGTTGTTATAACATGAAATTGTACTTGTGCCTTCTTTTGTGCGAGCATTTAGTTATTTTGTCAAATCCCTATATTGGTGTCTCACCATTACAACACATATCAGAGTAGAACAAGGGGTATGACCTCTACAAGAAGAAGGAGGCTGTCGAGTTCGAGACATCTTTGTCTTTGCTCCTGTCGGGTGTAGTGTCTGTTAGTGGCGACCAGCTTAGGTCCTATTGTATTATATGATGTTTTGGGAATAAACTAAACTAATAATGATTTAGGTATGAAAATATATGAGGCAGTATAGTTGTAAGATTTATATACTTTGTGTATCTGAATGTAATTTGATTAGGTTGTTGTTGTCGTGGTTGTGAAGTTAAAAGAAAAAAAAATTTATCACCATATTTTGAAAATATGAACGTTGAGAAAACATTATTTTCCGAAAGTAACCAGTAAATAAAGTTTTATTTCCGCAAACGGGTAACCATGTGATGACCCGAGTTTAGGGTGTCACATGTATCATGTATATGGTTGTTGTATGATATATCCAGTGTCGGTATCTCACTCTTACAGTTATATCAGGTCTCTTCGGGTTTTACTGTAGTACCTTGGTACTCTAGTACCGATGTTGTAGAGGAGTCTTTCAAGTCACTTGAAGATCTAGTGTTAGAGGTTGGGAAAGTATTCTGATTGGGGGTCTCTCCAATGAATATTTGATAGAATGATCAGCTTAGGATTCTGAGTTGGGTTGTATATCTAAAGAGGTCGGTAAATGCAGTGTTATGTACATCCATCTGTAGTTTAAACTTTCTCTTTTGAAAATGGAAACTCAGAGAAATGTTGTATGTCATGGTAACTTTTTTAAGAATGTGACTTTACGTCTTATATGTATGTATTATGGATTTCAGAGTTATCCTTAAAGAAAAATTTTATACCCCAGTTTTCCGACTTAAAAGAAAACAATTTTCCGGAAGCAACCAGTAAATTATCTTTTAATTTACTTCCGCAAGTGTTACGTAGTAATACCTAGGGGGTGTTACATGCGACGCGGGTGGAATATATATCACAATATTTATGCAATATTAAAAGGTGGATATAAAAAATGTTTGCATGTGGAGGAAAAAAGTAAAGGAAGAATATTGTTATTTTTAAAAATATTTTTTTTTTTGTGAACATTATTTTTTGTAAAAAAATTATTTTGTCTGAATCGTTGATCATAAATTGTAGGAAATATTAACTTAACAACTATTATTGATATTATAATAAAAAAAGATTTTTTTTGGTATTTCAAGTTGATGAATCATTTTTCAATGTAATTTATTAAAACACTGATACTAAACACAATGATCTTAGTAATGATATGAATTCTTTTGTCTCTTGAAAATTAATTTCATTTATTTCCCATTTTGCCCGTGCAAGTCAACCATTTTTTCAGAACATATATTTAGCAATCGCATTATTTATTTTCTCTCTTCAAAATCTATTTGATTTATTTTTGCTCGTTTCCTCTACAAGTTAATCATTTTTAAAAAAAAATTATCTATCACATTATTATTTTATTCTCTCTTGAACATCTATTTGATACTTCTACACTTTATCGTGTGTAAGTTGAATACTTTTATAAAAATATATTCATCCATCATATTATTTTTATCTTCCATCTTGAAAATCTATTTGATTTATTTACTTTGTCTGATGATAATTATAACTTTTAGAAAATATATTTATCTATCATATTTGTGACACCCCTTTTCAGGGTATCACATTTAAGTAACTTGTTGCGGAAATACACTTAATAAAATGTTGTTGGTTGCTTTCGGAAAATATAATTTTCTAGTTACTTATCCCTTTCAAAATAAGTGATAAAATTTTTTCGTTTTCTTTTACTCCATATACAATCCAACACCATTAACATAATATAAATAGGTATCATAAGAGTTTTACATTTAGACCTTCACATAATAGGTCATCTCCAAGGTCATAACATAAGAAAATAAAGACGTAATCATAATGTAGCGGTAATCTGGAATCACAACTCAAAGGAACGACTCTCAATAACCAAACATCTAGACTAACCAAGTACCACTACTTTATAAGACACCAAAAGTCCCATAGCTGGTCAATACTAGTAATCATTGTTTTCTCAAAGAATCTCATTTTCAAAAGAGAAAATCATAATAAGATTAACTTACGATCTCACAGTTAAATATATTTTTTTGGCACAACTCAACCAAAATTCCTAAGCTGGTCACTCTACAAGATAGTTATTAGAAATACCCTCGTGTCATTCCCACTAACGAATGCTTCTTCAAGCATATAGTTAAGTCCTCAAATGAGTATGAATTCCTTCGCTTCATCCGTAGTAGTGTACCACAGTACTACCTTAGTCTAGAATAAACCTGATATATTTGTAAGGGCGAGTTTCCAATATATGAGTTTTGATAAGACAATGCACGACACACAAATAGCAAATACCATATATTCACGGCATAATAAAATTATTTCGAAACAGCAGCATAATTTAATTCAAAGGGTTTCATACCCGGCAGTCATCGTCATTTTATAAAAATGCATGACACTTCAATATCCAGGCTTTATTTTTAATACCTAATCTTCGGAGATCCCACAACTTTCTGTTTTGTTTCGAGCTGATCAAGCTCTGCACATGGCACATTATAAAAACGGAATAAAACAATGCCCAAGGGAACACATAACACACTGGTAACACTCAGTACACCAAGGTTATTGTTCAAAGATTTAAGTCATTGGCTCACACAGAACACAATGGTCACTACGAATATTGGAGTTTATTGTCCATAACCTATTTCATCACTCAGAACCTCAATAGTTATCGCATAAAATTTGACACATAGTCCAGTAAAGATTCATTGGCTCACACAGAATCCCAATGATCAAATGGAACATAGTCCATAACAGATACATTGATCCACTCCGGACTCAATGATCACAACACATGACACGTCTGCCATCTATGCATGAGAAAAACTTTTATTCTCGATTTGTTTTCTTTGTCGTAGTAATATTTCCTTGTCGAAGCACAAAGCTAACGACCATGCTTAATTTCTTATTATGACTTTCCCCTTAAACAAACACAAGACACATAGCCCAAATGTTTAAAACTCAACACAGGACACACAGTCCGAGTGCTCAATCACGAGGCCCTTAACCCGATGCACCAGTCTTGGGCTTCGCGGATATGGAACTCACGCTTTCCACATCAATTTAGGACACGCAGTCCAAAAAAACAAAATCTTTGCAGGACACTCCACCCAATGACACAGATCCTTGATCTACGTGTCCATAAAACACTAGAACCCCGACGTCTCGGTTCCTAGGTTTATTTATCTGCTTGTAAAACATTTCACTCTGTGAAAAAAAATACAAAACAAAAGCTACGAAAACTTATCCAAGTTTAACGGAATAATTTCGCTGAATAAAAATACTTTTACGGAAATCCTTTTTCTGTTAAAACGTTGATAAAACCTGAAAATCATTGATAAATTCTTTTATTTTTGACTATTTTATTTCTGAAAATAATTCTTAATAAAAGTCAACTTTCAAAAAAGTAATCAATAAATAATTTTATAATAATAAAATACCTATATATTTAAGTTTTTCCCAAAAATTTTAATAAAATTCTTCTTATAACTTAAATCGCTTTTCTGTCAGAAGTAATTTTTCTGGCTGCTATATAACATTATTTTTAGAATTTAATCACTTTAAATAACATTTTATAATAAAATTGAATTTATTTTGCAAAAATTAGAGCCTGTGAAAAAATTTCACGGTTTCACCCTTACTGTCGCTTATTTATACAGTTTCCACAAAATATTATTAAAATAATAATTTTTTTTCATTGTTCTCAAATTTCCCAAATTAATCCCTCTGATTAATTATCCAAGCTTATTAAGTTTTTATCCTCAAATTAATTTTTTTAACACTGACCAATGTCATGTTTCTCAATCCAACACTCAACAGCAGATAAATTTCAATCACAGAATAACATGACATATATCCATCTATAACATGCATCATATTATTTTAATTGCAAAATATTATTGACAACGAACGTTATTTTAATTCATATTAAAATATTATTTTACAATATAATAAGTTTTTTAATCAAAAAACATTATTTTAATATGGGTTAAATTTGTGAATACAAAGAGTACATATACTATATTACAATATACTGTATTCATATAGGTTGACTACAGTATAATACAACTAGAAAGTTTGAAATTTTGACCAAACTCATGTGACAATTTGATTGGTCCAAAATTTGCCACATATGGGTGGTGTAGTAGGTGATGCAAAATATGGGTGGTGTACCTTAGCCCAACCCTTACTTTATAAAGGTTTATTGCAATGCTGATTGGGATTAATCACTAATCTCCATATTTCAAATTAGTAATTTGATTCAACAATTAAACGCCCCAAATTTATTTCCATTATACTCCTGCCTACCATTTCATATTTTATTTGAATTTTAATTATTGGGTGAACCTCACTAATTCTTTTCTTTATAACTTCAATTTGATTTATTTCAGTTTTGCAAATACCATTTTTAGAAATGCAATGAATTTGAATATATTTTCATTTATGACAGACATATATTACCATTAATGCTTTGATTCTTCGATATTCTATGAGGCAGGCAATATCTTACCACTAATGCATTGATTTAATTTTAAATTTTAAATTTATTGATTACTTTTTTAATTAAAAAGATTTAGAACATTATAGTGTTGCTTTTTTTTTTTTACAAAAACATTATAGTGTTGCTACTCTATAATTGTTTTTGTTCTAATTCGAGGAGTATCTCACCGCCAACCTGATGAGATTTTTCCCATACCCAAGGCTCGAACTCGAGACCTTGGTTAAGGGATGAGAGGCCTTTAACCACTCACGCCAACCTCAATTGGTACCCTATATATATAATCTCATGGGTTATCCAATTTGTAGTGGATATAAGTTGAAAAAAGAGGTTTGTCTTTTATGAATCATCATTGTAACACCCCGATTTTTTCTGCTTTCTAAGATCGGTATATTTAGAAATGCAATGCATTTGAATATATTTTCATTTATGACAGACATATATTAACATTAATGCTTTGATTCTTCCATATTCTATGAGGCAGGCAATATCTTACCACTAATACATTGATTTAATTTTAAATTTTAAATTTATTGATTACTTTTTTAATTAAAAAGATTTATAACATTATAGTGTTGCTTTTTTTTTTTCAAAAACATTACAGTGTTGCTACTCTATAACTGTTTTTGTTCTAATTCGAGGAGTATCCCACTGCGAACCTGATGAGATTTTTCCCATACTCAAGGCTTGAACTCGAGACCTTGGTTAAGGGATGAGAGGCCTTTAACCCCTCATGCCAACCTCAGTTGGTACCCTATATATATAATCTCATGGGTTATCCAATTTGCAGTGGATATAGGTTGAAAAAAGAGATTTGTCTTTTATGAATCATCATTGTACCACCCTGATTTTTTCTGCTTTCTAAGATCGGTATAAATATAAATAAAATTTTATATTATTATCCGAAACTTAGAAAATGATTTTGAGAAAACCAAAGTCATATTTATATCATACTTATTTTTATAAGTATATGGTTAAAATTTGGGTTAAAAATTCAGACGGAACCCGGTCTACGTTTTTACTGACAGTAAGATTTTACTGATCAGAAAACCTAATTTTGACCTAAGAACGAAATGAATAGATTTTATATCTCATTTCCAACGATATATATTATTTTGAAAATTTTCAAAATAAATAGGTTATTATACTCAATTTGGGCGTAAAAACCCTAAATCGGGTAACCGATGGAGTCGGGAACGGACGTGCAGAGACAAAAACCGACATCGGATGCAGAGACCTCTTGCAACCTATGGTGGTGAGTCATACGAATGAGTCACCAATGTCATGATGACATTTAAACAAAAATCGAGATATTTCTTTAAAATAGTGTAAAGACCATTTTGCCCTTGGACTATTTTACCCTTGAACTTTCATTGAAATGACAAGTTTGCCCCACAAGTTGTGGACACAAATCAGCCACATCTCCAACCAATCCTCACCACATGTTTGTCATGATGGCTTTAGGTGTGAAATGTCCAAAATGTCCTTGAATTTTAATGGAACTACAAGTTTATCCCTATGTATTTTTACCATTTTGTCCCCAAGTCAATTTTTGATGGACAAAACTGCCCCTCACTCCCTTAATTTCGTGCAGCCTCCCCACATCCACACTTAGTCATTTTCTAACTTCATCTTCATCATCTCACATTTTCTCTCAAAAAGCTAAGAACACCATAGTTGAGTTTGTGAAGAAAGTGCTTGTTTCCTTGCCCATTTTTCAATTCCAAGAGCTATACCATACTCTACTCACTCAATCATGATCATGTTCTTCAATTATTTTCATGATTCAATTACTTGTTCATAATTTTCAATTCCTAGATCTAGAAACTTTGAAATTGTCTATAAAATCATAGAAAAAATCCTAAAAATATGAAATCAATTTCTATGAGTTAGTTATCATCTCTACTATCATAATCCAAGAGTTTGTTGCAAACAAAATTTTCCTCCCTATTTTTCTAGTGTTAGCCGAACCTATGCCCTGGGAAGCTAGGATGAACTTTGTTTCAACTTTTGCAAAGTAACACTTGATTTGATCGCTCTAGTACTTCTACTTGTTAAATCCAAGAGCTTGATGAATTATAAAATCCCTAGCCTATTTTCTATGTGAAGGTCGAATCCATGTTCTTGAGGACTTGGATGATTTTGCTTTGGTATTCAACTTATGGTCATTGTTCTTAACTCTATACTACTCTAAGGTCATGGATCTAAGAGTATGTGAAATTTTGAGATCCCTAGTTAATTTTGATAATCATGGCCGAAATTCATTTTTGAAGGGTTGGAATATTTGATTTCAATCTTTGTATGTTAATCTTTGTTTTAGGGTTTAAGTGATCAAGGATCACTAATCCAAAGAGCTTAAGATTTTTAGAAATTTTGAGCCATAATTTGTGTCATGGCCGAAAGTCTTAAATTTTGTGGTTAAAATGGTTTTGATTCAATTTTGTTAAGTAAGCATTGTTTATGTCTTAATCTTGCTTAAGGATCCTTAATCCAAAAGCTTGCAAAATTTTATCATGTCTAGCCAACTTAAAAACCTCATAGCCGAACCTAGCATATAGGAGCATAGGTGTGTTTAGTGCTTGATTGATAATTATTTGTTGTGATTTGTTGAAGGATAAATCTTAGTGGATTATCCTGAGTTGTGCGGAGGAAACCGGAATCGAATCGGAAAGCCATTCGTGAAACCAAAGCTTGAATCTTCAAGAGGTAAGGGGAGCTTACCTGAGGGATTTTGTTTAAATAACCACACGTTATCTCGGTGTTATCTGTAAATTTTCTGTTATGAATTTCTATCACTACTACAAAAAAGGGCTTTAATAGTGCACTTTTAATAGTGTTTTTATTTGAAACGCTACTTAAAATGAGGCGGAAGACTTTTAACAGCGCTTCTTTAAGAAAGCGCTATCTTAGGATGTACCTAAGATAACACTCTCTCAAGGAAGCGCTATCTATTTCTAACGTGTAACAATAGATAGCGCTTTCTTAAGAAAACGCTATCTTAGGTATAAGAATAGACAACGCTTCTTTTATGAAGCGCTATCTATTCCTACACGTAAGTATTAAGATCTTTCCCCTGAAACTAAAGTGTTGGCTCTCAAATTTGTCTCGCTAGGTTTACCCTCCCACCGCTTCAAGGCACCGCGCGACTGTCTCCCTCCACCGCGCCTTCTGAGACACCCCGATGTGCCCCTTTGTGACATTTAGTTTAAAACCTCATTATTTAATTACTTAATCGCACGCTTAACGTGAAAATTACGTAAAAATTGAAACTTAATTTCTTAAGCAAATAGATTCATATAGAACAGAATATGCAAACATAAATATATTACATATACTTAAAGCATCAGAGTTATCCAAACACTGTTTTCAGGGCATCCCATCAATAGGATCCCGAACTGGTGCATAGTTATACAAAACATAAGCGGAAAGATAAAGCTTCACGACATAGACGCACTGGCCATAACTAACTAGACCCTAATCACCATGGGTCACAACTCGTCCTCCGGCATCCGGTTCGTAGGGAGTTCCATCCAACTCCTCCTGGTTATGTTCATCCACAGGGTCTTCTCGTATGGTTCCACAAGGAGACAAAATACAACATACAGAAATATACAGGGGATAAGAAACAGTTCTATCATCAAAAGCGGAAAAGAGTCATAGTAAACTATACAATAATTATCACAGACACAACTTCAATCAATCATCCATCTTCCATAAAATTCTTATATTCATCCTACCCTCACTCCTACAACTAAAACTCGATACTGAACATTGCTATGGTTTCATCATTATAGTTATGGTTATCGGTCAATAGTCCAAGCGACACGTCCCATTCCCGGTGCACATCCTTAGTCATGGTGAGAATGCTCATGCAAAGCAATGACACTATAGCTGCACAATAAACCCGATGCACACCCCGGATCGTGGGTGCTCATGCAAAGCAATGACACTATAGCTGCACGATTATCCCGGTGCACACCTTCACCATGGTAAGAACGCTCACGCAAAGCGTGACACTACAGCTGCACGATGATCCCGGTGCACACCTCATCCACTCACAGAGGTGCTCATGCAAAGCAATGACACTCGTAGCTGCACAAGTTAAGTTTACCCTTTGGACGGTCCCACAAGGACTTCGGGTCTTGTATGTGTCCCACATACGGTTATAGAAACAAAACAACTTATGAACCTCGCAGACTCCTATGGTCATAACCTAGTGCCTTAACCTCTCATCAAGACCTAAACACATGCTCGATGTCACAACACCTCTTTAACATATTTCATGCAGGTTAGGCACCTCTGGTAATCATTATGATCCTCACGCCCAAAACAACTCATCTCTTAGACCACATATATATCTTCGCTTAATCCACTAAGCATAAAGTAAATACCACACAGATCATGCATAACATCAAGTCAATAAAAGATATTTCAAAACATCAACATAGCACTAAATCAGTTCAACAAAGGTAATAAAACTCAAATCAACCATCAACAGTATAAACATCAACCTAATATCGATCAACCTACAATCCCCGAATCACCATGGATGTTTTATAAAAGCAATTTAAAGCGATTCTGGTCTTGTCGATTATTCGACTTCTAGTAGGGTTTAGGTCGCCCTACATAATTACTACATAATTTACTACTTATCGATTCCGACGATAGGTTGATTCTTTCCCCCACCTGGGTTATCACCGAACTCTCGAACTCGAAGCTCCTCGTTTCCTCCGAGATGGAAGTCTAAGGTTACAAAACATGAAATCATGAGTTAAAACTCAATCAAAGAACACTAACCACAAGGTACAGGTTCGGTTCATACAATAAACTAGGATTAGGATTAGGGGTTTCGGAAATTTATGCGACTCTTGGATTTATGATCCTTAAGTGCTAGGAGTTTAAAACATGATTACTTTAAACAAAGTTTGAACAAAAATCCCACCAAGTTACACTTGATGGAGATTCGGCCTTGACCAATAAGATAGGCTAGGAACATTTAAACTTTCCAATCTTTTTGGTTTAGCATCCATTAATAGTAAGGAGCTCAAAACCATGATCACTTTGGAAAAATGAAAAACGAAACACCCTAGGTCCATAACCTTTAAGATTCGGCCATCCTTGGGTTTCTATGATAAAAATCTTTAAATTCTTCCAATCTCTTAGACCTTTTAGCATCCAATAACTTATGGAGCTCAAGTCTATGATCATCTTGAAAGCAACATAGGACTTTAAATAACAAAGCTCATAAGCACATAAGGTAAGAACAACATAGGTTTATAAGTAATTAAGGTATAATGACATAAGTAAATGAATCATAAATGACATAAAGTAAATGACATAATGTAAATGACATAAAGTAAATGACATAAATATAAATGGCATAAAAGTAAATGACATAATGTAAATGACATAAATATAAATGGCATAAAAGTAAATGACATAATGTAAATGACATAAAGTAAATGACATAAATATAAATGGCATAAAAGTAAATGACATAATGTAAATGACATAAATATAAATGGCATAAAAGTAAATGACATAATGTAAATGACATAAAGTAAATGACATAAATATAAATGGCATAAAAGTAAATGACATAATGTAAATGACATAAATATAAATGGCATAAAAGTAAATGACATAAAAGTAGAGTAAAAATCTTTAAACTTTCCAATCACTTTAGACATAGCATCCTTTAACATAAAGGAGCCTTGGTCCATGATCATTTTGGGAAACAAATCTTTAAACTTTCCAATCACTTTAAACATAGAATCCTTTAACATAAAGGAGCCTTGGTCCATGATCATTTTGGAAAACAAATCTTTAAATACAAACTCATACTTGTAAAAGTTGAAACAAGATCCATCTAAACCATATGCATGGTTTCGGCCTCATTAGAAAGTAGAGGTTAGGAAACTTTGTTTTACACAACCTTTTAGTATGTTAAACTACAAGTAAATACAAGACCATAGAAATTGGTTTCAACTCAAAAGGAGTTTTCTACCATTTTTGAGAGATTTTTGAAGATAAAAGCTCATATATGACATAAAGAAGAAACTTTAGAAAAAGATGAAGTTTTTAAAGAAAAGAATACATGAGACTATTACCCTAAGCAAGAGGAACAACTTTTATGAAGAACACTTAGTGAAAAGAAGAAGAAAAACTAAAGCTTTGGAAGCTTGAAGTTAAGAAAATATGAAAGCTTAAGAGTTTTAATGGAGTAGGAGAAAGGAAAGTGATGAAGTGAAGATGAAGAGTGGTATTTATAGAGGAAAGGGGGAGGGTGCACGGTTTTGAGAAGAGGAAGCAAGGCTTGGAGAGGAAGTTTTGGTTTAAGGCATTGTTTGGATCATTTAAGGAAGGTTTAATGGGTTTTATGAATAAAATAGATTATAATTTGAAAAGGGTAATCATGATTACTTTAAAGTGTGTCATAAGCATTTACAGTATGTCATAAGCATTTAATTTGGCATCCCATCAATCCTTCCCTCATCCTTTAGGGTTCCTTTAACTGTTTAAATACGTAACCGGTGGCACATCCGATCGTATTTTCCGAAGGTTTCACCTGAATAAAATATTTTATTTTATTTTATTTTTGAACGAAAATTTTCAAAGTAACCAAAGTTGAAGGAAACATGATAAAAACATTAACCGTCTCGTTCACGGGTCAAAATTAGGTTTTTCTGCTCGATAAACTTATACCGGCGGTGAAAACGCAGACCGACTTTACCTCGAATTTTCAACCGAAAATTTTCTTGTGACTTCATATGATAATGTGGATTAGGAATATGATTTTATTTTATTAAACAAAATATTTTCTACTTTCATATTAAAATATAATTACTTATATTTTAATTGATTTAACAATATAATGAAAATCGTGTACATTACATTACTACCCCTCTTAAAAGAAAATTCCGTCCTCAGAATTTACATACCTCAGAAAAGATGTGGATATTGTTATTGCATATCCGCCTCGCGTTCCCAAGTTGCATCTCCAGTAGTTTCATCCCATATGACCTTAACCAAAGGAATCTGTCTACCACGAAGTTCCTTAATCCTTCTATCTGCGATCCTCACAGGTAAGGCCTCATGCTCTAGGTTCTCTCGCAGTTGTATCGACTCAGACTCAATCACATGGGATGGATTAGGATAGTACTTTCTCAACTGAGAAACATTAAAGACATCATGAATGTTGGAAAGATTTGGTGGCAACGCCATTTGGTAAGCTACTGGACCAATTTGTCGAAGAATCTGAAAAGGTCCCATGAAACGAGGAGTAAGTTTTCTAGATTTGATAGCTCTGCCAATTCCAGTTTTCCGAGTAACTCTCAAGAATACATGATCACCTTCCTGGAATTCTAATGGTCTCCTCCTCTTGTCACTGTAGTTCCTTTGCCTATCCTGTGCTTCCTTCATATTTTCCCTTATCTTCCTGACTTGTTCCGTAGTCTGTTGTACCACATCCGGGCCCAAAACTTGGTTCTCACCAGTCTCATACCAACATAATGGGGTCCTACACTTTCTGCCGTACAGAGCCTCATACGGTGCCATTCCGATACTACTGTGGAAACTGTTGTTATAAGTAAATTCAATCAATGGAAAGAACTCATCCCAACTGCCAGTGTGTTCCAACACACAAGCTCTCAATAGATCCTCCAATGATTGAATTGTCCTCTCTGATTGCCCATCGGTTTGGGGATGATAGGCAGAACTCATTCTCAATTTCGTTCCCAAGGCATGTTGCAATTGTTTCCAAAATTGAGAGGTAAATCTAGGATCTCGATCGGAGACAATGCTTGATGGCACGCCATGCAATCTAACCACTTCGCTGATGTAAATCTGGGTTAACTTTTCTAATTTTTCACCTTCTCTAATAGGTAAGAAGTGAGCACACTTCAGTCAACCTATCAATGATAACCCAAATCGCATCATGCTTCTTAGGAGTTCGTGGTAATCCGGCCCACGAAATCCATAGCTATACTATCCCATTTCCATTCGGGATATCTAAAGATTGTAATAATCCTGCTGGTTTCGATGTTCAATCTTCGCCTTTTGACACACCAAGCAAGATAAAACATACTCTGCTACTTCCTTCTTCATTCTGGTCCACCAAAACATTTTCCTCAAATCTTGATACATCTTTGTGGATCCAGGATGAAAACTCAACTTACTCTTGTGTGCTTCTTCCAAAATCATCTTCCTAAGTTCTGCATCCTCGGCACACATATCCTATCCTTAAACCTTAACACACCATCTGCTCCCCTAGTGAACTCAAACTTTACCCCCGTCTATCCCCTTACTAACCTCCCGAAGGTATAGATCCTGAACTTGCTTATCTTTAAGATCTTTCAAGAAATCACTACTAATAGTGACCATACTTAAGCAAACTTTATCTTTCCGTAATTCCATTCCTAGGCTCAGATCTCCGAATTGTTCAAGCAATTCTAACTCCTTAACCATCATTGCGGATACATGCAAGGACTTCCTACTTAAGGCATCTGCTACCACATTGGCCTTACCGGTGGTGGTACAATAACTCAAAATCGTAATCTTTTATGAACTCCATCCACCTCCGCTGCCTCATATTCAATTCCTTTTGATCGAATAGATACTTCAGGCTCTTATGGTCCATTGAAAACATTAAACCTTGCTCCATACAAAAAGTGTCGCCATATCTTTAAAGCGAACATTATTGTACTGCTAACTCCAAATCATGAGTCGGGTAATTCCTCTCATGAATCCTAAATTGTCGGGAAGCATAAGCGACAACTCTTCCCTCTTGCATCGAACACAACCTAAACCTTGGTATGACGCATCACAAGTATACATCAAACTGTCCTAGAGGGTGCGGTAAGATCAAACACAGGTGATGTAGTCAACCTTTCCTTCAACTTTTGAAAACTTTGCTCACACTTGTCCGCCCATACAAAAGTTGTATCCTTTCTTGTTAAGCTGTGTCATGGACAACGCAATCTTAGAGAATCCCTCTATGAACCTCCGATAATATCCAAGCAAGTCCTAAGAAACTCCGTACTTCACTCACTGACTTAGGTCGTTCCCATTTAAGAAACTGCCTCAACCTTAGCTGGATCTACGGCTATTCCTTCTTTATTAATCACGTGCCCTAGGAATTGCACTTCTTCCAGCCAAAACTCACACTTGCAAAGTTTGGCATAAAGTTGCCTATCCTTTAAGACTCGCAATACCAAACTCAAATGTTCCTCATGCTCTTCCCACGTACGAGAGTAGATAAGAATATCGTCGATAAACACAACAACAAACTTATCGAGGAAAGGTCTAAAAATTCGGTTCATGTAATCCATGAACACGGCTGGCGCATTAGTTACACCGAAAGGCATGACTAAATACTCATAGTGCCCATACCTCGTCCTAAAAGCCGTCTTGGGTATATCTTCCTTCCTTACCCCCGATCGATGATACCCGGATCTTAAATCAATCTTTGAGAATATTCTTTGCTCCCTTCAACTGATCCATCAAGTCATCGATCCGAGGCAACGGATACTTGTTCTTAATTGTCACATTATTCAACGTATGTACTCTATGCACAACCTCGCACTTCCATCCTTTTTCTTAACGAACAACACGGTGCCCCCCAAGGAGAAACACTCGGTCTGATGAACTCTTTCCCCATCATATCGTCCAATTGTTCCTTCAACTCAGTCAACTCAACCGGTGACATCCGATAAGGTGCTATAGATATAGGTCCTGTCCCTGGTACTAGGTCTATAGTGAATTCCACTTCTCTTTCCGGTGGCAAACCTGGAACGTCTGGAGGGAAAACTTCAGGAAACTCTCTCACGATAGGTATAGAATCTATGTTAGGGATCTCATTAGCTTCCATTGCACAAAGCCTCACAAATTCCTGAGAGTTGTTACTCCTCAGAGGTATTCCTTCATTGGCAGACACTATACTAGAAGGTTCAAGAAATGATAAGGTCTTACTAGAACAATCTAGCATTACATGGTTAGTCGAAAGCCAATCCATGCCAAGGATAACATCTATCTGTTGCATAGGCAAACAAATGAGGTCTACAACAAAAGTTCGATTTTCAATCACTATAGGACACTTTAAGCAAACAGATATGGTAATCAAAGGATTACTAGTTGGAGTAGATACCGTAAGGATATAAGGCAATTTGGAGACAGTTAAGTTCAAATGATCTTTACACTCATGCGAGATAAAAGAATGAGTAGCGCCTGAGTCAAACAATACGTTAGAGAGTCTACCACCTATCGAGACACATACCTTGTATGAGTTCAAACAGATTGGGAGGATTCAGCTCCCTTCACGGTAAACACCCTTCCAGTGGCTTGGGGTCTAGTCGTTTGGGCACCTCTTCCAGCTCCACCTCTATTATCTCCGTAACCTTTTCCCATAGCTGCTAGTTGTTGCATAACCTTTATGCTGCAGTCTCGTGCCATGTGACTCCGATTTCCCACGGTTGAAGCGATTAGGTCCACTTGAACAGTTGTTTGCATAATGTGGTCCCCCACATCTGAAGCAAACTACACTTTGCGATTGCTGACCAGTTCTAGTCGCTGGTGCTGGTCCCTGTTTCTGCCCAGGTCTAACATATGGTTTCTGTCTCCACTGGGAACCACTTCCCCCGCGCCTCTGGAAACTTGATCGGTTAGGTCCTCCAATCCTCATTTGTTTCTGCTCATTAGCTATCCTCAGATCTATGCTTTCGATGGCACTGCATCTCCCGACTAGCTCGGGAAATCTTGTATGTCAAGAGACACTACTGACCCTCTGCAGCTCATCTCTCGAGCCCTTCCTCGAATCGTCTACATTGCCGGTCTTCATTCGGAAACCTCGATAGTATTCAGAAAACTTGATCAGCGCCTCAAACCTCGATGCATACTCACCAATGCGGACATATTGCCTTGCTTGAGGTTTGTGAATTCCTTTTCCTTCTCACGTCTAACTATACGTGGAAAATACTTCTCGAAGAAGCAATCAGTGAATAATTTCCAGGTAACTACACTACCTTCAGCCTCCAATAACCTTCTTTTGCCCTTCCACCAGAATTCTGCCCCCTCAGTCAACATAAAGGCGGCATAAGTCACCTTTCTATCCTCTGGGAAGCACATAGTATCGAATATCTTCTCAATCTCCTGTATCCACCATTCTGCTTTCTCTGGATCATATTCTCCTCTGAATTTAGGTGGCTTCCCATTCATAAAGGTTGCCAATCCGGCATCCTCAGCTGCAACTGCCCTCCTCCGGTTCTTGATCTCTAGCTGCTCTTTGTTCATTTGCGGCATCTCAAGATTCTCTGCTGGGTTTGCAATAGCATAGCAGCAGCTATTGTCTCCATGGTGTTGGGAGTCGAAGATGATCCTCCTCCAATGTCGGCGTTGTCATTGTGGCTCCAATGACCCTTTCTGGAGTCCTTTCTCCACTGTTAGTTGGACGTCCTCTTCCACGTGCCATGATTCTGGTGAAAGAAATCATCCGCTCTAATTAGTATGACATATAATACTACATAAGCAAGTGTATAAATACCATATGCCATACTAATATTAACTTTTGTATTAGTTTTGGACACTCTACCCCACTTCTAAACATAGTCTAAATCCGATGTGGATTCAACTAGACACGGCCAGTAACAACACCCTAACTTTTAGCAGTCCGATCAGAATCAAACTGCTCTGATACCAAATGAGACACCCCGATGTGCCCCTTTGTGACATTTAGTTTAAAACCTCATTATTTAATTACTTAATCGCACGCTTAATGTGAAAATTACGTAAAAATTGAAACTTAATTTCTTAAGCAAATAGATTCATATAGAACAGAATATGCAAACATAAATATATTACATATACTTAAAGCATCAGAGTTATCCAAACACTGTTTTCAGGGCATCCCATCAATAGGATCCCGAACTGGTGCATAGTTATACAAAACATAAGCGGAAAGATAAAGCTTCACGACATAGACGCACTGGCCATAACTAACTAGACCCTAATCACCATGGGTCACAACTCGTCCTCCGGCATCCGGTTCGTAGGGAGTTCCATCCAACTCCTCCTGGTTATGTTCATCCACGGGGTCTTCTCGTATGGTTCCACAAGGAGACAAAATACAACATACAGAAATATACAGGGGATAAGAAACAGTTCTATCATCAAAAGCGGAAAAGAGTCATAGTAAACTATACAATAATTATCACAGACACAACTTCAATCAATCATCCATCTTCAATAAAATTCTTATATTCATCCTACCCTCACTCCTACAACTAAAACTCGATACTGAACATGGCTATGGTTTCATCATCATAGTTATGGTTATCGGTCAATAGTCCAAGCGACACGTCCCATTCCCGGTGCACATCCTTAGTCATGGTGAGAATGCTCATGCAAAGCAATGACACTATAGCTGCACAATAAACCCGGTGCACACCCCGGATCGTGGGTGCTCATGCAAAGCAATGACACTATAGCTGCACGATTATCCCGGTGCACACCTTCACCATGGTAAGAACGCTCACGCAAAGCGTGACACTACAGTTGCACGATGATCCCGGTGCACACCTCATCCACTCACAGAGGTGCTCATGCAAAGCAATGACACTCGTAGCTGCACAAGTTAAGTTTACCCTTTGGACGGTCCCACAAGGACTTCGGGTCTTGTATGTGTCCCACATACGGTTATAGAAACAACACAACTTATGAACCTCGCAGACTCCTATGGTCATAACCTAGTGCCTTAACCTCTCATCAAGACCTAAACACATGCTCGATGTCACAACACCTCTTTAACATATTTCATGCAGGTTAGGCACCTCTCGGTAATCATTATGATCCTCACGCCCAAAACAACTCATCTCTTAGACCACATATATATCTTCGCTTAATCCACTAAGCATAAAGTAAATACCACACAGATCATGCATAACATCAAGTCAATAAAAGATATTTCAAAACATCAACATAGCACTAAATCAGTTCAACAAAGGTAATAAAACTCAAATCAACCATCAACAGTATAAACATCAACCTAATATCGATCAACCTACAATCCCCGAATCACCATGGATGTTTTATAAAAGCAATTTAAAGCGATTCTGGTCTTGTCGATTATTCGACTTCTAGTAGGGTTTAGGTCGCCCTACATAATTACTACATAATTTACTACTTATCGATTCCGACGATAGGTTGATTCTTTCCCCCACCTGGGTTATCACCGAACTCTCGAACTCGAAGCTCCTCGTTTCCTCCGAGATGGAAGTCTAAGGTTACAAAACATGAAATCATGAGTTAGAACTCAATCAAAGAACACTAACCACAAGGTACAGGTTCGGTTCATACAATAAACTAGGATTAGGATTAGGGGTTTCGGAAATTTATGCGACTCTTGGATTTATGATCCTAAAGTGCTAGGAGTTTAAAACATGATTACTTTAAACAAAGTTTGAACAAAAATCCCACCAAGTTACACTTGATGGAGATTCTGCCTTGACCAATAAGATAGGCTAGGAACATTTAAACTTTCCAATCTCTTTGGTTTAGCATCCATTAATAGTAAGGAGCTCAAAACCATGATCACTTTGGAAAAATGAAAAACAAAACACCCTAGGTCCATAACCTTTAAGATTCGGCCATCCTTGGGTTTCTATGATAAAAATCTTTAAATTCTTCCAATCTCTTAGACCTTTTAGCATCCAATAACTTATGGAGCTCAAGTCTATGATCATCTTGAAAGCAACATAGGACTTTAAATAACAAAGCTCATAAGCACATAAGGTAAGAACAACATAGGTTTATAAGTAATTAAGGTATAATGACATAAGTAAATGAATCATAAATGACATAAAGTAAATGACATAATGTAAATGACATAAAGTAAATGACATAAATATAAATGGCATAAAAGTAAATGACATAATGTAAATGACATAAATATAAATGGCATAAAAGTAAATGACATAATGTAAATGACATAAAGTAAATGACATAAATATAAATGGCATAAAAGTAAATGACATAATGTAAATGACATAAATATAAATGGCATAAAAGTAAATGACATAATGTAAATGACATAAAGTAAATGACATAAATATAAATGGCATAAAAGTAAATGACATAATGTAAATGACATAAACATAAATGGCATAAAAGTAAATGACATAATGTAAATGACATAAAGTAAATGACATAAATATAAATGGCATAAAAGTAAATGACATAAAAGTAGAGTAAAAATCTTTAAACTTTCCAATCACTTTAGACATAGCATCCTTTAACATAAAGGAGCCTTGGTCCATGATCATTTTGGGAAACAAATCTTTAAACTTTCCAATCACTTTAGACATAGCATCCTTTAACATAAAGGAGCCTTGGTCCATGATCATTTTGGGAAACAAATCTTTAAACTTTCCAATCACTTTAGACATAGCATCCTTTAACATAAAGGAGCCTTGGTCCATGATCATTTTGGAAAACAAATCTTTAAATACAAACTCATACTTGTAAAAGTTGAAACAAGATCCATCTAAACCATATGCATGGTTTCGTCCTCATTAGAAAGTAGAGGTTAGGAAACTTTGTTTTACACAACCTTTTAGTATGTTAAACTACAAGTAAATACAAGACCATAGAAATTGGTTTCAACTCAAAAGGAGTTTTCTACCATTTTTGAGAGATTTTTGAAGATAAAAGCTCATATATGACATAAAGAAGAAACTTTAGAAAAAGATGAAGTTTTTAAAGAAAAGAATACATGAGACTATTACCCTAAGCAAGAGGAACAACTTTTATGAAGAACACTTAGTGAAAAGAAGAAGAAAAACTAAAGCTTTGGAAGCTTGAAGTTAAGAAAATTTGAAAGCTTAAGAGTTTTAATGGAGTAGGAGAAAGGAAAGTGATGAAGTGAAGATGAAGAGTGGTATTTATAGAGGAAAGGGGGAGGGTGCACGGTCTTGAGAAGAGGAAGCAAGGCTTGGAGAGGAAGTTTTGGTTTAAGGCATTGTTTGTATCATTTAAGGAAGGTTTAATGGGTTTTTGGAATAAAATAGATTATAATTTGAAAAGGGTAATCATGATTACTTTAAAGTGTGTCATAAGCATTTAAAGTATGTCATAAGCATTTAATTTGGCATCCCATCAATCCTTCCCTCATCCTTTAGGGTTCCTTTAACTGTTTAAATACGTAACCGGTTGCACATCCGATCGTATTTTCTGAAGGTTTCACCCGAATAAAATATTTTATTTTATTTTATTTTTGAACGAAAATTTTCAAAGTAACCAAAGTTGAAGGAAACATGATAAAAACATTAACCGTCTCGTTCACGGGTCAAAATTAGGTTTTCTGCTCAGTAAACTTATACTGGCAGTGAAAACGCAGACCGACTTTCGTCTGAATTTTCAACCGAAAATTTTACTGTGACTTCATATGATAATGTGTATTAGGAATATGATTTTATTTTATTAAACAAAATATTTTCTACTTTCATATTAAAATATAATTACTTATATTTTAATTGATTTAACAGTATAATGAAAATCAGGCTGTTACACCTTCCACTGTGCCGCCGTTCTCCTTCAGTCTCGCCGGTCGCAGCATCATCTCCGAACGGTAAGCCTTCCTCAGTCTTTCACTCTTCCATTCACTCTCCACCGTCGACCTCAAGCACGTCGTTGCTACTTGCTGGCAAAGAGAAAAGGGAATCTTCCTTCACTCTCCCTGGAACCGGAAGAAGAAGAGTCAAACTAGAGAAAAGGGAACCATCGATCGCCATCTCTTCACCTGGACTGGGGTTTCAACAAAACACAGGAACCCTTATTTTTCGTAAGCTTCTCTCTCTATTTGCTTCTCTCTCCTTTTCCCTCTTCTATTTTCTGAAAAACAAGTGTTATCGGACCAATAATTATGCTAGATTTCCTTTCTTCTAGGTTTCACATGCACACAACAGGACAGTTATTCAGTAATATGCAATGGAGTAACAAAGTGACCTTTCAGGCATGTGTATAATGTTTAGGAGTTTAGGTAGTCTTAGCATTTAAATTCAAGCAAAGTTTATTGTTTCGAACTAATATATGTGTATGTGTTGAATGATTATGAATAAAGGAAAAGGATTTCCACCCATTTTTCCCCTTGAGATAATATCAAGTTAAAGTCTCCAAAAATTAACCAGTTTAGATCACGGAGCTCAACTAGATTTTCCTAATCTACATTTTTAAGTATTCATTTTCCTTCTATCAGGGTCACAGTTGTTGTGCTTAAGTAATGAACATGCAACTAAGAAGAAGTGATAGCACTTATGGGGATTAATATAATAGTCTAAAGAAAAATGACAATGATAATTCCCTTCCTGTATTTAATTTGTTCCAGAATCATCTTTTGCCCAGTTAAGAAATTCATGAAGCTTGTTCTGTAACAACTTCAAGGTTTGAATTTTTGTTGTTTCCTTGATTTGATTTTTAAATATAGCAGGTTTTAGACTTACACTTCTAGGAGAAATCAGATGTATCATGGTAAATTTTCCCTTACACCCAAGAATGAAATCAAGGACCCAACAGGCTCAACATTTCCTAGTTACAAACATAGCAGTAATCCGAATCCCATGCATGTTTCTTCTTCATCTTCTTCTGCTTCTTCAGATGATGAAAATGACACGTCTAATGATGAGGTATCCAAACAACTAGTCCTTTACAATCCTGTAGCAGATGGTAACAACACAATTGAACTTGTCCTTGATCCTCTTCAATGTGAACCTCCATTGCTCCCACGAAGCAAATCTCCAAGTTCAGCTCCCAGAGTTTTGACAGAAGTAGGTGCTTTCACTGTTCAATGCTCATCCAGCTTTAAATGGAGGCTTATTCCAACAAAGGAAAAATATGAAGAAATACGTGAACATATCATGGAACAGCCGTTTGTTTGTCAAAAAGCTCATGAGTGGCGGCCTGATGTATCATGTGATGATCCAGAGGATATTTCTCAGGATGGCAACAGGATTTAGGCTATTGATAAGCCAAGCATTGCACAGCCTCCGGCTGGATGACAGCGACTGCTACGGATTAGAGGTGATGGGAGCACCAAGTTTGCAGATATGTATGCATCTGTTACTGGTTATTATTATTTTTATTTGTTATAGTGGAATAGAAATACCCTTATGCATTAATACAGTACTACTTTTCTTCATCCACTAATGAACTTTTTGGGCTAGGAAGTTCTCATGGAAATTCTAATTTGTCAATCATCAAGTTTTTGTTACCCTGATTTTTTAATATTTCAGATATTATGTAGCACCATCAGGCAAGAGACTCCGCTCAATGGTAGAGATCCAAAAGTATGTTCCTGCTGCTTCTGCTTTACTGTCATTGTGATGTAACCTTTAATGTTACCGTACTTTTTCCGAGTTATTATTTCTTAAGCATTGGCTTTGATGTTTCTTATAATTTGTTCTTGGTGCTTCTGCATTTTTAGGTTCTTGATGGATCATCCAGAGTATATGAGAGAAGGGGTAACTTTGTCACGGTTTCAAATACCTAAGCCACTGCAAGAAAACTATGTGTGGAAGCGCCCTGCTAGACTTGCATATTCATGTGAAGGCAATGGACATGTTGAACCCAAGCAAGGTATATATAATATATAACAAAGTATATATGGGGTCCAGTGTAAGGCTTAGAGTGATACAATGTAATTTGATCCTAAAAAATATTCTTGTATAGGTAGGTACAACAATTTGTTTAGCTCTTTCACACACACACACACACACACACACACACACACACACACACACACACACACACATATATATATATATTGCCCCTCTTTTCTCCTACATCCGTTTGTATGTTAATTTTTCAATTTATCTTTAGACCCTTATGCCAGAAAGGAGTCTATTTTGTGCCTTGTCCGGTATTTTTTTTCCTAATCATGAAATATGACATCTGCACTGCAAAAGACATGAATTTCTCAACTGATTCAGAATGCAGCAAGAGAAACATCTGTCAATTTAGCACCCTCTTTTTGAAAGAAGCATCTGAGTACTAAGGATTTTACTATTTTTGTGCATTGTTTTAATTTTAATGTTTATATGACATCTGCACTGCAAAAGACATGAATTTCTCAACTGATTCAGAATGCAGCAAGAGAAACATCTGTCAATTTAGCACCCTCTTTTTGAAAGAAGCATCTGAGTAGTAAGGATTTTACTATTTTTGTGCGTTGTTTTAATTTTAATGTTTATATGTATGATGCAGTGCATCCTCTAGCATGGGCAGGTCCAGAAGACTCTGCAAATTTGCATGAGGGAAGGCCAGAGCTTCCTGCTCCATGCATGGGATCCCATGTTTCTGACCCTATCAGTCGTCCCACAAAGAAGCAAGCAACTCCCAGATCCTTCCAAAATAGTGCATAATAGTAAGAAGATTATCAACTCTGAAGTTAGAAAAGAAGGCCCTTGATCAGATCTCTAGATATCATTTGGGCTGATCACCTCCTTTTTTGTGTTGCTTTTGGGTAGACGGATTGCATCTTCCTGTGTAATTCGTCTTACAAAGAGAAATAGATTGTCCTTTTGGATAAGAAAAGCTAAGTGTTGATGATGAACTGCAACAGAATATGAAAGGTTTACTCACTACTAGATTGTCCTTTTAGATCTTGGTCTCCATGTCTTAACCTTCTTATTAAATTACAAGATAGGTGTTTATCATGAGATTCCAGGAAACCATAAAAAACAGTTCCTCTCCATTTATAGTGATCATCACCGGAGGTTAATTTAAGCAAATTTTCATTTTTTCTGTTGCAGAGTAGGAACAATATTCAAGGATAGATTAGGTTTAACACTTGTTGAGCTCTTTTCCACCTACTGTTACCGATTGAAGTTGCTGATGATTGAAAATTGTATTTACCTTCTGACTCTCTGTTTTCATCTTTATCTTCACCATTGTGATTTTGTACTAAAGTTGAAGATTGGACTTCTTTAATCAGACACAGGCTCTTAATATCTATTCTGGTTTCTGTTTTGGCAAATGAGTATTTTCTGTATGTTACATTTAGTAATAGTATGTTGCAATAGTCTTGTTTTGAATCTTAGATTAAACCCTGAAGTTATTCTGTTGGCAATTAAGTATTTTAAATAAATAGGTGCATGCCATAGAATATGGATGTTTCTCTGCCTGGTTACTAATATCAGTGTTTATTTCTGTGAATTACAGGCTAGTGAGATTGTCAGAAAGGAATATGACATGAAGTGTAAAATCTTAAGGCACCTGGAATCAAAAGAAGTAAAGACCTCCACAATCGATAAAACTCGTGCTGCAGTCAAGGATCTGCACTCAAGAATCAGAGTTGCAATTCACAGGATAGACTCTATATCAAAGAGGATTGAGGAATTAAGGGACAAAGAGCTTCAGCCACAGCTTGAGGAGTTGATTGAAGGGTATCAATATACAGGTTTTGCTCGTTTTATGATGTGTCTATTTTGTGCTGTCATGTATTGGCTTTATAATACATTGTATATCTGGGATAAAATGTGTACCATGAAGAGCAATCATGAAAGTCTTTAATAAACAGAAAGTGTTTTAAGAAAAAAGTTTATTAGAATCTGATGTAAGGAACACTGCTTTCCTTCTCTCCTGTTTCTAGTGCCTGTTGTCAAACTATAATTATCATTCTTTGCTCTTCAAATCTAGAAGCTATCAGTCCCTGCGTTGTGTCCTGGTAAAAGGGCTAGTCACTAGTGTCAACAGGTGGTCTGGGGTCCCTGAAATGTTTAAACATCAAACCCTTTTGTCCAAATTAGGAGTAATGTTATAGTTCAATGTAGTTGACAGTTTTCCATGTTCTAGTGTTACTTTTAACTTTAGTAATACCCTATACAAGATTGCTGGCTTTCTATTTTGTAACCCGCTGATGCACTAACAACCTTTAATGTCATTTTAATGAATTTGGATCTGTAAGTAACTTAGTAAAGTTTATTTAGTCATTGGGATGTATGGTTCACACATAAATTTACTTGTATTGAACTTCTCGCTTTTGTACTTCATCTGTTTCTGTTTTGCTTCAATGGCAGGTTAAGTCAGATGTGGGAAGTGATGTTTGAATGCCACAAGCTTCAGTTTCAGATCATGTCAGCATCATATAACAATAGCCATTTTAGAATCGCCATGCATTCTGAATTACATAGGCAGATTACTGCCTATCTTGAAAATGAACTCCACTTTCTATCATCAAGCTTTACCAAGTGGGTCGGAGCTTAGAAATCCTATCTGGAGGCTTTAACTGGGTGGCTTCACAAATATGTTCCTCTTCAGCAAAAGTCATCCTATCTGGTGGCTTTAACACTGTTGGTATAGCTTTGTGTTGAGCACATGAATGGTGACTTTCAGATACAAGTCCATTGGATGGAGGCATTTGTACACGAAAGGATGTAATAAAGTCAGCATTGAATTACCTTATATGTAAGTTTAGTCATTTTAAGAATAGAAGGAAACTGATAATTGGTTTGGATAGGTTATTATGATTGGGTGGTTACAGACCCGGTAAAAGCTGCAAGTACTAGGTTCTGATGGTGAATAAATTTTTGTGCCAGAGACAAGTTGTATAGTGCCATTTTTGTAACCAAGGGTTTGTGGCAAGAATTTTACTTTCCTCCATCATTTTCTGTACCAACAATGTTATCTTTTCATTTTATGTTATGTATATATAATTATAGGTTAATGTTTATTTGAATTTTAGGAGGAAACACTCAGATGACTGAGCTGAGAGCTCTTATAGTAGACCATCTTGATTAGTAAACTCCTTTACAGTGGTTCTTCCTTATGTTGTTGGGTTATTATTGTATACGGGTTGGGGTACCCCTTCTACCCTTTAATCAATATACTTTTAGCTTATCGAAAAAAAAATTGTATTTAAGCTTTTGTATGTAAATGTATGGTTTGTTGAGTTTTGTTAAATGCAATGGGATGGATAAACTGTTTAATGTCTTAGTTTTGTTGAGTGCATGTGGGAAATATAAAAAAACAATGTAAATAATTAAAAAAAAAAGGGGAATAGGTAGCGTTTTCTTGAAAAAACGCTGCCTAAAGTTAAAAATAGATAGCGCTTCCTTGAGAAAGCATTATCTATTGCAAACTTTAGACAGCGCTTTGTCAAGGAAGCGTTACCTATTCCTACTTTCAGTAGCGCTTTCTTGAAAAAACCCTGCCTAAAGTGACAAATAGATAGTGCTTCCTTGAGAAAGCGCTGTCTAAAGTATGTAATAGATTGTCTTATTACCAACTTTAGACAACACTTTCTCAAGGAAGCGCTACCTATTCCTACTTTCAGTAGCGCTTTTTTAAGCGCTATTGAATCTCTCCCACCTTCAGTAGCAGATGAATATATAGCACTTTGAAGCGCTACTAAAAGCCAAAAAAAAGCGCTACTGAAGCCCTTTTCTGTAGTAGTGAATAGTTTTTAGTTGTTTATTGTTTAATTTGCTATATGCTTTGGATGTGATCGTAACTGTGATGTATGCAATAATTGTGATGTATGCTATACTGTGCAACCTGACATTGGTCAGTGTTTAATTAATTCCGAGGTTAAAAGCTTAATAAGCTTATATATTCAACCAAAGAAGTAATGGTGAAAATTGGTGTAAAAGTGGAAAAGTAATCTTTTAATGATTTTTGGGCGGAACCGTGAAAATTTTGCACAAGCGTTAGTTTTCTCATAATAAATTCATCAATAATATAAAAAATCAGTTAGAGTAATTAAGTTACCAAAATAAAGTAAGATTGAATTTGGAATAATTATTTCCGACAGAAAAGTCATCTTTGATTTATAAAGGGATTTTATAGAAAAACATTTAAGAAACACATATTGTTTTATTTTACATTCGTTTTGAAACGGTTTTCTTAAGAGTTGATATTCTTTCTCCACGAGCAATATTTTCAAGTGTAAAATAATTTATAAAAGAAATAGTTAATTTTTGACTTATAAAGTATATGAATGCTAAACAATGAGTAAATCGGAAAAATAATTTATGTAAAGGTTTTGAAAATAATCTTTTTATTCTTGGACAATTATTAGTTGTAAATGAGTTCTTTTTCAAGAAATTGATGTTTTCGGATAAATATTTTCAAGAGGAAAAAGAGAGTTCACTATGATTTGACATTTTATAAATGGTTTTCAACATAAGGGATTTTTCTGTAAATGAACTTTATATAAAAGAAGTTATGTACCTTGTGTTCTATATGTCACGGGTTAAAGTCCTTGCTGGCATATTTAATTTTTGGAGATATCGGTATGTCACAGATTAGAGTCCTTGTCGGCATATCCGATTGTGGTGATTCCAATGTGTCACGGGTTAAAGTCCCAGTTGGCATATTGATGGCAGTGATTCCAATGTGTCATGGGTTAGAGTCCCAGTTGGCATATTGATGGCAGTGATTCCAATGTGTCACGAGTTAAAGTCCCAGTTGGCATATTGATGTATGTCACGGGTTAGAGTCCTTGTTTGCATGTTTGATGATTGTGATTCTAATATGTCACGGGTTAGAGTCCTTGTTGGCATATTGATCATGGGGGTTTGGTTTGTTGCGGGTTAGAGTCCCAGTTGGCATACTTGGAGGTGATGATTGATATGTTGCAAGTTAGAGTCCCGGTCAGCATATTTATTTCATGTTGCGTGTTGCGGGAATTCTTGGACTACATGTCTGATGTTGAAATATTATGTAAATTTTTATTAATTGCGATGATTGTCGGGTATGAAACCCTTTGACTAAATTAATATGTTGTCTGAATAAATTTATATATATTGTGAATATCATGAACATGCTATTTTGTGTTTGTGAGTGGGGTGATCTTATCAAAGTCCATATATTGGCGTCTCACCCTTACACATATATTCTGGTATTGCTATTGTACATTGGTACACTAGTGTAGATGGTCCCGAGAAGTTTCCCTAAGTCTTTAGAGACTTAGTTTTAGATACTTGAAGAGGTATTTTGATTGTGGGAATGACAATGGAGTCCTTCCAATAAATGTCTTGTAGAGCGACCAGCTTAGGAATCTTACTTGGGTGGTGTGTGTACTTGGTCAGTAACTTTGGTGTTGTACTTTAATCTTAGGTTTAATTTTCTATTTTGGAAATGGAAACTTAATTATTAAAAGTTGTATGCCTTGGAGGCTTTATTATAAATGTAAATATCTCTTGGTTTGGTGATGTACAATGTGCATTTAATGTTTTAGCATATGTATCATATTTCTAAAGTATTTGCCAAAAGAAAAATTTTATACTCAAGTTTTCTGACTTACATAAAATAATTTTTCGAAAGAAACCAGCAAATATAATTTTAATTTATTTTCTGCAACGGGTTAACCATGTAATGACCCAAGGGGGTGTTACAATCATCATTCAGGGTAAAATTATCAGATTTATAATGGTATTTAGGTTTGACCTCCATTAGACAAACACCCTTCAAAGTTCAAACATGTAAAGCTTTACGAAAAAACACCTACAAAAGATGCAGGTTAGTGCTAACAATAACAAGCACAAAGATTTAACTGATGAAGGAAGCACATAAATAAAAATCTTAACTAGACAAATGCACAAAATAGAATAAAACTATGAAAAATAAAATAAAAAACCAAGAAGGAAGCAATGTCAGGTTGATTTAGATTATCATAGACTACATTTGTAATTTGTATTGCACAAATAATACCAAAAATTTATATTGTAATCCTATCCATGTACCTCTTAGTCTTGAGAGCGATTGATAAATCTTCACGACATAGAGGACAAGTAGTTTTTCCGGTATTGAACCAAGGTTGGATGCAAGAGGAATGGAATTCATGGACGCACACTCCAAAAGGTTGAATGGTATCTCCATTCTTGATCTGAATGGTTGCCTCTGAGCCCTTACACTTTCAAATTTTACAGTTATTTGAGGCTGCTCTACATCTAGGTTGCCTTGTTGCCTCCCACAAGGAGGACAACATAAAAACCATATTACCCATATCATTACAAGCACATAGGTTCCCAATTCTTGTGAAAGAAATAAAGTTGTAATCTATTAACTTAAGAATCTCAAAACCATCAAGAAATTAATACCGATAATGCCGCTATGATCATGCTGACCTCTTCTATATTTTCTCTACTCTCATCCGCCTCATCTATATTTTCTCTACTCTCATCTACCTGTTGTCTCCCACAAAAATAGTCTTTCATTGGAGGAGGACAGCATACAAACCATATTGCCCATATCATTATCAGAACAAGCACATAGGTTCCCAATAGTGTGAAAGAAATAAAGTTGTAATCTATTAACTTAAGAATCACAAGCACAAGCAATTAATTTCCATATGATCACCATGACCTCCTTTATATCTTCTCTACTCTCATCTGCCTGTTGTCTCCCACAAAAATAGTCTTTTATTGGAGGAGGACAGTATGAAAACCATATTTCCCATGTCATTATCAAATCAAGCACAAAGGTTCCGAATTCTGTGAAAGAAATGAATTTGAAATGAACTGCATTCACCGAAATAATTAATGCCGATATGATCATGCTGACCATGTGGGCAATTATTAACTGCCATTCATTCACCATGGAAGGAAGGGAAAGATAGAAGGGGATAGTAAGAGAAGGGGAGAGTAACAGTGAGAGAAGATTAAGGATGTGGAAGGAAGGGGTCGACAGTAACAGAGTTTGAGAAGATTGAGGATAATAAGATGGCAAAAGGACTATCATATATGACTTAGATTGTCATCTGTCGGTGAGTTTTGGTGACCATTTTCTTGGCATTTTGTTTCCTGAGTTACGTTGCTGTAAATACCATAACTTAACCTTCCTTGTTTATCTTTTTTTTTTTTTTTGTGTGTGTGTGAATACTTTCCTTGTTTATCATTCTCAATAGTCAATACTTTGTACCATACTACTACTACCATTCACCCGTTTCAATGCATCAGTATTCCATTTCTATTTAATATCTTTTGGGTAATATCTTTATTTTTTTATTCAACAATTAATTTTATAAAAAATAATTTTTTATACTAATTAATGCTTTAATGGGTTTAAAATTTGATTCTAGTTGATTTATTGCTTTATAAAGGTTGATTGCAATGCTGATTGGGATTAATCACTAATCTCCATATTTCAAATTAGTAATTTGATTCAACAATTAAGCGCCCCAAATTTATTTCCATTATTCTCCTGCCTACCATTTAATATTTTATTTGAATTTTAATTATTGGGTGAACCTCACTAATTCTTTTCTTTATAACTTCAATCTGATTTATTTTAGTTTTACAAATACCATTTTTAGAAATACAATGAATTTGAATATATTTTCATTTATGACAGACATATATTACCATTAATGCTTTAATTCTTCCATATTCTGAGGTAGACAATATCTTACCATTAATGCATTGATTTAATTTTAAATTTTAAATTTATTGATTACTTTTTTAGAATCAAAATACACATAGTCAAGTTTTTTTATTTTATTTTTACGATTGATACAAAAAAAAAAAGTTGAATGAGAATTTTCGGATTTTTTAGCAAATAACAACAATTATTTTTTTTGACTGGACAAATTAACAACAATACTCCATCTTAATATAAAAATAACAAAACGTAATTTATATATATGCTCCTCAGATATGTGTACGTAAACAAGATGAATAATAAAATGGTTAAAGGGTTGTTCAAAAAAATAATATTGGTAAAAACTGATCACTAGTCACTATCCCCTTTTCTAAGCATGAGCAAGGTAGATCCAAAAGTAAAAAGAGTCCGGATTTTCAATCGAAAGAATCTGAAAAATATAACACACATGAAACCTAAACAATCCTATTGATTGATTTAATGTGTTTAATTTTGACCCAAAAACATTATTATTGATTTCAATTTGATATATTTTTTGTTTAGTCTTTTAAAGAATCAACATATAAAACATTCTTATTAAATATTATAAATTTTTTTTTAAAAAAATTCATATATTGAATAATGTTTTTAATAAAAAAATTTCATATTCGATTCCTTAACATTTTTTTTATTTTGTAGATTATCTCGTGTGCAACTGTGGAGATTAATCCCTTAATGCATTAAACATCATTGAAGGATTGATATCTCACAATCAGATAATTTTTTCATATACAAAAGTCAGAAATTGAACCCATGACTACTTGCTTAAAAGGCCTAAACTCATTATGAATGGGACCGACCACATCTTAAAATCCTATACCTGACATTTAATTATAATTATATAAATAAATATGTTTTCTAAGAAAAGGAAGGCCCAAATGTATATTGGTGAAAATTGAAACAATACATCCCGAAGCAGTAGATCCGCAGAGTGTCCATGCCAGGTTGGTTTGCGACGTATCCATGATGGTAAGGAAGTGAAGGCTCCAATTTGGGACACTGCTGGTCAAGAGAGCTTCTGTGGTGTCACTTCTGCTTGCTTACTACAGAGGCGCTGTCGGTGCTCTCATTGTCTATGACATTACCCGCCGCACTACTTTCGATAGCATCTCTCGCTGGCTCGATGAGCTTAAAAGTATCATTCATTAATGCCCTTCCTTAGTTCATTTACATTTACTCGCTCGCAAAACTCCACTTAACACTAATTGGTTTAGTTTTAGGATGAAATCTAATATCGTATCAGAGTCGGAGATAGTCTCCTTTGTTATACATCACCTGCCTTAATTCATGAGATGCGACTTATATAGTTGTTTGGCAACTACACTTAATTGGTTTTAGGATGTAATCTAATCTAATAGATATATATATTGAAAAATAAAGCAATTCCTACTAACTAAGACTAAATTCTTCTTTGTCTTTCATTACAAGGATAAGGATCTCACACATAGGAATAGGAGAGCCATTTACCATTATGCTTTCTGATATATGACTCATACTTGGGGGGCTTTGTGTACATTTTGAGTTTGTCCTTTGTTTCTTTTTCACATTGTTTCTCATTTGTCAACATTTTTATGTACATGAACTTTCCATCCTCATTAATTCGTTTGATGCCATGATTTTCGGGGCATAGGTTGTAGTTCATATTTTTGACCATGTTTTGTTTACCTTCTACATCATATGACTCTTCTTTTACCTTTCTTTTTGCTTTTATTTTTTTAAGATAAAAATAGAAAATCTTCTTGAAGGTGAGCTGTAAGGTTTGTTGCCTTGTGATGTGGAGGTCACGGGTTCAAATCCTGGAAATAGTATGTCGGCTTGCAGAGCCTCGTGTACTGGGCCGCCCTTTTAAAATGGAGTCTTCCACCATTGATTGCACTTTTGTGCCTATGTGCTTAGTACTTGTTTTGCTGCATCTCCCTATTGCTTTTAATGATCATAAGGTTAGGTTACAAAAGATGTGATTTGTACTTGTATTTGCATGCTTCACTTATGTTATCATCTTCACATGTTAACCTAGGACCAGGAGCAATCTTATTAACAGTGGGGTATCTTGGTGGTCATCATCTTCATTCTTGCTTCTCCATTGTACTTTTCCTTTTTAGGGGGATGTCTCTGACAGGACAGCTCTGCTGAGAGATTGGCATGCTTTGTTGCATGTTTCTGTTTCTCATTGTATTTTCAGTTGTTTTTTTAGTTGGTAGGGATTTCTTATCACTTGCATTTGTACTATTCTCTTATCTCTTAATATTTTATAAAAAAACGATCAACAGAAAAAAAACCAAAGTATAAAGAGATAAAATTCTATAGCTCTTATTATTAACTGATCATTGATTATAGAGGATGCAACTGGATGTAATTATGAAATCTCACTAAACATTTCCTTTAAATAGTGCAAGTTCTTTTCTTCTGTCAGAAGTTCAATATTTTGTGTTTTCTGGAAATCTCATACTCCAAACTTACTTTACGAAAACTAACATGCATCGCATTGCGACACAACTGTGGCAATGATGCTTGTGGACAACAAATGTGATTTGGAGAATATCAGGGCTGTGAGCATCGAGGAAGGCAAAAGCCTTGCAGAAGAAGAAGGTTTGTTTTTTCATGGAAACCTCTGTCTTAGACTCAACAAATGTTAAGACGGCGTTTGAGATAGTTATTCGAGAGATATACAACAATGTCAGCAGGAAGGTCCTCAACTCAGATACCTACAAGGCAGAGTTATCTGTCAATGGGGTGAGCCTTGTTAACAATGGGGCCGGTGCATCAAATTAAAAAAAAGCTATTTTTCTTGCTGTGCAAGACGACCTCCATTCTCAATTCCATTTAGTGTACAAGTTGCTTTGTTAATTGAATTTGGTTCGTATTAGTTGATTAATTAAAGGATAAAACTTGGATATAATTTTATAGGTAAATTATGTGTTGTTTTCCAATAGGAATAGAGTATGTGTAAATAACATGTATCGCTGTTGTTACATGTTCTATTCCCATGGGAAAATAGCACATAATGTTTCTATGGAATTATATTAACTATGTTAAGTCCTTAATTAAAAGGTTGGCTTGTTCCTTAATAGACATGATTTGAAAAGTTCTTTAGTTACAACCATAAACATATAGTAAGGAAAATGTTATCTTCAATTTTAAGAAAGCGGGTATAATTGTATAATTGGGATACAAAGAGCTTGTAATTGCAAAAAATGAAGTGGACGTCCATTTATGTCATGTTTAGTGAAAAATGTCTAGTGATTTCTTGACTGTGGAATTGTTATATTCGTAAGTTCTCTTCTTGTCATTCATTCTGTTTCCTATTCCAACATTTTTGCTCACTAGGAATCTTTCTATATTATGTTGTGCATTTTGGTTCATAAATTGTTCCCCGTTTGCTGAGTACTATTTGTCTTGAGTTGATCCGTAAGATTTGCTATCGTTTACCTATTCTTATTTGCCTATTGTTTACCTACAAGGAATACAGGTCATTGGTGTTTTAGCTAATTAATACCAATAAAAGTAATACTCCCTCCAGTCCATATTATAAGCAAAAATTGAATAAAACACACGTATTAACACTAGTGCAAAATATACTTTTAACATCGGGGTTTTTACATCGGTTTTCAGAAAACCGATGTGAAAAATGAGGCGGTGGCATTTTTGAAATTAAATTGAAAATTTTTAACATCGATTTTATTATAAACCGATGCTATAAAGTTTTTAACATCGGTTTCTTAAAACCCGATGTTGAAAATTGAACCAAAAATAAAAAAATTTAAAAATGCATAATTTAACACATCAGTTTTAACATAACCGATGTGAAAATGTTATGTTTTAACATCGGTTTTTTAAAACCGATGTGGAAAAACGAATAAAAAAATTATGGAAATTATAACTTTTAACATCGGTTTTAGAAATAACCGATGTGTAAAACCTTATAACATCGGTTTTTGTTTAACCGATGTGTATTTTTATCTGTCATTTTTTAATTCCCTCTTCCTCCTTTTCATTTTCGCGCTGCTATATAAGAGACATTTTCATCTGTCATTTTTAATTCTGTGACACCCTAAACTCGGGTCATCACATGGTTACCCGTTTGCGGAAATGAAACTTAATTTGCTGGTTACTTTCAGAAAATAATGTTTTCTCAACGTTCATATTTTCAAAATATGGTGATAATTTTTTTTTCCCTTTAACCACATAACAACAACGCAATCAAATCACACTTAAATACACAATGTATATAAGTCGTACAACTATACTGCCTCATATGTTTTCACACCTAAATCAACATCAGTTTTATCTTCAAAACGTAATAGGACCTAAGCTGGTCGTAACTAACAGAAACTACCACCCATAGAAGCAGCAATCGCATGCCCCGAACTAATCAGCCTCCTTCTTCTTGTAGAGGTCATACCCCTTGTGCGACTCTGATATGGTTGTAAGGGTGAGACGCCAATATAAGGATTTATCACCATAACTAAATGCACAACACAAAAGAAGGCATATACACATATACATATTTATAACAACATACTCATTCATATTATATCACATCGTTTATCAATGGGTTTCACACCCCAAGCATCAACGTTGAAAACTATGCATGAGCACTTCAAAACATCATCTAAACATTCATACCTAATCTCATGAGATATCTCCAACATCGTGATGAGTTGATCAGACTCGATAGTTACAGGCGCACAGCCACAGACACGCAGTCACAGACACGCACTCAAAACCCATCTCACACTGTCCAACATCGAGGCACAGGTGATATCAACGTTGATGGGGCCTCATTGTCCACCCGTCACAATAAGAACATCGTTATGATCTACCCTGACGCCGCAAGGTAATCACTCGTTTGATCATGGCACGTCTGCCAAAAGCATGCAAGAAAACATTTTATTCTCAACATTTTCTTGTGTTATATCTTCATTTGTCAAAGCTCTCAAAAGCTTTCAACTTATCATCGTTTTCAACATCGAATGCTCTCAAAAGCATCATTGTTTTCAACATCGAATGCTCTCAAAAGCATCATCGTTTTAAACATCATTACAACTTTTATTAACAACACAGGACCTCAAAGTCCGAGTGCTCAATCACGAAGCCCCTAGACCGTTGCAATCTGTCTTAGGTTCGTGGTAATAGAAAACATCTCAAAACGTTTTAACTTCTTTAAGTAGATACCCAGTCTACAACATAAAGAACCTTAATACCCCGACGTCTCGGTTATTAAGTTCCATATCATCGTTTTACATCGTTTTAGTCTGTGAAAAACAAATCCAAAATAAGACGATGTCATAAGAACACTAGTACCCCGACATCTCGGTTACTAAGTTCTATATCGTCATTGAGTAAACTCATTTACAGAAAATCCTTTCTACTTGAAATTCGTTTGTAAAACGTCAAATCATCAAAACTCTTTTACTGAAACTTCAATTCTAAAACTTAAATCAATTCAGATCAAATTTCTTCTAAAAATAAGTACTGCTATTTTTAAACTTTCACCGTAGATAATTTCAAAACTTGCCATCGTTTATCATTTTCCAAGAAAATGTTTAAAAACTCAAACTTTGACTTTTTATTTTATATTATTTATATTTTTATTTTTATAAAGTATTTTTGAATATTAATTTCACAAAATAACTTTTTATAATATTTCGGAATTTCTTGCGTAAAAATTAGCAGTACTAAAAAAATTTCACGGTTACGCTCTCACCGTGACTCATAGATTATTTTTACACTAATAAATCATTAAAATAATAATATTTCTCAAAACTCATTATTTTACCAAAATAATATTTTCCACCATTATTATATTCCAACCTTTCCCATAAAACATTGAATAAAATTTTCACAGCTTATTAAGTCTTTTATCTGATTAATCGGTTGTGCACTGACCACTGTCAGGCCTCTCAAACAACATTCAACATTCACCATTCAACAACATCGTCATAGTTATATCACCAGGCAGATCATGCATCATAGCAACATAATATACTACTGCAGATAATTAAATAAATTAAAAACAGATCAATCACCGATATACAGATAAACAACACAACATAAACAATATAAACAAATAATCACAACCACAGATAAGTCATATAAACCACACTAAAAGCAAATAGTTATTGAGAAAAATCCCTCAGGTAAGCTCCCCTTACCTCTTGAAGACTCGAACTAACGGTTTCAAATAATCTCCCGATTTGATCCGGTTTCCTCCATCGGCTTTAGGTCAAACCAATCTGATCGATTCCTTCATAACGAATTGCAACCAAAATAAATCAAATCAAACAAAAACATACTTGACTCATGGAGGTTAACGTTCGGCCTCAACAACTTTTCTAGGTTAGAAAGGTTAAAATTTTGTTAACTTAGGGATTAATGATCCATAGGTAACTTAAACATGATTAAGTCCTTAATCTAAGATCATGAACCAAGAACATGGAATAAAACTCATCTAGTTCCAAGAACTAGGGTTTCTGTTTTTCTCAAGATTTTAGGCTATAGGTTTTAAAATTTCTTCAACTCTTGGACTTAACCAACATACTAGACTTAGAGTTAGATTCAAGTGTTACAAACAACTTTTGAATCATAAAACCAACAAGTACTCATACCTAGGGTTTCGGTTTTGAAGAAACAAATAGGTTAGAGTTTGATTTTTGATCTTCTATATACTTGAATACAAGAACTAGCAAGATACAAAAGGATTGAATAATGAATCAAGACATGAAATTGAAACAAAACCTATGAACACAACTTTGACCTAGGTTCGGCCATGACCAGAAATTAGGGAAAGAAATTTCTCATGATCTTATGCTTCTAGATGATGAAAATAGAGATGATTATAAGATCATATCAATTGGTTTCATATCAAAAGGATTTTTCTAGAATTAGTTATGAATTTTTGAATCTAACTCCATAACTTTGAGTAAAATAAAGAACATGTTGATCTAAGCCATGAATCTACAAAAGTTGTGAAGAGAAATGATTTAAATGACAAGAGAAGAAGTTGTTACCTCTTGATGATTCAAGGAAAGAAATATTTGGATGATGTTCTTCACAAATTTCTCATGGTGTTCTTGAGAAACTTAAAGAGAAAGATGAACATGATGAGGGTTTAAAATAGTTTTAGTAATTTGGGTATATCTCTCAACATACTTGTCCGTTTTGGATGATCTTTATGTCGTTGGAAAGAAGAGAGAAATATGAACAACGTTCATGTTGAAAGTTTTTCTAGATTCAAATAGCAAATGGTCCAAATTGCTAGGCAAAATCTGACGAATTATGAACACTTTGGAGTTCTTAAGGCAAAACTTAGGTTTTCAAGAAGAAAAACATGGAAATGGAAGATGAAGAGATACTTAGTGAAGAAGGCAATATACTTAATGAATAAGGCAAGAGTGAGCCGTGAGTTTTGGGTAAGTTTTAGTCAAAGTCTCCAATGGCATTTGCTTGTAATTGTCATGAAAAGACAAGGGTAAAATGGTCATTTCATAGCAAAAATTCACTTTGTCATAAATGCGCCATTATGGCCATTATGACTCGGATAAGCTCGTCATAAATGCTCGTCAAGTCGGTCAAATCCATCATCTCTGCTACATTGCCGACTCCTCGATTCATCTGGCGCACGCTTTTCCTAGAGACATCTCAACGTATATGCCCGCAACAAATATAATATTTTAATTTTTTTACCAAAATTTTAAAAACTTCTAGTATCGTAGGAAATACGATAAAAACATTTTTCATCTCGTTCACGAGTTAAAATTAGGTCTTATGAGCAGTAAACTTTTACTGTCAGTGAAAACACAGAAAACGGCAGACCGGTTTCCGTCTGAATTTTCAACCAAAAACTTCCCCGTAACCTTATGATAATAAGTATAACAAGGAAATGGCCTTGGTTTATCCAAAATCATTTTCTAAGTCTCGGATAAAAATATATATTTATATATTTATTACCGATATTACGAAGCAGCGAAAATCGGGGTGTTACAAATTCCCTCTTGCATGCCTGTGCTCACTGTCCCTCCTTTTCATTTTGATTTCTTTGAATATTTGCTATCATCATTTCACTCATCACTGCCACCATTCACTCCTCGAAAGGGTTCTTCAACCCTAGCTTACACCAACAGTGGCGGCCGGGAAAGGGTTATGTGTTGCAACTTCAGAGCAATCAAAGTGGAAAGTCCTGACCTCTAACCCCCACGACGGCGTCGACTTGTTAAGGAGCCCACCCCACCCACATCGTTATTGGTTACTGCGCCTGCAACTTAAGGAGACCCACTACTCCGTTCGTGCTTCCGCAAAGAGGACCGTTACTCACGACCACAGAAAAATGAGAACCACCACTCCGGTCTCTTAGCATCTCATAACTCTGGTATGTTCTCTCTGTTGAAAATATTGTGAGGCTAATGGTGAACTGCATCCATGTACAACTGCAAGTCTAGGATCTGTCATGAGTGTGTTAGTGCCTTGTTGTGACCCCTTGTTCTGTGTATACTTGTGTTGTTCTGTGTGTGAAGTGTTATAAAGTGTGAATCTGTGTCTAATCCACCAGAGTGGAAATGGCTCCAAGACTGGATTTTTCCAATTGGTGGACAAAGGATACACAGAAAGGAACACCAGTGGTGGTATCACGCGTCACGGCCGTGATGCCTGTCACGGCTAGCCGTGACAGATTCTGCCTTGGAGGTTGCTTCATTAGTTGGTCTATCATGGCCGTGACCACCATCACGGCTAGGCCGTGATGAGTTCTGCCTGTGAGGGTCTGGTTCAGTTGGCATGTCATGGCCGTGATGGACATCACGGGCTGGTCGTGACCAGTTCTGACTTTTCCATTCTCTCTTTTCAGCTCTACTCTATCATGACCGTGATATTTATCCTGACATACTAACAAGTTTTTTTTTGTTTAAACTAGTATACATGACTGATCCTGAGGATATCCCTCATTCATGCAGCGGGTCGGAGACCCCGTCTACGGGTATAAAGCGTAAACGTGCCACACGAATGAGGAATTTGACTGCCAACCGTGGTTCAAATCAAAGGATAAGAATAGACTTTGATAATAACCTCAATCCTATTGGGCCAATGGCAGAGCAGTTTAACAGTTTTGTGGCGACCCTTGCTAGGAGCAGGCCTAGTATACTCATTGATATTTGGAAAGATGTACCGGCGGACGTGAAGGATCAGATATGGGAGAGTATTCTTGTATCTGTACTTTTACATCCTATGTTTGTCTGTATCTACTTTATTTTAATCTTACTAATATCATACAGTAAGTCGTTGATTCTTTTGGTCTTAATGTAGCTCACCTTTGACATACCGGATACGACGGTTATGAAGAAGCGTTTGCTAAAGTATGCTAGTGAGCGTTGGAGGGCTTTTAAGGTCGACCTGGGAAACATGTGAAAAGAACCCACTTGAGGTGTACCCGTTTCTTGACCAGACGATGTGGGATCGCTTTGTTCAGAGCCGACATAATCCCGACTTTCAGGTTAACTTATTTGATTTGTATCTAAATTTATGTAATTTCATTAATTTTATTTAATTATGTAATTTAATTGTCTTCTATTTATAATAGGAGAAGAGGAAAAAGGGGCAGGAAAACCAAAGCAAGAATGTCTACCCCCATGTCATGTCTCGTGGGGGATATAAAAAGCTTGGTCAGATAATGGTGGAAGAGGAAAAGAAAGCACGTCAGGAAGCAGCATCTCAGGCGGATCCTAACGCTGAAAATCGTCCAGAGGTTGTTGATCCACCTCCACCCCCACGCCATCGTAAATGGAAGAGGGCCCGACAAAGAAAAACGGGACAATATACATCTGAGGAGGCCCGCCAAGTAGCTGAGAAGATTGTAAGTATAGTTTGAATTGTAATTGTGATTTTAATATTGTTACCGAATTGTAATGTGACCTGATATTTTATATGTGATAGGATGCCTTGGACGAGCAGGTAACCCAAGGAACCTTTGTTCCTAGAGGACGCGATGATATCTTCGCTGCTGCCATCGGTAAACCAGACCACCCGGGCCGTGTCATTGGTGTTGGATGGGGCGTCGGCATTCGCCAATACCATGGTTCATCTTCACACCAATGCCACAAGGATGTTGATGCAGATAGAGCACGACTAAAACAGGAGATTGCAGCTGAGCTTAGACAGGAGATGGCCGAGCAGTTTGCCCAGCAGATGGCAATATTGACTTCTATGTCCCAGCAGATGACAGCCGGTGTGCAACCCTCTGTCCAACCCTCTGTCCATGTGAGCACTAAGGGCACATGTGATCCTCCTCATCAGCCTGAAAATGATGATGATGGTGATGATGATGACGACCCTGATAGGTGTGAGCTGTATGTTGATGATCATCATGATCGATGCTTAGTGGCATTGGGGAGGGCACATAATAACTTAGGTAATACCATACACCATCGTTTATTACCGGATGATCAGCTGAGGGTCGTTGTTGAGATTATTCGAGATGATGATGCTCGAGTCCCTGTGCCCACTGAGGAGGTTCAAACAGTGGGCCAGGCCCCCGGTAACTTCATCCTCTGGCCAAGAAGACTGGTCAGCTTTCTTGTTGCATCTGAGGTATTTAGTTAGTTGTGTTTTTCTATATTCATAGTTGAAATTATTTATTATTGTTTAAAGATATAATGCTTTATTTTTATTCGTTATAGGATGTTGGAAATGATATTCTGCCTAAAAGGTCGGATGCAGGAAGACCAGAGATGTCTGCTCCTGCCAAGGTATTCATTTGACCATTTAGTTAATTACGAATGAAATAACTTAATTATATGTGATTACTAATATATATCTTTGTTGTTTAGGGGATCGACAAAGGGGCACCTGGTGATGTTTTTAAACTTCTAGCTATACAGGTTGTCACCATGGAGAATGACACAGCTTTGGTAAGGTTGGAACATGATGCCAGTCCAGGTGATGAACTGTATATCCCAAAGAAGGAACTTATGGAGATTGTACTCAATAAAGAAATGGCTAGTTCTGCACACCTATCGTTATGGTGCACGTAAGTACATTTTATTTATAAGTTAAGTAATTAATTTTTAAATACTATGATAATTAACATGTTTTTTCAATATATTAGGTATCTGTATCGTATGTTAGTTGATCAGGGTAACCTCGCCCTTTATGGGTTCATTGACCCCATGTTCATTCAGGGTGATGTTCTCCTAGCATCAGAAGACCGGGACACCACCATACGTGATGTACTTGCCCGAGACGATCATCAATTCTACCTTGCGCCTTATCTCAATAAGTAAGTACCGATTATTTAAATATAACTATATATGACTTAGTCACTAACTGTTCCGCAAATACAGCCAGCATTGGCAATTGTTGATCTTGTACCCTAGGATGAATGTCGTGGTCTTCTTCTGCTCAATTGGAAATAAGCTGGAGAATGAACTGAAGACGATCATCGAAACGTAAGCATTAAAATACTTTATAATCATTAATGCAGTTGTTTTAATTATCTAAAATCTATTACATATACTTTAATTAATGTTTATTTTGTCATGATAGTTCTATTAATGCAAACCACATGTTGCGTGGTGAAAGGCGTCGGGCTATCAGATGGATTATTCCTAGCGTAAGATATTTATTAGTTCAAATGCATCAAATGCAGTGGGTATAATTATTGATTTCTATTTAATTCCTCATATTCTAATTGGGTTTCATTTGTACGTAGTCACGTATACAACGTGGATCATAGGAATGTGGATACTATGTGATGCAGTGGATGTTGGAAATTATCTCCTCCAGGATCACTGAAAGATGGCACGAGGTAAATGTTAATTGATAACAATTAGAAGTAACAGTTATAGATTCGTTATATGTTTTATGTTAGTTTATTACTTAAAAGATATAATCTTTTGTCCAATTAAACTTGTAGATATTCAACAATCCAACTCCATTATCTGATTCCGACATCAACAACCTAAGGAGGCGTTGGGAAACTTTCTTTCTTGAAGTGTACTTTTGACTGATCATATGTATTTTGATATGAAATCTATAATATATCATGTAGCTTTTTGGTTTCTAATTATCTTTGTTGTCTGAATGTAATTGAACGTACATATGTATTGTTCGTAATAAATTCAGTATATATTAATTGTGTTTTTGTTGTACAAAAGTGATTGTTGAGAATATTTAGAGTATGTTATTCTGGTATTGATCTGCATTATTACTGAAACAGGGGAAATGAATGATAGAAATGTAAATAACAGTTTCAAAAAAAAAGACTTTACACATCGGTTTCAATTTCCACATCGGTTTTCATGAAAACCGATGTGTAAATTGAAATTTTCACATCGGTTTTTGTAAAAACCGATGTGTAAAGTCTAATTTCCACATCGGTTTTCAGAAAACCAATGTGGAAAGTGATATTCCCAATAATTTACCAATTGACGAATGAACTTTCCACATCGGTTTAAGCAAAAACCGCTGTTAAAAATGTACTTTAAACATTGGTTTTAAAACCGATGTGAAAAGTGGCAATAAACCACATCGGTCTTTTCAACATCAGTTTGAAAACCGATGTGAAAAGCCGAAAATAACCGATGTGGAATCCCTTTTCTGCACTAGTGTAAGGTGGTTAATTAATATTAGTTAATAGAGTCAATAAGAATAAAAAATTAATTTTGTTACTTAAATTATCCTTCCTCTTATTTATTAAACTTGTGTTTAAACTTGTGTTGTTGAGATATTGGAAAACAAAATTTTAACCTTTTTATCGTATATATGTTTTGACTCTAACATAATCTGATTGGCATGAAACTTGTGGGTTTTCTAGGTAGGTTTTCTTATACTAAGGGAATCGTGAAATGCTATTAATTTTTAGTATAGATCATGCAAAATCTAACACTAATATCTTACAAACACCACTCCCATAGACAAAGGAGCAGAATCATCTATTTCCTTCCTTGAGCCTATAACAAATCACCATCTCCAATTTAAACTTCAGCATTGGATGGATTCATGCAACGGTATGATAATTGCCTCAAAAAAAATGCAAAGGTATGGTAATCGAATGAAAGTAAAGAAATATGAATATATAATGTAATCAACCAATTGAGTTAGAATTAGAACACGTGATTATATCTTAATTATAGAAAAGCTTAAAAATCTACATTAGAAAAAGACTACATTTATCTTTTTATTTACGCAAAAAAAAATAAATAAACTCATTCTAACTCTATCCATATGCCTCTTCGCAGCATAGAGGACAAGTAGTTTTTCGCTGTTGAACCAAGGTTGGACATAAGATAAATGGAATTTATGGACACACACTCCAAAGGGTTGAATGATATTCATAACATCTGAAACGATGCCATCACTGCAAAACACAACTTGAAAAACATGCCACAACACTTATTCCAGCTAACTTCTAGGACAAGAAAAGTGCTGCCTCAACACTGACAACTGCAACATGATATGTTTTAGAGAAGTGCTACATCATTTCATATATACAAGTAAGCATGATTACGAATAATATTATCAGAATTATAATGAACTTTGATAAGCATGTTTTTTAACATTTTTGCAGACAAACTTAAATATATATCTTTTTTTAATTAATTTGTGTAACATGTTTATAATTTATATACTTCTCATTTTAATATATATTTTTTAGATCTTATCTCAATTTAGGAAAAAACTGTAACAGCTCTGATACCACTCTGTAACACCCCCCTTAGGCATTACTATGTGAACGCGTGCATAAATAAATTAAAAGAATTTTGCTGGTTGCTTTCGAAAAATTATTTTATTTGAAGTCATAAAATCTGGGTGTAAGACAATTTCTTATGAATACTTTGAGTATAAAGTGCATAACACAATAATAATAAAAAAATCTATCTAATTCGCAACAGAATTTCAACCATATAATTGTTGTCAAAATACCTACACAGACTTTCTCAAAACATACCACCCAAAAGAAATTTAAAATATCCTAAGCTGGTTGCTCTAAAAGACACTCACTGATAAGACCTCGTAATCACTCCTATGATCACAAATCTCTTCCCGCAATCCAGACCTAAGTCTCCAAGTGACTTAAGGAACTCTTTTGCAACATCTGCATTCGTGTACCAAGGTACAATAGCAAAGACAGAAGAACATGTATATGCAAGGGTGGGTTCCAATATATGGATTTTAAAATGATAACCATACGCACGACTCTCAAATACCATTTAACATGAATATTCAAAGATAGACAATATATTTATCAAAGGGTTTCATACTCGACAATCATCATTGTTTTAAAAACCATGACACTTCAATATTCCTCAACTAACTTTGATACCTAATCTCCGGAGCTCCAATCAACCAATTGATGAGCTGATCAGGCTCTAGTTGCCAATTAAGCCAGAATCAATGCCCGATATGGCAAAGTTCTATTGACCATTCCACAGTCCAACTCAAGGCAAAGTGGTGACTACATATAGCACATGGTCTATGTGGTCGTATATCCATCAAGGCACAGTGACACAAACTGCATGAATACTTGCCATCAAGCATACAAGTTCAATGCAAAGGCATGTCTGCCTTGGTGTGCAAGTAAAACATTTTATTCTCGCTGTTTTTCTTTGTGTTCATTCTTTATATGTTGGGACTAAAGAGTTTCGCGACAACCCATTATCTTAAACTACTAAGTTTAATATCTCAATTAAACCATAATAGACCTTAAGTCAAAAAGTGTGCAAATCACGGAATCTAGACCGATGCACCAGTCTTAGACACATAGATTTTAGTGCACAAAACCAATACACTGATTATAGGACTTCCAGTCCATTATTCCACTTTCTGGGCCCCGGGACATATCTTTAAGAACACTAGATCCGATGTCTTGGCGGCTAGGTTTGTATTTGATGTGATAAATTCCAGTTTGTGTACCGGATTCGTTGCCAAGTTATAAAAAGATCGATCCCATAGGGACCGTGATCTCAAACCCCAACTAATTAGTGAATCGATAAAACTGGACTAAGATTTTGAAAAGGTTTTGATTTTTGAAATAGGATCAAGTAACAATCAAATTTAATTTCGCAATTAAACAAAACAGAAAGCAATTCAAATCGGGGGTTTTCGAATTTAAAATGGATTCCCAGGAATTGGGATACCATAAAACTGTTTATGATTTTGAATCGATTCCTCTCCTTGTCAAATACCAAAATTTGTTTTGAAGGCGAATCTGTCCTAAATTAGCTAATGCTCCCTCTAGGGTTACAAAATCTGTGCCCGATTAAATCAATCCCTACTCTCGTGGTAATTGAATTTAGACCCCTTGAGTTTTGCGACGATTCGTGAATCCTCGAAGGACGGCTTCTAACTCTCGTGATTTTAGTCCCAAGTTCGATTCCTATGGATCCGATACCTAAGTTCACCGCTAGGTTCGTCCTTAGTGTATCTATGGCACGCAAACAAGTGGCCACCAAATTCGTGAGTAATTAAAGCGATAGGGATCGAATCGAAAACAAATCTGAATTAACAAGAAATCAAAATCTATACATCACCATAAACAAGTTTTGGGCATAGCCCCAATTCCTAGAAACAAGAGTACTACTCAAACATTGCCATTACTGTAACAATCTTGGTTAAAATAACATACACAGAAAAATCCCTAGAGAGGAGAAGGAGATGAAGAAGAGAATCTCTTAATTATCCTAAGGTAACACAGTCCAAAGAAAGATCCCTAAGCCTCTGACTTGATCCCATATTTATAGATTTGGGAAGTTAGAATCCCAAACTAACACAAATTAGATCCAAATCAGTTGCTTCTGATCCAAGTAACGCGCATCACGGCCGTGATGGCTATCACGGCCTGGCCGTGATCGCTTCTGCCATGTGCTCTGCTTCAATAAATGGTCTGTCACGGCCGTGATGGCCATCACGGCCTGTCCGTGACAGATTCTTCCTGAGGGTGTCTGGCTCAATATGCATGTCACGTCCGTGATGGGCATCACGGCCTGGCCGAGACAGCTTCTGACTTTTTTCATCCTTTTTCAGCTTCATTTGATCACGGCCGTGATCAGCTCTGTTTGCCCCATTTTCTTGCCTTCCAAGCTCCCATCTTCGTGCCAGCTCCAACTCGACTGATCCTGAGCATTTTAATCTACTTTTCCTGCACACAAGCACACAAAACCACCTTACTCGTTCCAAGGAAAAATTAACTAATAATCAAACAAAATAAACCTAAAATATATGAAAATGCATGCAAAATGTGATGGAAATATGAGGTGAAATCACACTCATCAAACTACCCCAAGCTTAAGATTTTGCTTGTCCTCAAGCAATAACTAAGGCCAGAAAAGTTGACCAATCGAAGTATGGACAGTGAATCTAGAACCCGAGTCATGAATTCAAGTAATCAGGCATATTCCATAAGAAACCAAGAGACAATCGATTTTAAGTCCAATTAGGAGCTTAGGTTCCCAGACTCACATCTCTCACAAATTCGGGTACTCTTCTCACCTCACTCATGTGTTTGAGGGTATGTGACAATTCACTCAATTTCCTCAAGTAAGGTGCCCTACCATAAGCTTGACTATTAACCAAATCTCTACTTCATTAATGAAAGCACGTAAGAATCAAGAGGTCTTTTATTTCGGTTGTAACGTGGCCATGGGATTTATCATTAGGTGGGGAAATCAAGAAAAGGAACATTCTAGAGGCTAAGCAAAATCAAGTAGTGCGAAGCATGACACCTCCTAAAATTCCTCTTTTGGGCTTCAGTTTTCCACCTTCTTTTTCTCATCTTTTTCCCCCTTTTTTTTTCATCCCCTTCTCCATTTTTTTATTGTTTTTTTTATTTGGAGAAAGGGAGATTTTCAACTTTTCGAGAAAATTTTCTAACTTTTTATCCCAACTTTATCCTTTAAACTACCCTTCTTGCCCTTTGCAACATTTTAAGAGGTGGCATACTAAGCATTGTTCATTAAAATAGATCAATGGTACCAAGAAAAGTATTTATTCTTTTAGGCTCAAAATTTGGCAACTAAGGGGTTATTTATCAGTCAAAGTTCAGGAGGCCAGAAAAATACCTAGTGCCTCAATCATTTTCAAATGTGTTTTAAAAAATTTTTAAGCTTCGAAACGGTTTCAAGTCAAGTTCTAGAGGGCACAATCCAAGAGGAACAAATCACTCGATCACAAGGAATGGGGTAGATTTTGTGAGTACCCCTTTTCGGCTCAAAATCTCTCATTTAGTGGTTTAGAATCGATGAGAAACCTAAATCTAAGGAACCATTTGCTAATTATTAACTTTCAAAAGATTGTCTCAAGCTTTTTTTATTTTTAGCCTATCACAAGAATTCAAAAATTGAGTTCAAAAATCACTGACATAATTCAATTAGCTGTCCTAATTAGCACAAAGTTTTCACTATTGGAGGTAGATCCTAAGCAGGGGGCAGTTTAATCATGTGATTTATGCAAACTGATCCTAAATGAATGCAACATGCAAGAATGCAAAATTGATACCCCTACCCCAAGCTTAAAAACTTACATTGTCCCCAATGTAAATAATTAGGCCGTAGGGAGGAGAAAATAAAAAAATGAAAATAAAAATGAAAAAGGAACTCACTGAGGTGGTGGTGGGTGCTGGCTCAAATGCCAGTCGTAGAGCTGCTGGAGCATAGCTCTATGCTCTCGCTGCTCCTCCATAATGCGCTCCTAGTTCGCTAAAATGGTGTCGAAAGTGGATGCGAACCGCGCATAGGGGTCCTCAGATGACGAACCCGCTGAGGAAGAAGAAGGGTGCCTAGATGGCCTAGCCTGCGGTGGCGGGCGTAACGGCCTCTCTACTGGCCGAGGCACCTCTCCCACCGGCACTTTCCAGTTGACCGGGTTTGATACATCTAATAGTGCGGGGTTAGGGAGAGGAATTGGTTGCCTCAGCCTGGGGTGTTTCAGGCAGTATATGTCGTCCTCCTGGACGATCATCCCCATAGCCTCACAAGCCTGTAAGGAGATACGGGTCCGTCCAGGGGCGGCCTCAAAACCATCCAGATCAATGTTGAAGTGGAGGCATATGGTGGTGATGAGGCCACCAATGACAATAGTACCACTCGTACTCTTGGAAACCTTTAAGAGGTTCCTAGCCAAATAGGACCATGTGTCCACATTGCTCTCAGGGTGGAGCATGACCCATAATATAAGGACCTCGTCCTGGCAGACGAATGCATCACTCTCGCCTCGGCCGAACAGGGTATTGGCTATAACCCTGTGCATGTACCTGATGCCAGGGTTAGCAAAGGATGTGGACTTGGCTGTCCGAGGGTCAAAACACCTGCCCTCGTAGTCTATCTCTGACCAGAAACTATGCGCACTAAACCCTTGGGGGCATCTTCGGTCACCCCCTACTGGCAATCCAGAAATCTCGTTAAATTCGACCAGGGTTAGTACGAAGTCCTGGTTGAAGAGGCGGAATGTGATCCGCCCTTCTAGACAATGCTGCCCTTGGAGGATTTCTGCGTCCAGGGAACTCAGGAACTCCAGAGTAGGGCCAGCATATGCAGGGTATCTGGTGCGAGCGAACTCGCTCCACCCTATGTTTTGCAACATCCAGTTGACGTCCACCGTCAATCCTAGGGTATCCAAACATGCGTCGTCAAGATATTTTGTATGTATTATTTTTCTATTTTTTAAAGCGTTAAACCTATCCTGTTGAGCAATATCCTTAAAGACTATACCAAACCCATATGCATCAGTCTCAGAATTTGAAGAGTCAGAATCAGAGTGGTTACCTGCTCTACTGCGAGTGCGTGAATCCTGAGCTGCCCTTTGCCTTTTGGTGGCCATGATCCCAGAGCTCTAAAGTCACAGTCCCTTTTTCTGCTTCTGCAGCACTGGTTGGGTTAGGGTTCCAAATTTGGGGCTTTCTGAGCTTGCCCAAAATTGGAGGGGTTGTCTTGTGGGTGTTGATGGGAGAGGTCTAGGGAGAAAAGGGGTGGTGGAGGTTACAAGTGGGTGCAGTGGGGGAGGTGATTTTCGAAGGGTTTGGCTAATTAGGATAAGGTGAATGTCAAAAGGAAGAAGAAGGAGAACAGGGATGGTTTGTGGCAGAGGAGGATGGTGAACAGGGGGAAGTGCGCGTGATGGTTGTAGGATGTGGGCAAGGAGGACTTGGGAGGAAGGGAAGAGGACTGGACGCGCTGTCGTGCACGCGCCAAAAAGCGAGCGGTTTGTAAAAATGTAGTTCTGGGAGTGACAACTCGAGTATCGTCTCACAAGGACTCTTGGGTTGTTATTAACACAAAATCAGTTTTGGGGGGGTTGAGATTATGGAAGTAAAATAAAGGAAACAAAACAAAAACAGAGCAATAAAAACAAAGCAGTTTAAAAGATTATTAAATAAGCTAAAGTCGATTAAGCTGCTGTTCTCGGTTTCCCACTATCATCGATTTATATAATTCCATGCCCTAAGCAGATTCTAAACCCTTTTCGATTGTAGCATCAATTAACAAGCGAAATCAATACTGCGAGACATATGTTCCTATTCCCGAATTAAGCAAACGAGGTGAAGCACTCATGAACTAAGCGAACATGATTGAACACACGCGAATTAAGCAAACGCGATTAAGTATAGGAACAGACAATCATCGAAATAAATCAACACCTATTCTATACGATTCTGAATTAAGCAAACAGAACATACATAACAAGTATTGAAAGGGAATAGCAAACAAAACAGGAATTACAAAACCTCAAGTGCGGTGGAAATCGATTACAGTAGACTAATCCAAGGAGACTAGCTCTCCATTACCAACATAAACCTAAAACTACTGTTGCAGCCGCAACTGTGAAAAGAAGAGAAAAGAAGATGATCCAAAAAAAACTCATGGTTCTGTCCTATAACAGACTTAAATACAGCTTCTGGATTCTGCGAGCTCGCGAGGCGAGCACAAATTCACTAGGCGAATATTATGAACAGTCTTCAGTGTTTGGCGAGCTCGCGAGGCGAGACTCTTCAAATTCCAAACTGTCACAGCCGTGACCTTCAACACGGGTAAGCCGTGATGGCTTCTGTTCTTCCAGGGTTGGATTACTCGCGGGGCGAGTCAAGTATTCGCGGGGCGAGACAGAGAGGATTGCATTTTCTGGCACAATCATCCTTCAGGTTCGGGGGGCGAATGCACTCTCGCGGGGCGAGGGACTCCAGAACTGCTTCTTTTTATTACCTGAAAACAAGGATTAACAGTAAGTACTTTATTCGACTCTAAATCAGCTAAATTAACCTAAAAATACTCTAGAGACTCAAAATGCTGCTTAAAGACAATCAAGTCTAATTTGGGCGAAAATGAGATATAATTAGCACAAAGCCAAGGTTTTTCTAGTTATAAAATTAGATGAGCCAGAGGCTGATCAAAATACCCCAAACTTAAACTTTGCTTGTCCCCAAGCAAACTAAAACTCAAAAACTCAAAAAGACTCAAGACATGGCAAGCTTAAAATATTTAATCAACTTTGCACAAATTTCAAGCAATTTCAACAAACAATTTTTTTCTTAATGTTTCCCCCATTTTCAACAATGCAATCCCCACATTCATTTATTCTGAACATTTGAGAATTTCATCATTCAAGCAATCATTAATCTAAGCAAGGGATCCAAGTTACACACAAGAGGGAGATCACCAAATTCAAACAACTGCCTTCCTCACAAGGGCATTTAGTGTTTCACTCATCCGCTCAGTTTGTCTAGGTTATCAACATATCACTCAATTCACCTTTCAAGAACACTTCCCATAAATTTGATTTTCATCTCAAAATGGTTCCCACAGAAAAGATGCATGCAACATCAAAAGGTCTTTTAAGGTTGTAATGGGGCCTGGCTAAGGGTATGATATACAAAGGTACTAGGCTAAAGTCCCTAGGAACTAAGGGAGCATGAAACTTTTTTACACTTTTGAATTTCCACTCAAGTCCCTTTTTCCATTTTTCTTTTTGCTTTGGGTGACTACAACCTTTTTCTTTAGATAATCTTTTTCTTTTCTTTTTTCTTTTTTTTTCTTTTGGCTCCAACCTTTTTATTATATTTTTTTATTTTTCTCACCCCAGAATGACATGTCACATCCTCGTAGCCACCCCAAACTTAGTTTCTTGCAACCATTCTCTTTGCTAAGCTTCCATGCTCTCCTAATCTTAAGATCGGGTTAACATGGTTTTTCCAGATTTAGGCTCATAACATAGGGTTATCAAGAATTAACAGGCTAATCAGGCTCAAAGGGGCTAACTAAGGAACATGCATTAGGGACTGGTTCAATTTTAGGCTAAGTAGTTATTTACAAAGAAAATGCCTAAATCATCTGATGCAAACACATAAACATGCAAACCATAAAGAGATTCAAGCAAATTCGGGAAAGTGCAACTTGAAAGTGATTCACACAGTCAAAAACATGTTGGAGGCTCAAATCCTCACCTGGAAATTTTTGCAAATTGTTTGACCGAGATTCTATCCTTAGTGTGTGCACCCCTTCACCCCAAACTTATCATAAATCATGCAATCACAACAAAATATCTCAAAGATCATTTTTCAAATTTTCAAGTAGGGATTAAATTCTCAATTTTTCAAGTCCTAGGGGGAAAACAGTCAACAATCAACACATATCATGCAATCATCTATGCAAAAATTAATCAAATTCAATCAAGCTTGCCGACACAAGACTCAACACACATACTCCTGATCTTCTCAAATTATTCAGGAGCTAAAAGAAAACAAAACAAAAATAAAGCAAGGCAAAGCAATTAAAAAGAGTAGGGTTCAGAAAAACTCATGGAGGCGGTTACACCGGGATCCCACTGTCTATGATACAACGGCCATGGAATGCTCAAAGTACGATATGATCCTCCCGGATCCCATGGCATGCAGCATAAGGCCCAAATGATATACAAGGGACGGAAGCTTGTTCCATGGTCCCCTAACTTGCAGCCTTGATATGGAAGTGGGTGCTTGACAATCATGGTGACCTCGCCAAGTGCGGCGGACTTCTCACTCCCTCTTGGGTCAGAGATGACCTCTTTCTCAATAAAGTCCTGCCAATAAAATCGGGGTTCAACCTCTTCGATTGGCCATGGTGCAAAATCCAGAGGATTGAACTCCATCACTGGTGGTTCCACAGGGGGAGGTGGCAAACAGGTAGAGAGGGTCTCTGGTGCTGCTTCAACTTCTGCACGATCTTTATTCACTGCACTAACAAATCCATCACCTGCTAAACCTGCAGAAATCTCAGTACACACCACACAAAGGTTAGTGTTAGTATAGTTAGTACCTATGGTACAATAAACTGAATCAGTAAAAGCCTGAATGTCTGGAAATTCAGCACACAGTTCATCCACCCCATCACTTTCAACACATGCATCTAATTCCAAAGGTTCTTCATTATCCTCAAGCATGGTGAAGCAGATGTCCTCCTAATCCTCATTTTCTATGTTTCCTGGCCGAACAGGGCCCTCAACCTCATGTGTCCCATGTTCCATATGTACGTTTTGCTCCTCACACCCTGAAAAGAATAAGCTTTCAAAACATGCTACACATGAAGCAGTGTCAGTACAATCAGCACATGAATTATAATAGATAGAATCAGGAAAGGTATGAATATCTGGAGTTTCAACACACAGTTCATCAACAGAAGTATTCTTGACATCATTATCAAAATTATCCTCAGAAGTATTGTCAAGAATAAATACTTGTGAATCTATATGTTCTTCAAGGGGATGTGGAGTTTGCAGTGCAGCCAAGGAGGAAACGATGTGAGCATTTTGAGTGGCAAAATCCTGACGACTTGCCTCCATCCTCTGTTGGAATTCAAGATTTTTTTCTGCCATCCGTTGATTGTTCTCTGCCATTTGTTGCACCATTTCTTCCAGACTGGGTTGGCATATTGTGAGGTCAGACTGATATTGCTGGCTTACTGCCATTTGATGCACCAAAGAAGCTATCTCATCCAAAATGCCCCGTCCCCTGCTATGTTGGCTAGAATAATCATTCACTCCAAACATGCCAAAATCATTACTAAACTCATAACTTCCAGCAAAGTTAGGATAATATATGCATGGTGGTGGCTTACTAAAGTCAGGATAATATATGCATGGTTCATAATGAACATTAGGCATAAAATCTTGCATATAATTATCCATGGGAAGCACTAAGATTCACAACCAGACAAGCAGGCAAGACTAATTCAGTAATACAAAAGTTTTTTTTTTCTGTTAATAACAACAAGAGTCCCCGGCAACGGCGCCAATTTTTGGACGCGCTGTCGTGCACGCGCCAAAAAGCGAGCGGTTTGTAAAAATGTAGTTCAGGGAGCGACATCTCGAGTATCGTCTCACAAGGACTCTTGGGTTGTTATTAACACAAAATCAGTTTTGGGGGGGTGGAGATTATGGAAGTAAAATAAAGGAAACAAAACAAAAACAAAGCAATAAAAACAAAGCAGTTTTAAGGATTATCAAATAAGCTAAAGACGATTAACCTACTGTTCTCGGTTTCCCACTATCATCGATTTATATAATTCCATGCCCTAAGCAGATTCTAAACCCTTTTCGATTGTAGCATCAATTAACAAGCGAAATCAATACTGCGAGACATATGTTCCTATTCCCGAATTAAGCAAACGGGGTGAAGCACTCATGAACTAAGCGAACATGATTGAACACACGCGAATTAAGCAAACGCGATTAAGTATAGGAACATACAATCATCGAAATAAATCAACACCTATTCTATACGATTCTGAATTAAGCAAACAGAACATACAGAACACGTATTGAAAGTGAATAGCAAACAAAACAGGAATTACAAAACCTCAAGTGCGGTGGAAATCGATTACAGTAGACTAATCCAAGGAGAGTAGCTCTCCATTACTAACATAAACCTAAAACTACTGTTGCAGCCGCAACTGTGAAAAGAAAAGAAAAGAAGATGATCCAAAAAACTCCTGGTTCTGTCCTAAAACAGACTTAAATACAGCTTCTGGATTCCGCGAGCTTACGAGGCGAGCACAAATTCGCGAGGCGAATATTATGAACAGTCTTCAGTGTTTGGCGAGCTCACGAGGCGAGACTCTTCAAATTCCAAACTGTCACAGCCGTGACCTTCAACACGGGTAAGCCGTGATGGCTTCTAGTCTTCCAGGGTTGGATTACTCGCAGGGCGAGTCAAGTATTCGCGGGGCGAGACAGAGAGGATTGCATTTTCTGGCACAGTCAGCCTTCAGGTTCGCGGGGCGAATGCACTCTCGCGGGGTGAGGGACTCCAGAACTGCTTCTTTTTATTACCTGAAAACAAGGATTAAGAGTAAGTACTTTATTTGACTCTAAATCAGCTAAATTAACCTAAAAATACTCTAGAGACTCAAAATGCTTCTTAAAGACAATCAAGTCTAATTTGGGCGAAAATGAGATATAATTAGCACAAAGCCAAGGTTTTTCCAGTTATAAAACTAGATGAGCTTGAGGCTGATCAAGGACCAGAGGTGGAGAGGAGACTGAGAGGAAGACGAAGGAGACGAGTGAGGTGAAAAAGGCTGCAAAATTAGGTTTTAAAAACTGGGTCTGACGCGCATCACGGTCGTGATGGCCATCACGGCCTAGCCGTGATGCATTCTGCTCTGGTAAAAAGGCCCATCACGTCCGTGACTCGTATCACGGTCTACCCGTGATGGCTTCTGACCTGCCCTAACAACTTGTCACGTCCGTAACCCATATCACGGCCTGGCCGTGACAGATTCTGTCCCTTCCTGTTCTTGTCATCACGGCCGTGATACGTATCACGACCTGGCCGTGATGGTCTCTGTTCTGCTCAGTTTTCTGTCACGGCCGTGATCCTTTCTGCCCTTTCATGTTCTTCACATCAAGGCCGTGATGTGCATCACGGCCTGCCGGTGACATACACTGACTTTTCTTTTCCATCCCTCTTCATTCTTTATCGCTTCCTGACCTGAAAACACTTGACAAATTATTTATTTGTGGTCTTTTTCCTCTTGATCTTCTTAAATTATTCAAGAGTTATATTCAAAAACAAATGGAAAAAGGGAAAGAAAACTTGGGTTGCCTCCCAAGAAGCGCTTATTTACGCTCTTAAGCTTGACCATAGTCCTTTCAATCCTTCGCTGCTGGATCTAGGAGGGGAATCGCAACCTCATGCTCAAGTGGATGTTCTCCGAGGTAGTGTTTCAACCTCTGTCCATTGACCTTGAATGTTCCACGTTCCTGGCTCCAGACCTCGACAGCACCATACGGGAATACTTTCATTACTTTAAATGGTCCGGACCATCTCGACTTGAGCTTCCCTGCGAATAACCGCAACCTCGAGTTATAAAGTAGCACTACTTGTCCTTCATGGAATTCTCTACGAAGGATATGCCTGTCATGCCACTTCTTTGTTCTCTCTTTGTAAGATCGTGCGGACTTATAGGCATCCAACCTTAGCTCATGAAGTTCCTGAAGTTGAAGAATTCTCCTTTCCCCAGCGGCTTTCATATCAAAGTTTAGCATCTTAATAGCGCACAAGGCTTTATGCTCAAGCTCGACGGGTAAGTGACACGGCTTACCATAAATAAATCTAAAGGGTGTCATCCCGATAGGAGTCTTGTAAGTCGTACGGTATGCCCAAAGAGCGTCATCAAGCCTTAAGGACCAATCCTTTCTCGACCCTGAAACGGTCTTTTCAAGAATGCTCTTTATCTCTCGATTCGAAACTTTGACTTGTCCACTCGTCTGAGGGTGGTAAGGTGTAGCAATCCTATGAGTGACTCCATACTTGAGTAAGAGTTTCTCAAATTGTCTTTCAATGAAGTGCGACCCTCCATCACTAATCACTGCCCTGGGAATCCCAAACCTTGGAAAAATTACCTTCTTGAATAGTTTGATTACGATTCTTGCATCACTTGTTGGGGAAGGAATGGCCTCCACCCATTTAGAGATGTAATCAACAGCTACAAGAATGAACTTATTATTGCAAGATGAAGGAAAGGGACCCATGTAGTCGATTCCCCAAACATCAAATATTTCCACTTCTAGCATAGTGTTGAGTGGCATTTCATGCTTCTTAGAGATGTTTCCCGTTCTTTGACATGGATCACAAGCAAGCACGAACATTCGGGCATCTCTAAAAATATGAGGCCAATAGAAACCAGCCCGGAGCACCTTCGCTGCTGTCTTCGAGGCACTAGCATGTCCCCCGTAAGATGAGGAATGACAACAACTCAAGATACTTGGGACCTCGGCTTCCGAGATACACCTTCTGTATATGTTATCCGTGCACTTGCGGAAAATGTAAGGCTCATCCCATACGTAGTTCTTGAGATCAGAAAAGAACTTCTTCTTTTGTTGATAATTGAGCTCCGGTGGTAGAATCCCGCATACAAAGTAATTCACAAAGTCCGCATACCATGGAGCTTCCTCTCCCAAGATGGCAAACAATTTCTCATCGGGGAAAGAATCATCTATCAGCAGATTGTCCTTCTCATGTTCAGATGGTTCAAGTCTGGATAAGTGGTCCGCAACTAAGTTCTCCGTCCCTTTCCGGTCTCGAATCTCCAAATCGAATTCTTGCAGAAGCAGAATCCATCGGATGAGTCTCGGCTTTGCTTCCTTCTTAGTCATGAGATGCCTTAGTGCAGAATGGTCAGTGTGCACTATGACTTTAGACCCCACGAGGTAAGATCTGAATTTCTCGAAAGCAAATACAACCGCAAGAAACTCTTTCTCAGTTGTCACACATTACTTCGAATGGCTCATCCCAATTTGGTGTTTGCAGAATGGGAGCGGTAGTCAGAGCTTCCTTTAACCTGGAAAATGCACTCAAACACTCCTCATTAAAATCAAATGGGGCATCTTTCATTAAAAGGTTAGATAGGGGTTTAGAAATTTTTGAAAAATCCTTGATGAAACGCCGGTAAAATCCAGCGTGACCCAAGAAACTCCTAACTCCCTTCACATTTATTGGTGGGGGCAAATTTTCAATAACATCTATTTTGGCCCTGTCCACCTCAATGGCTCTACCAGAAATCAAGTGCCCGAGCACTATACCTTCTTTTACCATAAAATGGCATTTCTCCCAATTCAACACCAAATTGGTTTCTTCGCATCGCTGCAAAATCTTGAACAAATTTTTTAAACAATCATCAAAGGTAGTTCCATAAACAGAAAAATCATCCATAAAAACCGTCATGATGTTTTCAATGAATTCAGAGAAAATTGCAGTCATGCATCTTTGAAAGGTAGCCGGTGCATTACTTAGACCAAAAGGCATTCTTCTATAGGCAAAAGTACCATAGGGACAAGTAAACGTGGTCTTTTCTTGATCACTAGGATGGATAGGAATTTGGTGAAAACCGGAATATCCATCCAAGTAACAAAAGTATGAATGCCTAGCTAACCTTTCAAGCATCTGATCAATGAATGGGAGATGGAAGTGATCTTTTCTTGTTGCCTTATTTAGTTTCCTATAATCGATGCACATTCTCCACCCGGTTACTGTCCTAGTAGGGATAAGTTCATTATTTTCATTTTGAACAACAATCATTCCCCCTTTCTTAGGAACCACATGCACCGGACTAACCCATTCACTATCAGAGATTGGATAAATAACCCCTGCATCTAACAGCTTGAGCACTTCCTTTTTAACCACCTCTTTCATATTAGGGTTTAACTTACGTTGGTGCTCAATGGATGGTTTATGCTCATATTCCATTAAAATGCGATGCATACAAAAGGAAGGATTTATGCCTTTAATATCATCAATTGTATATCCTATCACTTTCCTATGCATTCTAAGCTCCCTAAGTAATTTCTCAGTTTCCAACTCATTCAAGCTAGCATTCACAATTACCAGATAGGAAGAGTTAGGACCGAGAAATTCATACCTCAAAGTCGAGGGAAGGGGTTTTAGTTCTACCTTAGGGGCTTCTTCATTTTTCAGATTCTTTTTTTCTGGTGTCAACTCCAGTTTCTCTTTCTTTGTTTTGTTGGGAGGAATTTCAGGACTAGCCTCCAGAAAGCGGGCGTAATTCCTTACTTCTCCTCCATGAGCGCTTAAGTCTCCACCAATCAAGCACATTTCCAGCGGGTCATCAACACAAGCTTGTGTAGATTCTTCTTTCACCACTTGGTGCATTAAGTCAATCCTGCAACAAGAATCTTCAAAAGAAGGGTGTTTAATAGATTTAGCTAAATCAAATTAAACTTTATCATCACCCACAGTTAAGGTTAATTTCCCATTTTTAACATCAATAATGGCTCCTGCGGTGGCCAAGAAAGGCCTACCAAGAATAATGGGGATTTGGGAATCCTCTTCCATTTCAAGCACCACAAAATCCGCAGGAATGAAAAATTTACCAACCCTAATAGGAACATCCTCCAAGATGCCCACTGGGAATTTGACGGAACGGTCCGCCAATTGAAGGGAGATTGTTGTGGGTTTTAGTTCACCCATCTCCAACTTCTTGCAAACAGAGAGGGGCATAAGACTAATACTAGCCCCCAAATCACAAAGAGCCTTATCAAAACTAGTGTTACCAATTAAGCAGGGAATAGAGAAACTACCAGGATCTTTCAATTTAGGAGGCAATTTATTTTGAATTAGAGCGCTGCACTCCTCAGTTAAGGCCACTGTCTCATAGTCCTCTAGCTTTCTCTTATTTGACAAGATATCCTTAAGAAATTTAGCGTATGTCGGCACTTGTTGTAGTGCCTCAGTGAAGGGTACATTAATGTACAATTTCTTAAAGACGTCTAGAAATTTTCCAAACTGCTTATTGATAGTGTGATTTTACATCATGTTTCATATATACTTTTGCATGCATTTTTCATATAGATTAGGCATTCTTAGTTTGATTTTTATTAGATTTTCCCTTGGAACGGGTGAAGCGGTTTCTTGGTGTTATTTTGCAGGAACTTAAGGAAAAATGCTCAGATTTGTCCATAATGAAGCTTGGATGATTTTAGAGCTTGAAAAGAGAAGAAATTGAGCCAAGCAGAATTCTGAAGATTCGCCCCGCGAAACACGATTCGCCTCGCGACCCTGAAAGCTGACTGCGCCAGGAAAATGCAACATCTTCGGGTTCGCGTCACGAAGCCGCTCTCGCCTCGCGAGAGTCCATTTCTCAGAAACAGTAGATTTTAATATTCGCCTCGCGAGAAGACATTCGCCTCTCGAGCGAGCGCAGAACAGAGTGGTACAAGTTGCTGTTTTAGGGCAGAATGAAGAGGAGGGGGAGAGTTTTGGAGGTTTTGAGGAGAGAAGCACTTGGAGGCTGCGGCTGGGCTAGGGTTCCAACCCTAGAAGGGAGCTGAGTTAGGAGGTTGTTGTGACGACAATGGGAAGTTTCAATGGAGTTCTCCCTTTCCTCCTTTCTCTACTACTTTTCTGGTTTGGCTTTCTTTGTAATTATGAGTAACTAAACCCAGTTTGATGGGATTAGATGTAACCAAACTGAATATTATGTATTTATCTTGACTGATTATTCTGTGTTCATGTCTTCATATTAGTGATTAATTTTCTGTGCTTAATGCTTGTTGTGGCTAGCACCCCCATGACTCGATTTGTGATTTGGTATGTAATTGGGAAATTCGTATCAGAACCGGAACTGAATTTAATCACCTAGTAACCCTTTCATCTAGTAATGGAGTTAGGTTTACTAGTAATCGCGTAATCCCTAATCGTAATGCAAATTCACTAATCTAGGCCACCTAAGGAATTAGGGTCTATTAGTGGATTTAGGCTCTTGCCATCCGAGGAATCGGGGTTTGAGTAATTTAGTGGATTGATTTTAATATCTGAAGCATGAATGGGAGGTATCTAGTCCTGATAGTACATGAGTTAGAGGTTTGGTGAAGTCTAGTCCCAACATATCCTTTCTACACTCCAAGTGTTTGTTAAAAGTCCCCAAAAAGACAAAAAGATTTTATTTCTTTTCTTTTGTTTGATTTGATTTCTCTGTTTAGTCTAGATAGTTGCCGAGTTTGTGAATTGGTAGTTGACATCCAATCCCCGTGGATACGATAACCGGTCTCACCACCGTATTACTTGCACGATTGGGTATACTTGCCCAGATTCGTCAACAAGTTTTTGGTGCCGTTGCCGGGGATTGGTTTTGCCAATATCATTAGTAACAAGGGAGGTAACTAATTTAGACATTTTTATTCTTTTTTATTTTTCTGTATATATTTGATCTTTTTCTTTTGAGTTGTGTTTGTGCAAGGTGGACGAAATTCATGGACAATCACTATTATTCACCTGATGAGGAAGCCTCAAGTCACGCTTTGGAGGACAACTGGTGTTTGGGAGACTGCATGGATTTAATGGGTCATGTCACTCCAGCACAAGTTGATTATATGACCGGAAGGCTTATATATAACTTCTCCGAGGAGGATTGGGAAACCTTTTGTTCATATTTGCCACCTCCACCACCATGTATGATTCCCATGGAGCCATATGAAGCAGAATTTGAGAAAAATCTGGTTATGGGAATGGATCAAATTGAAGACGAAGTGGTAATGGTGGATAAGTCACAAGAAGAGAAAGTACCTTTCACAAGTCCTTGGGAAGTTGAAGAATGGGAATGGAAGGAGCAAACACCGTTGAAAGCTGCTCTAGAACAGTATTCCCAAGAGCTATCCGCCTCTGAGGCAAAGGCAAGAGCCAATTGTGAGAGTATCGAAGCTGTGATGCAGAACTTCAAAACGCAAGTTGAGGAGATTTGCAAACAGTTAATACAAAAGTCACCTGAAGCCCAATTTGAGGAAAATCTGGTTTGGGGGATAGTTCAAGATGAAGACGAAGTGGTAGTGGATTCCACCATGCTTGCTAAGGAATCTGAAATTTCTGCATTGGACAAATATGTCGGCTTGCATGCATGTGTGGACATTGGTAAACTAACCCCTTCCACTTGTCTGGCAAACTTCCTGGTGAAAATGCCATTTGACCCGCTAGGAAGTAAGTGCATTATTATAGTTGAAGAGGTCAATGGTGCTCTCACACACTGACTGGGTGGAGTTGAAGATAAAGTCATACTACTGCTACAATCTCCACTCCAATTTCCATTTGATCCAGGAGGAGGATCCTAGAACGTCAAGCTAGTGACGTTAAAGAAGCGCTTATTGGGAGGCAACCCAACTTTTCTTAACCCTTCTCTTTAGTTGTTTTCATTTTCTTAATAATTTTGTTTTTGATTTTAACCTCTTGAATAATTTGAGAAGATCAAGAGGAAAAATAATAAATTGAGAATTGCCAAGTGTTTGCAGGGTAAGAAGGAAGGAGGGAAGAGCAAGAAGACAAGGAGAAGAGCAAAAGGGGCAGAGACAACAAAGCCAACACCCGCTACCGCCTCGGTAAGCCGTTCCATTTTTTATTTTATTTTATTTTTCTTCTCCTCTCTCCAACTTGATTGTTTACATTGGGGACAATGTAAATTTTTAAGCTTGGGGTAGAGGTATTTTTGCATTTGTTCATATTGCATTCGTATAGTTTTGCATGATAGCTTTGCATGTTCACATTATTAGATTGCCCCTTGCCTGAATTTTGCATCCAATTGTGAGAACTAAGTGCCTAATAATTTGTGATAGTGAATTGTTGAACCCAATTTGTTATTCTTGTGATATGGCTGCAAATGAAAATGTTTGAGATAATCTGTGATAGTTGATAATTAGCATATGGTTCTATAGATTTGTGTTTCTCATTGATGGTTGAACTACTAAAAAGTGAGATTTTGAGCCAAAGGGGTACTCACAAAATATACTCCATTCTTTGTGTTAGAGTGTTATTCCTCTTGGATTGTTTTCTCTAGAACTTGACTTGAAACCATTTTGAAGCTTAAAAATTTTTGAAAACATTTTCGAAAATGATTGAGGCAATAGGTATTTTTCTGGCCTTCTGAGTTTTGAATGATTAAATGCTACCCCTTAGTTGCCCAATTTTGAGCCTGAAAGAATGAAATACTTTTCTTGGTACCCTGGAATATATGGATAAATGATGCATGATAAGGGACCTTCTAAAGTATTACAAAAGGGTAAAAAGGTAGTTGGAAAAAAGTTTGGGATGAAAAAAAAAAGAGAGAGAAATTTTTTTTTCTCTTAAGCTGAAAAAATCTCCCCTTCTCCAAATAAAAGAAAAACAAAAGAAAAAGAAAAAAAAAATAGAGAAGGGGATGACAAAAAGAAATGAGAAATAAAATGAATGGTAAGAAAGGTGGCGAAGTTGAATCGAAACCCAAAAAGGTATTTTAGAAGGTCATGTTTGCAAAGCTTGATTTTGTGTAGCCTTTTGAAATGTCCTTTTATTGATTTCCCTACCTAACGATTAATCCCATGGCCATGTTACAACCAAGTAAAAGACCTCTTGATTCTTAATTGTTTTCATTAATAAAGTAGATATTTGGTTGATAGTCAAGCCTATGGTAGGATTCATTCCTTGAGGAAAATTGAGTGAATTGCCTTATTCCCTTAAACACTTGAGTGAGGGAAAAAAGAGAGCCAAGCAATTGAACAAGCTTGGGGTGAGCTTCAGGTGAGAAAGAGTGCCCAAATCAGTGAGAACATGAGTCTAAGGAACCTAAGCCTCTAATTGGACTTGAATTGATTGTCTCTTGCTGAATTGTTTGAATTGCCTATTACTTGGATCATTTACTCGGGTTCTTAGTTCACTATCCATGTTTTGTTTATTCTTCTGGCCTTAGTGATTGCTTGAGGACAAGCAACTGAATAAGCTTGGGGTGATTTGATAGTGTGATTTTACATCATGTTTCATATATACTTTTGCATGCATTTTTCATATAGATTAGGCATTTTTAGTTTGATTTTTATTAGATTTTCCCTTGGAATGGGTGAAGCGGTTTCTTGGTGTTATTTTGCAGGAACTTAAGGAAAAATGCTCAGATTTGGACATAATGAAGCCTGGATGATTTTAGAGCTTGAAAAGAGAAGAAATTGAGCCAAGCAGAATTCTGAAGATTCGCCCCGCGAAACACGATTCGCCTCACGACCCTGAAAGCTGACTGCGCCAGGAAAATGCAACATCTTCGGGTTCGCGTCGCGAAGCCACTCTCTCCTCACGAGAGTCCATTTCTCAGAAACAGTAGATTTTAATATTCGCCTCGCGAGAAGACATTCGCCTCGCGAGCGAGCGCAGAACAGAGTGGTATAAGTTGCTGTTTTAGGGCAGAATGAAGAGGAGGGGGAGAGTTTTGGAGGTTTTGAGGAGAGAAGCACTTGGAGGCTGCGGCTGGGCTAGGGTTCCAACCCTAGAAGGGAGCTGAGTTAGGAGGTTGTTGTGACGACAGTGGGAAGCTTCAATGGAGTTCTCCCCTTCCCCCTTTCTCTACTACTTTTTTGGTTTGGCTTTCTTTGTAATTATGAGTAACTAAACCCAGTTTGTTGGGATTAGATGTAACCAATCTGATTATTATGTATTTATCTTGACTGATTATTCTGTGTTCATGTCTTCATATTAGTGATTAATTTTCTGTGCTTAATGCTTGTTGTGGCTAGCACCCCCATGACTCGATTTGTGTTTTGGTATGTAATTGGGAAATTTGTATCAGAACCGGAACTGAATTTAATCACCTAGTAACCCTTTCATCTAGGAATGGAGTTAGGTTTACTAGTAATCGCGTAATCCCTAATCGTAATGCAAATTCACTAATCTAGGCCACCTAAGGAATTAGGGTCTATTAGTGGATTTAGGCTATTGCCATCCGAGGAATCGGGGTTTGAGTAATTTGGTGGATTGATTTTAATATCTGAAGCATGAATGGGAGGTATCTAGTCCTGATAGTACATGAGTTAGAGGTTTGGTGAAGTCTAGTCCCAACATATCCTTTCTACACTCCAAGTGTTTGTTAAAAGTCCCCAAAAAGACAAAAAGATTTTATTTCTTTTCTTTTGTTTGATTTGATTTCTCTGTTTAGTCTAGATAGTTGCCGAGTTTGTGAATTGGTAGTTGACATCCAATCCCCGTGGATACGATAACCGGTCTCACCACCGTATTACTTGTACGACTGGGTATACTTGCCCAGATTCGTCAACACTTATCTAACTTAGCCTTAGCCAACCTTTGAGGAAAAGGTATCGGGGGTTGGTAAGGTGGTGGAGGGACATACTTAAACAATTTTTCACTGGGCTCTTCCTCGTCTGAGAGTTGTGTCTTAGTAGGTTCCTCCTCCTCAGCTACACTCTTGTCATTACTCTCCCCTTTGCCTCAGGATTTTCAAGTTTCTTACCACTCCTTAGACTCACGGCTTTACATTGCTCATTATTTGGGTTTACCTCAGGTTGTCCATGAAACTTACCCGGTTGCCTCATCGAATTTCCAGCTTGTTGGGCAATTTGAGTTTCTAACATCTTGTTATGGATGGCTAAGTTATCTACCTTAGATGCTAGTTCCTTTATTGCCTCATTAACTACCCTACCTTGTTGCCTAAATTCTTCGTTCTGCTTAGTTTGAGTAGCAACAAAGTTTTCCATGAGAGACTTGAGCTTAGATTTTTGTACCTGAGGATACCCAGATGCGGGTTTCCTATTACCTTGTCCTTCTTGGAATTCGTGATTCAACGTGTTGTTGTAGTTTCCGTAGGAAAGGTAAGGACTATTCCTCCTCTGGTTGTAGGGATTTGAGGGAGCATAGTTTGGCAGCTTCGGGTTTGTGTCGTAGAAATTGTGGCAAGAGTTTACTTGCTCCCCTGAAGCACTGGACTCAGAAGCGACACCATGTGGGCACTCCATTATGTCATGTCCCTGCACACCACAAATCTCACAAGCAACATTAGTAGCACCGATTGAACTCACATGAGCCTTTTCAAGCTTATCAAATCGTTTATTAAGTGAGTTGAATTTAGACAAAATCAGATCGATACTATTCATTTCGAACTTACCCCCCGAAAGCTTTTTCGGGTTATTACCTCTTTCTGAGCCCCATTGGTGATAATTGGTGGCCACGTTCTCAATGATGTTGAACGCTTCAGTCAGGGGTCTGTTCATGAAGGCTCCACTAGCTGCGGAGTCGAGTGATACCTTTGACGAATAATCCAATCCGTTATAGAAGGTGTGAACTAACAACCACTTTTCCAGTCCATGATGTGGGCAAGACTCCAGCAATCCCTTGTAGCGATCCCAAGCTTCGGATAAGCATTCTCCGTCTTTTTGGAAGAAGCCGGTGATCTGAGTCCTTAGGTAAGCAGTCTTGGATGGAGGGAAGAATTTCTCCAAGAATGCTTGCTCTAGTTGGTCCCAAGTTGTCAACGTGTTAGTGGGCACTTGCTTCAACCAAGCTTTCGCTTTTCCAGTCAGAGAGGAGGGGAATAACCTCAGGCGTATAGCATCGATCGAGGCACCTTGAATCCTTATCGCATCGGTGAATTCCAGGAATGTTTTCACATGATCCGTCGGGTCTTCCGAGGATAATCCTTCAAATTGGTGTTGCCTAATCATGCTAATTAAGTGAGGCAGTATGGTGTACTTTTCCGCCTCAATTTCCGGCCTTGCAATCCCAGTTCGCAGACCCCTAGCATTTGGGGTTGCGTAGTCCTTCAGCGGTTTGGTATCCGGTAGATTCGCCATTAGTGGAATGGGGATCAACCTCTCTCTCTCCCTTTGTAGTCTCCTACGTCTATGAAAGGTCCTTTCGTTCTCGGGGTCGGCTTCAACAAGGCTTCCAAGACTTAGGGATCTTTGCATAAAAGGGAAGAATTACCTATGGTATAGAGATAGATACTCTAGAGAAAGAAAAAGAAATAGTAAAATAAAAAAAATAAAAAAATGTCCAGAATAATCAATTTAAAAATTAAATAGAAATTCAAGAAAACACAGTCCCCGGCAACGGCGCCAAAAACTTGATGTGATAAATTCCGGCAAGTGTACCGGATTCATTGCCAAGTTATAAAAAGATCGATCCCACAGGGACCGTGATCTCAAACCTCAACTAATTAGTGAATCGATAAAATTGGACTAAGATTTTGAAAAGGTTTTGATTTTTGAAATAGGATCAAGTAACAATCAAATTTAATTTCGCAATTAAACAAAACAGAAAGCATTTCAAATCGGGGGGTTTCGAATTTAAAATGGATTCCCAGGAATTGGGATACCACAAAACTGTTTATGATTCTGAATCGATTCCTCTCTTTGTCAAATACCAAAATTTGTTTTGAAGGCGAATCTGTCCTAAATTAGCTAGTGCTCCCTCTCGGGCTACAAAAGCCATGCCCGATTAAATCAATCCCTACTCTCGTGGTAATTGAATTTAGATCGGACCCCTTGAGTTTTGTGACGATTCGTGAATCCTCGAAGGACAGCTTCTAACTCTCGTGATTTCAGTCCCAAGTTCGATTCCTATGGATCCGATACCTAAGTTCACCGCTAGGTTCATCCTTAGTGTATCTATGGCACGCAAACAAGTGGCACCCAAATTCGCGAGTAATTAAAGCAATAGGGATCGAATCGAAAACAAATATGAATTAACAAGAAATCAAAATCTATACATCACCATAAACAAGTTTCGGGTATAGCCCTAATTCCTAGAAACTAGAGTACTACTCAAACATTGCCATTACTGTAGCAAGCTTGGTTAAAATAACATACACAGAAAAATCCCTAGAGAGGAGAAGGAGATGAAGAAGAGAATTTCTTAATTATCCTAAGGTAACACAGTCCAAAAAAAGGTCCCTAAGCCTTTGACTTGATCCCATATTTATAGATTTGGGAAGTTAGAATCCCAAACTAACACAAATTAGATCCAAATCAGTTGCTTCTGATCCAAGTAATGCGCATCACGGCCGTGATGCGTGATCGCTTCTACCATGTGCTCTGCTTCAATAAATGGTCTGTCACGATCGTGATGGCCATCACGGCCTGGCCATGACAGATTCTGCCTGAGGGTGTCTGGCTCAATATGCATGTCACGGCAGTGATGGGCATCACGGCCTGGCCGTGACAGCTTCTGACTTTTTTCATCCTTTTTCAGCTTCATTTGATCACGGCCGTGATGGGCATCACGGCCTAGCCGTGATCAGCTCTGTTTGCCCCATTTTCTTGCCTTCCAAGCTCCCATCTTCGTGCCAGCTCCAACTCGACTGATCCTGAGCATTTTAATCTACTTTTCCTGCACACAAGCACACAAAACCACCTTACTCGTTCCAAGGCAAAATTAACTAATAATCAAACAAAATAAACCTAAACTATATGAAAATGCATGCAAAATGTGATGGAAATATGAGGTGAAATCACACTCATCAGTATTTCAGTTTAATAACATTTTCGCTCTGTGAAACACAAATACAAAAACAAAATTTCCTTAACTTATCCAAGTTGTCGGAAATAACCCATTGTATAAAAATACTTGACAGAAAAACCTTTTACGTTGGAAATTCGTTTTACAAAATCACTTAAAATTAATTTTCTTTCAAAAATCAATATTTTGAACATGAAAATATTGCTTTGAGACAATTTCTCTATTTTAACTAATATTACCGTGTTTAGTAATCCTACTGTAAATATTATCGGAATTATCCGACGTTTAAAGTTTTTAAAACGTTATAAGTCCAAAAATGACTTTTCTAGTAAAATATTTTTTCCAACACAATAATAAAATTATTTTTGAAACTTATTTTCTTAAAATAACAGTTTCTAATATTTAGAAATTTCTTACGTCAAAATTAGCAGTACTAAAATATTTTCACGGTTACGACCTCACTATGACTCATAGAACACTCTTCTTATTTGTTAAATTATTAAAATATTATTATTTTTCACCACAATCCAAATTTCACCAAACCAATAATTAATAATAATATATTACTATTTGCCACATTTTCCACTAATTAAAACTCATGATTCCGTAAATAGCTTTTTAATGCTTTTAACCTCATTATTAATTGAGAACTGACCACAGTCAGGCTTTACAATCCACAAACAATATCAATAACATCCATGCCAATAATATAGCAAATAGCACAATTAATGACATACAATAAAACATAATAACAATTAAATGCAGATAATCAAATAATTAAAAGCAGATAGCTTAAAAGTAGAGAAATCTAATTACATAAACAATACATACACCAAATAAAATATACCAACCACAAAAAATTACATACAGCTATCAGAAAAATCCCTCAGGTACTCCCCTTACCTCTTGAAGATTTTTCTTGTCGAACTGAAATTCCGTCAAACGTTCGGTCTCTACAAAACACGTACTCGACTCACACAAAAATTTATCCTTCAATCAAAACACAACAAATAATTAGCAATAAAACAACTAAATACACCTATACTCCTATATGCTAGGTTCGGCCATGGGGGGATTAATTAGCTAAAAATTTCTAAAAAACCTAATCTCCTGGATTAGTGTTCTTTAATCACTTGAAACCCTAAAACAAAGATTATAATACAAAGATTGAAATAAAATATTCCAACCTTTCAAGAATCCTAATTCGGCCATGATACTAAACATATGCTAGAGATTTCAAAAATTTACATACTCTTAGATCCATGACCTTAGAGTAGTGTAGAGTTAAAATAAACTATCATAAGTTGAAAAATGAAACAAAATCTTTCAACTCTTCAAAAATACAATTTCGGCCATGAACAAAATAATGGCTTAGAGTTTTGATTTTTATCCAACAACCATGGATTCAATATATATATGAATTATAAGATTGAAACAAGCAAGACTAATCTTTAAAAAATGAACAAAGTCCTCCTCCCCACTATAAACTAGGGTTCGGCCGCATCAAGTTAAAAGGGCACGAAATTTTTTTTGAATGCATCCTATTGGGTCTTAAATATAGAGAGGATACTAAGATCATAGAAATTGGTTTCACATTAAAAGGATTTTTTCTATGATTTTCGATAAATTTTCAAAGTTCTAGATCTAGGAATGGAAAAATATGATTCATGACATAAACATGAGAAATACATGAAGATGAAATCTTAGATGATCTAGGAGATAAGCTTTTACCTCTTGAATATTGAAGAAATGAGGAAAATGATCAACCTTCACTAAGTTGAAAACTGGATAGCTTGAGGGTGTGATGGTATTGTGAGTGTATCTCAGAATATACTCATCCAAAAATCACAAACTTTGGCTTGTTATAAAGATAATAAGAAAATGAACAACTTTGGTGTGTAAGGTTTCATTTGGTTCGGATCATAACAGGGGTGAAAAGGGCCTTCTTTCTGATGTTTCGTGTGTTGCTGAGAATTCTGGGCAGTTTCGGTATTTTGAGCATACTCCCAATTCCCTTATCCGTTTTTGATGATATTTAGCTTGTTGGAAATAAGAGAGAAATAGGAACAACTTTTATGTTGATGGTTTTTCGAGTTTCAGAAAGGAAGATGGTCATATTTTCGGTGGAGATTCGGTGTTCTTATGAGTTTTGTAACTTAGAGAAAATGGAGAAAACTTGGTGAGGAAGGTGAAGAGAAGTGGGGAGAGGGAAGCTGCGGTTTTTAGCCTTTATATAGGCTTTGTTTGGTTCCTTAGAGTCCAAATAATGGGTTTTGTGAATATTAAATTAATATATGATTAATCATAGTTAATAGTTAACTTAACTAAGGTTATTTTGGCTAATCATGGTTAATAATATGCGGATTGATGGAGGTGTGGCTGATTTTGGGCCACACATAGTGATTCACCAATGAGTCACCGATCATATCCGTTAGTGATTCCCGGAAATTTCGTACGCAGCTCCATCATTTACCCAATTTGATTTTTGAGAGGAAAATAATGAAACGAAAGCAAAATGAAATAGGTATGGTTGAGTATATTTTGGTCTTTTTACCTAAAAGTCATGATTACTAGCATTTAATGCTCATAAATGCTTGGTGACTCATCCTCCTTGAGTCATCATGTATGACTCGTTGTCCCGATCTCTTGACAGGTTTCTGCAGTTCCGTTTTCGACTCCGTCGGTTTCCCGATTAGGGTTTTACGCCCGAATCGAGTATAAAACCTAATTATTTTGAAAATTTTCAAAATAACCTATATTGTTGAAAATGAGATATAAAATCTATTCATTTCGTTCTTGGGTCAAAATTAGGTTTTTCGATCAGTAAAATCTTACTGTTAGTGAAAACACAGACCGGATTCCGTCTGAATTTTCAACCAAAAATTTAACTATATACTTATAAAATTAAGTATGATATGAATATGATGTTGGTTTTCCCAAAATCATTTTCTAAGTTTCAGATAAAAATATAAACGTTTATTTATATTTATACCGATCTTAGGAAGCAGAAAAAATCGGGGTGTTACAGTCTACACCCTTCTTACAAGTTAAGATCCACTATGTAGTGGAGGAGTAAACCGAATAATGTATCAGAGGATTGCTCAGACTTCATGGAGTATCTTCAAGTGTTGTTTCAGATGAAAAACGGAAGTTTATCAACGTGTGTCGGTTAAGTTTGCTTTAAGTGTTGAGGACTAAGTTGAGGCTAAGTCCAACCGATCATCCTCAGCAGGATGGATAATTAATGAGATGACCTATCCTTAGCAGGTTAGTTGGGAGATAGTGTGGTACCTAATTTTTGTCATCTCTATGGTAGGACAAACCAGAGTTGATAGGAGCTTCGTTAATGTATAGATGTGAATGGTACTATGAGGACCCCTAAGTTCAACATCATTTAGTGAGATGATTACAATGGACCTTATCATGATCGGGGCAGATATATCATTAAAGGAATTTAGAGTAGTGATCAACGTTTATGGTTAATGTTGACTTCGTGAGTCCGAGGATTAACGGAAAAATATCTATAGTAGTTTCCCTTAAGCTGAACGGAAATAGTAAAGAGGAGTTCTTAGGAAACTAAGTTGTGAGAAGAGTTCGAGAGCTCTATTTTAGAGTGTGAAAGGTCTGACCGTGATGAAATTTGGAGTGGTGGAATAAGTCCAAAGGAACCTAAGACTACAATTGTGTGCTTTGGGTTAAAAGTTGATATATTTGGTAGAGTTAATGTTGAACTTGATATATTTTGCTAGCGGACTAATTTTGAGGCAATAAGTGATTAAGTTTTGATTTTACTCTTCATGTGAGAAGAATGTAAATCTTAGATGGAATCTTGGTGTTAACCGTGAGAGTTAAGGATGTAGAGATTTTTTTTTTTGGATTAGTATTTATGGAAGAAGAGTATGAATTGAGGATAATCTATTTGATGTTGAGGATGAAGAGAATGAAAGTATGAATATCGCTATTAAGTTAAATCATCTAAGGAAAAGTAAATACAGGAAGTACGATGTAGGATCTTGGGATTTGGATATCACTACAAGAACCTATCTAGTTTCGAGTTAAGTAATTTCTTGGACAAGATGAATTTACAATATCCTAAGTTATTTCCAGGTGCGTAATTTCGGGGACGAAATTCTTTTTAGAGTGGTAGTATTGTAACACCCTGTTTTTCCTATGCTTTCTGTAGCAGTAAATATATATTTAAATGTGTTTATTTTAGATTAAACTCAGAGGATGATTTTAATTAAACTAAAATCATTTTCTTGTGTTGTTATATCATATAAAGTCACGGTAAAATTTTTGGTTGAAAATTCAGGCGGAAACCGGTTTGCATTTTCACTCCCGGTACAAGTTTACTGTGCAGAAAACAAAATTTTGACCCATGAACGAGACGGTTAGTTTTTTTAATATGTTTCCTTCAACTTTGGTTATTTTGTAAATTTTCGTTCAAAAATAAAATAAAATATTTTATTCGAGCGAAAACGTTGGAAGAATTACGATCAAAATGCAACCGGGTACGAAATGGAGCAGATTAGGGAACAAAAAAAGAAGTGAGGAGACATGATGGAAGAGGCTATGACACACTCCAAAAGTGTAATCATCACACTTTTCAAATTATAATACTATTCTAATCCAAAAAGTTATTTCTCTCTCTTCTTCCATCCAATCAAGCATTAAACCACCAAGCTTGCACAACAAGCCCTCCATCTCTTTTCCCTTGGCTGTGGACTTACTCCCCCTCTCTATATATATCCCTCTCATTTTCACTTCATCATCTTCCTTCTTCAAACCCCATTAAAGTTTCATCTTCTTCCTTTCTTTTAAAAGTTCAAGCTCTTAAAGCTTTAGTTTTTATTCATCTTTTCTACTTGAGTTCTTCATTAAAGTTTTTTCTTATACTAAGGGTAATGCTCTCGTATGAATCTTTTTGCAAGTTTCATCTTTTATTTATTAGTTTACTTTATGTGTTCTTTATATGCTTTAAACTTCTAAAATCTCTCTAAAATGGTAGAAAACTCCTTTTGAGTTGAAACCACTTTCTATAGTCTTGTATTAACTTATATTTTCACATACTAAGAGGTTGTGTAAAACAAAAATCTCTACCTATCTCTTCCAATGAAGGCCGAATGCTTGCATTTGTGACCTAGGAGGTTTTTGTTTCAACTTTTGGAATATGATCACGTGTTTGAGTTTCTAACTATCCATTGATCTTAAATCTATAAATCTTAGAAGGTTTGATAGCTTGTTCCTATGATGGCCGAAAATATGAATAAGTAGGCCTAGGATACTATGTTCTAACTTTCCAAGTATGATCATGGATTTAGAACTCTTAATACCTTGTGATTCTAAACCAAAGAGTTATTGTTAAACAATGACACTAGTGGAAAATATACATTAGACGGTAAAGGTTTACGTCAGTTAACCAAAAGCTAGACGTTAAAAAGGAGGCGGTGGCAGTTTTGTAAATATCAGACTTCATTAATTCAATTTTAACGTCAGTTGTTTTAATGACTGACGTTAAAAGTGAAGTGACTCACTTTTAACGTCAGTTTAATAAAAAACTGACGTTTACAACTAAGATTTTAACGTCAGTTCTATAAAGAACTGACGTTAAAAGTAAGTCACTTCACTTTTAACGTCAGTCCTTACATCAACAGACGTTAAAGGTTATTTTCATAATTTTTTTATCTAGTATACGATCCCTTCCGCATTGTCTTCCTCAAAGTTTCAGTTTCACATGAATTGCTTTGATGTTTTGTGTTTCTGTTTTGAAAATTATAAGTTGAATCAATAACCCAAACCGGATCTCATTCATGAAGTGTAATGTCTGATCGATATCTGAAGATTGAAAGGGTTTAAAATCCTATAAAAAGTTACATTGAAAGGGTTTAAAATCCTATAAAAAGTTACATTGAAAGGTTTTAAAATCCTAAACATTAAAGCTACATCCCATCAGAGAGTTTTATGAAATATGCCAAAGGGAAAACTATACGCCGAAGACCTCAGAAAACTGGGGGGCATGAGAGAGTTCAAGAGAGAGGCAAAAACAGGTGCACTAGATCTGTTTCAAGCAAAGGCAGTGGTTCCAGAGACTTCCAAGACGGTCACTTGCTGCCAAAGCTGAGGTTTTGGAACTGTGACCCCCGAGCACCTGATTAGCCCTCCAGCAGCTGATTCTCCGGAAGGTGATAAGGTGAGCAACTCACATAATGTAATTTACTCAAACTTATCACCCATGTAATGTAATTTACTCAAACTCAGAAGTTGTTTGACCATTAAGACAACGAGGAAGAAAGAGTGATGAAGTTAATCTCCACTGCAGAGCCATATTGTGAAGCAGAAAATTAAAAGGATGGAAGGAAGCTATTTATAGGAGCAGGGGATGAAGTTACTAAGCTATTCTGATTTTCTTGAAAACTTACCTATAAACTTAATGCTCATTAAGAGGATTGAGTTACAAGGTGCATGGATAAGTAGCACAGTACAGTCAAAGGAATGAATGTTTTTGCAAATATCTATACACTTTTAACGTCAATTTTTTAAAAAAACTGACGTTAAAAGTGTTTTTCAAATAAAAAATATTTATTGTTAACGTCAGTTTTTTATACAACTAACGTTAAAAGTTTGATTTTTACTTCAGTTCAATAAATAGCTGACGTAAATAATCCTATATATTATAAACGTGCAGAATGAATATTGGAAATAATGTAATTAATATACGGGAACTTGACAGTCATAAATTAAGTTGACGTTAAAAATGAGGTGGTGGCAGTTTGTAAACTATTTGCGTCAGTTCTATAAATAACTGACGTAAATAATTATGAAACTCATTTCATTGGTTGTCATGTCCCTGTTGTCCCTCTTAACGCAGATCACTCCATATAGTACTACAGTTTATTTCTAAACCTTTTTTTATACAAGTTTATTTTTAATTTTTATTAATTAGCTTGAATTAGTAAACAAATTCTTGTGCAAATTAAAATAAATAAACACTTAACATAAAACAATTTATATGTATAATCAAATCGTATGACATTGAAGCGATTCATAAGTTAAAATTACATGATTAAAAGATAAAAAATTTCTGCAACATAGCCCTAAAATATAAAAAAGTTTCTGTATCAACATCATTTTCTTCTCAGTCCTGTCATCAGAAACTCCAATGGATGCATCACCTCCCTCACTTGAATTCCATGATGCAAAGTAAATCCTCAGTCACTAGCAGCGAAAGCAAAGTGAAATGGATCTTTGCATCTTTCTTCTTCAGTGGAGTATTCCTTGATGCATCATCTTGAATCCACAATCACTTGCTTCCAAAGCAAAGTGAAAGGGATGACGGGGATGAAATAAAGTGAGAGAATCACATTACGTGATTCACCCAACCTTAATATCCATGTAATGTGATTTACTGAAACTCAGAAGTTGTTTGACCATTAAGACAAAGACCTTTGAGTCTAGGAATAGGAAGAAAGAGTGATGAAGTTAATCTCCACGACAGAGCCATATTGTGAAGCAGAAAATTAATTAAAAGGATGGAAGGAAGCTATTTATAGGAGCAGTGGATGAAGTTACTAAGTTATTCTGATTTTCTTGAAAACTTATTTATAAACTTAATGTTCATTAAGAGGATTAGGTACAAAGGTGAATGGGTAAGTAGCACAGTAGTCAAGGGAATGAATGTTTTTGCAGAAACTAATAAACCTTTAACGTCCGTTGTGTAATACAACTGACGTAAGAAGTTGTGAGTGTTTTTAACGTCAGTTTCTTACTAACAACTGACGTAATAAGTGTGAGAGTTTTTAACGTCAGTTTCTTAAGACAACTGACGTTAAATATATGATCTTTAACGTCATGTTTTACTAAAAACTGACGTAAAATGTTGTTTTATTTTAATTATAACGTTTACCCCCGCGCGCCTTCTCCACTTCTCTGTACGTCTTTTCTCTTTTCATCACGCTCAACCCTCACTCTCGCTCTCACTCTGCCCTAATCGCGAGCTCATCTCCACCGCAACCACCGCGAGGGCTTCTTCGCCACCACCGTGAGGTACACTCTTAACCCCTAACTCTGTCTTTCCCGCTCATTCTTTGCAATAACTTGACATCTCTCTTTCCCCTTCCCGCGCACTAACTCTCCTTGTCCCTCTGCTCTCAGTAACCACATCGAACGTTGGCCACCACTCGAGCTTCCCCCCCACCACCACGCGAGCGCCTATTTCTGGTGAGTCTTTAATTAGGGCACATTTTTTTATTTTCGGTTTTGAGTGCAGGCATGTTGCTATGCTGGTTTGAAACTGTAGTCTCAGTAGTTGAAACTTGAAACTGTGAGTTTGAGTTGTTTGGAATGTCTCTATTTTTGGTTTTGAGTGTATGTTGAAACTGTAGTCTCAGTAGTTGTAACTTTAAACCGTGAGTTTGAGTTGTTTGGAATGTCTCTATTTTTGGTTTTGAGTGCATGTTGCTCTGCTGGTTGATCTGTCATGGCCGTGATGCTCATCACGGCTAGGCCGTGATCAGTTCTGCCTATGAGGGTTTGGTTCAGTTGGCACGTTACGGCCGTGATGGACATCACGGCCAGGCCGTGACCAGTGCTTGGCAATCTTCAAAAACTATAGTTTTCAATCTCCCGTATTGTCCTTATATTGGATATATAGATGTTTTCTATATCTACAGGACCTATCTAGTTATTTTTATTTATACTTCTGTATTTATTTTGAGTTATAACCTATGTTAATACATATATATTGTTTCTGAACAGGCATACATATGGATCAGTCGGATAGCCCACATGCACGGGAGGACACTGTGGGGGTTTCGCAGGACCCGATCACACCTACGCCTGATTCTAGTGTAAGTTTACATGTTATATACTATCTTTAGTCCTTCTTGTTAATGTAAGTTTATAATGTTATAACCCTCTATTTTATCATTTTTTTTGTCCATACAGACATCACAGGCTCATTGGAAACGGGGTAGAGGAGCCACCTCGTTGAAGAAACTAGAGAAGGACGGGCAGAGCGGACAGAAGCTTGAGGTGTCCTTCGATGCTAATCAAAATGCCCAGGGACCCCGTGCTAAAGAATTTAATAAGTGGGTGTTTCTACAAGCGAAGAAACACGTAAGCATCAACTACAACCACTGGAACGACATTCCACAGAACGTTAAGGATCAGATTTGGGAGGCTATCACGGTATTTTACCTTTACATTCGTTTGATTTACATTATTAGATAATTATCCGAGTTATAATCCATCCAGTTGTTATATATGTATCTAACGTGTAGGTAGCTTGGACTGTGCCAAATGATGAGGATCAACGTCATAAATGTATGAAAATGGCATCAAAGCGTTGGAATGGGTTCAAGCATGATCTTACCAGGTACTATGTATCTGGGAAGAAGCGACTTGATAAAATGTTCTCGGATTATCCCTGGATTGATCAGGATACTTGGGATATGTTTGCCAGGAGTCGACAGGATGGAGAATTTCAGGTTGGTTGATTAAGTTAATTTTGTATGCTTATTATAGATCATTTAACTCTATTTAATTATGTGTTTTTGTTTGAATAGGCTAAGGCAAATAAGGGTCGGCAGAATCAGGCGAAGAACGTCCACCGCCACACCATGTCTCAGGGTGGGTACCATACTCGGATCCAAAGAGATGATGGCGGCGGACAGGCTGAGGGCGAAGCAAGAAGAGCACTCTGCTAGGATTGAAAGAGGAGAGGTGCCTGAGGGCACACCATCAAGTCCTCCGTCGGACATCGACCACGAGGATGTCTGGTTAGCCGGCCGCATGACAAAGGCGGGATCTTTTAAAGTTGATGCCACTCGCGAAGTGGCAGATAAGATTGTAAGTAAATAATTAACTTGATTTCAATTGATATTTGTATAGATATTTGCAACACTTTTCACTTGCACATTTTTTCATTTTTTTTCATTGTAGATGGATCTTAAAGCAAAATCCTCCCAGGGCGCATTCGTCCCTTCTGGATGGCAGGACGTCTTGATGACTGCTCTAGGCAAGAAAGACCATCCTGGTCGGGTTCTCGGTGTTCCTCGGAACGTGACCATCAAACAATATTATGGCAAGTCTGCTTCACGAAAGTGGGTGGTCAATGAAGCATCAATTTTGGCTGACATTACTCAGCACCTCATGTCCAACCCAGATATTACAACACATCTGATGCAAGGCTTAATAGCCAACCCAGAATTCAAGCAGGCGCTTGCCAGAGAGCTTTCCTCCGTCGGTACATCCCAGGACACCGCAGGGCTTGCCAACGCTTCACATGTGAGCACAAAAGAGAGTTTTAGTAGGGCACATGTGGAGGACAATGAGTTGGCAGCTAGGGAGCGGGAGTTGGAAGTCCAGCGCCATGAGCATGAGTTGGAAATGAAAAGGCGTGAGCTTGAGTTGGACTCCAAACGATGTGAGCTCGAAATGTTAGCAAAGGTATTTATTCATTATTAATGTCCAAATTAGTCAACTAATTACTTGTGTTTTTTTAAATTATCAACAACTTATCTATTTTATTTTTCCTAAACTGAAGGCCAAGTCGACGTCGGTGTCGCTGTCACCTATCACTCGTTTGTTCTCACTTGGTGAGGATTATGCGTTTGAGATTTTTGAATGTCCATTGGATCACGATGGATGGGTGGCACGCCCAGATCAACAGAGGATATTTTCCTTCGTTGGTGACGATCTCGGAAATGCCTGCAGAAATAATGTTTGGTATTTTTCCATTTAATAATTTATTTTAATTTCAATATATATATTATGTAATTAACATCCACACCTTTTCATATCTTAGGTATCTCCATCGTCTTCAGCTTGATAAGGGCGTTGCATCAGTTTACGGTTTCTTAGATCCGTCAATCCTTCTGCCCGATTTCTTTGCTGGCGATGCATTGAGTAAATACTTAGGGAACTTGTTGGGAGACAATCCGAAAGAATTATATCTAGCTCCCTATTGTATGGAACGCCATTGGCAGTTGTTCGTACTTCAACCGTCTAGGCATACTGTCATATTCTTCTGCTCTCTCCACCAAGATCCGCCACCGAAGGTGGTGGAAGCTGTAAATATGTAAGTAACTAATCTTAAATTTAATTTAAGTTTTAATATCAGTTGTTTTTAGTTTATTACACACATGATATATGAGTTTGTTAATTGATCGACATGATTATTTGTTTATGATAAATGCATTTGGCGAGTAGCATAAGTTGCGCCAACGGGAGAAGTATGACTTCTAAGGCTAAAGCAAATCCTGCATGGAACATCCTCAAGGTTTGGTAGTTTATTTATCAAATAATTAATATTATAATTACTAATTTATGTGTATATTCAACTGACGTTGAAATTAATTTTGTTGGTAGTCTCGATTTCAAACTGACGGGTGGTCGTGCGGCTATTATGTGATGCTTCATATGTCTTGAACATAGTCTCCGCATCTATTACGGATGGATGGAAGAAGGTAATATTTAAACAACTTGTTAAATTATATATTATAGTTTTGAAGATGACTTGCATTGATGTTATTGTTATTATTTGAACGTGTCTAGGCATTTATCGACCAATCGCCTATTGAAGAAGATGAGTTAAGAGACTTGAGGATGCACTTCGCTGAATTCTTCTTCAAGTATGCGGCTGAAAAAGGAATTGACAACATACCTCCGCACTACTTAGATAAATAGTTTTTTTGTTAGACTTTAGAAACTAATTAATAACATGTATATATATATCCTTAGATAGTTTTGTTTTTTAGACATTGGAACTAAAATTTATATATATATATATATATATATATATATATATATATATATATATATACATGGGTTTTGGTTTTAAGTCCCCCCATTGTTCAATTTTCCTTTGCAATTCAGTAATGTGTGTGATATTCGTGTTACTTGGGACTGAATGCGGGGATAGCTGAGGGGAGTGATATTTTAAAACTGAATTTAAAAAAAAAAACCTATTAACGTCAGTTGTATCAAACAACTGACGTTAATAGTATTTTATAAAATATACAGTACACTATTAACGTCAGTTTTTTATTACAATTGACGTTAAAATTAAAACTTTAACGCCAATTCTTTATAACAACTGATGTTAGTTTTAACAAAATCAACGTCCGTCGTCTTAAAGAACTGACGTTAATAGTTTTAGTTTAATGTCAGTTGTTTAAAAACCTGACGTTAATTTTTACAAAATTAACGTCAGTTTTGTTAAAGAACTGACGTTAATAGTTTTATATTTAACGTCAGTTCTCAACTGACGTTAAAATATTAACTATTAACGTCAGTTGTATTTACGTCAGTCAGTATTCTAACGTAAAATATCAATTTTAACTGACGTAAAAAGCACTTATTGCACTAGTGTGAATATTTTCCTCATCATCCTATGATGGCCGAAACTTAAAGTTTAAGTGCTAGGATGTTTGAGTTCTTATTTTTCCAAAATGATCATGGACTTGAGCTCCATAAGATATTTGGATGCTAAGTCTAAGAGATTGGAGAGTTTAAGGATTTCTAACTTGTTTATTCTATGTTATTAAAGCTAGGATGTGTTACTTTCATTTTTCCAAGATGATCATGGACTTGAGCTCCATAAGATATTTGGATGCTAAGTCTAAGAGATTGGAAGGTTCAAAGATTTCTACCCTATAAATCCTATGAAGGCCGAACCTAGAAGGTTATGGACCTAGGATACTTTGTTCTTATTTTTCCAAAACGATCATGGTTTTGAGCTCCTTAATACATATGGATGCTAAACCTAAGAGATTGGAAAGTATAGTGAATGCTAGCCTATTTTATTAGCCTTGACCGAATACCCTAAGTTTATAACTTAGTGGGATTTTAATTCAACTTTGTTAAATGATCATTGTTTACGAACTCCTAACACTTAAGGATCATAAATCCATGAGTTGTATAATTTTCGAGAATCTCTAACCCTAAGAACTAGTCTTGGCCGAACCTATACCTTGTGGTTTAGTGTTCATGTTTGATTTTAACTTGTGATTTTGTGTCCATCACCTTAGACTATATCGCGGAGGAAACAAGGACGTTCGTGGTATACCTCTCCAAGCATTTAATCTCCTTGCCTTCACGGAAGGTAAGAGGGGATTGCCTAGGGATATTCAATGACTATATGCATGTGTGTATGTGTTTACTTGAGTGATTTGAATATTATTATGATATGGAGCAAATACTTGAATGACTTGTTTACTTGAACTATTGTGATTATTACTTGAAGTTGATTATTACTTACCTTAAAGTATTGTGAGTTGTATATATGTGATGAATTGTCGTTAACTGTGATATTATTGTTGAGAATATATTATTGTTGATTGAAGTTTGAGAAGCCGGACTTCAGTCTGTGCTCAATGATTATAAGGATTAAAAGTCTTAATAAGCCTTGAATAGAACTTTGAAAGTATTAGTTTCATTTATAAAAGTTCCTTGTTTAAAACGCTTACTTCAAGAGAATGAGATTCTTGTTTTGAAAAGAAACGTTGAAGTGTTTTTAAGTCAATAGAAACTACATTTTTATGATCCAAAGTTTGTACGAGAGAAAACCTTTTTCGAACTATGTGTTTTATGAAGGAAAAACCCCTTTGAAAATATTTGATTTTATTTCGTCAAGGATTTAAAAAGCAAACCAATTTCCTAATTGTTTTATAAAAGGATTTGTAAAGGAAAAGATTTTCTCCTAAATGATTTAGAAACGTTCCGGTTACTTGGATAGGTGACCGAGGTTTTGTTTTAGTTTTTGATTTTCACTGAGCGAAAAGTAAGCACATGTGAAAGAGAATCTAGTTCGCGAGACGTCGCCTCTAGCATTCGGTTTTATGCATGTGATCTGGGATCCGTGTTAAGAATTATGGACCAAGGGTCCTAATCGTGATATTATGGGCTAGGAGTCCTAATCCTGGAATTGAGGACTATGTGTCCTAATTTAGTTGTTATGGGCTAAGAGTCCTTATCATGTTGAAATAAAACATGGTTAAAATTATAATTGTTTCTACGACCACATCCTTGGACTGTGGCATCGGTCTAAGGTGTTGTGATTGAGCACTCGGACTGCGCGTCCTGTGTTATTGATTTTCAAGTGGTGAAAATTGTGAATAGTCGTTAGCTTTGGGCTTCGACAACGAAAAAGAGTGAACACAAAGAAAAGTCTCGATAATGAAAAGTCTTTTATTCATATGCATTTCCCCTTAGCAGACGTGCTTGAGTTACCAAATACCCATTTAAGATGTGGTATTCGATGATGTATACATCTGAATGGCCATTGATAAGGGATTCGTGAAGATGTTGATCCGGGTGCATGATGTAACACCCTAGTTTTTACACATATGATTAATTATTTTATTTGGATGTTTATGTTTATTTTGTTATGTGGTTTAGTTGAGTAATTAAATTACTCTCTTCAAAGTATTTTATTGGGTGCGTTAGCACTGACTTATTTCAGTGAATGCACGCTTACTAGACAATAATTTATGTTATTGTCACTATTATTACTAGTAAATAAAAATGTTTTAAATAATATGATTAAGAGAAAAGCATTTCGATATTTTCATTCTATTTAATTTTAGATTTGAAAATAAACTGGTTTGACATTAATTGGAGATTAAATTTTGACTCGAGTATTTTTTTTTAAACAAAATGGTATGCAACGACATCACTGTGGAAGCAAGGCATCCCAACTAGGTTGGCACCCCAAGAACCACCAATCACTTGCAGTACACCATGAATTTATTAAAAGATTAAGAAACCAATACAAAGCATGGGGGGGCTGGACCAATACCCATGAAGGAAACTGAGTTATCTGAACTTATAGCTAGGGAGACCATTCCTATCACAGAAGAAATCATGCAATATAAAACTGGGAGCTAAATCCCACCAAACTAACCCTTGGGAGAAAATACCTAAGTTGGCTAATTTGTCAACGCAAGAGTTGCCCTCTCTAAAAATGTGGCACAACCAAAGTGCATTTCCTTAGTTAAACTCAAGCAATTCATCCATCTAAATCTAAGCTGCCAGGGGACCAACTTGGGGTTCGAGAAATCTTCAATAACCAAATTTGAGTCACACTCTAGCCAAAGCTTGCGCCGATCCTTCTTATGAGCCAACTCAATGGAGAGAATAACGCCCAAGAGTTCAGCAGAAAATGCATCAGAGATACCAATATTATAGGAGAAACATCCCAGAATAGCTGAACTGATGTCCCTGAAAAGACCACCACAAGCAGCTCTTCCTGGGGAACCTCTGGCTGCTCCATCACTATTAGCCTTAAACCAACCCGTTTTAGGAGGAAACCAAAAGACCTCTTTAACCAGAGGAGCTGAATTGACCTTTCTAATAACCTGGAAGTGATTTAGGATATTGAATTCCTCAATGGCAGATGACATGGAATCGATAGAAGAATTTCCAGACAAAGCTACGTTAGCCCGGATCAAATTCAGAGAGGCCTCGAAAGAAATAACCTTCCCTTCAAATTTAAGTTGGTTTCTACAGAACCAAATACCCCCAATAACGTTTGCGATGGCTGAGGCAATGATGTCTCTGACTTGAGAGCTCCAATTTCTATTGCAAATTGAAAGGACTGATTGTATTGAGGTGGAATCAATTGCCATGTTCAGAATAGAACTAAGCCAGCGCCAGAACCATTGAGCAAAGCTGCAAACCAAAAAAAGGTGGTCCGATGTTTCATAAGCCTGACCACACAAGCTGCAAATGGATACCACATGACAACCTCTAGACCAGAGCTTATCCTCAGTTGGGACCTTGTTATGAAAGAGGCGCCAGATGAGGAAGGATTTGGACGGAGGTATTGATTTGGACCAAATTAGCTTACACCAGGACAGAGCCGACTTGGCAGGAAACATAAAATTATAGGCATCTTTCGAGGATAACTCACCAGAATTAGAAGCAATCCAAAGACAATGAGTCTTTCATAGGAAAGATAGGGATGCTGATACGGCTGAGTTCAAAGACCAGAATCTGATTACGCTCCAAAATGGCTTGGGGGACACTCCATTTGCCATGAGCAATGAAATCCTCTACTTTGGATTGCAATAAATGATGCACACTATCAGGGATATCCAGAAGATCAACAATAGGTTTAGACAGCCAACAATCAGTCCAGAAATTGATATTAGAGCCATTTCCAACATTCCATCTACTGTTATCAAGGACAGTAGAGACCTGATTTTTCATCCCTGCCCAAATGGAAGAGTTTATGTGGTGCTGAATAGGGGTTTTATTCGAAAAGACCCTGGCACGAAGGAGGTTCGCCCACTGCCTATCCGATGAGACTATCTCCCAGCTTCTCTTTAGCAAGGCTGTTTTATTAATAGAGCTAAGAGATCTCAAACCAAGGCCTCCCTCATTAAAAGGAGTGCACAGTATGTTCCAGGCAACCGTGACTATCTTCTGAGAGTCGATGTTACCTGACCAAATGAAGTTTCTAATCCAGTTGTCTAGCAGTTTTAACAAAGAAGCAGGCCAAGCATAGATCTGGAAGGAGTAAAGTAACATACCCTGAATTGTAGACTTGACCAGCTGAACCCTTCCCATAACAGATAGCATTGCACCTTTCCAATTAGCCAACTTGATCTTGATCTTGTCTGCAATATGCAGGAGATGAACCTTCTTTTGTTTGCCTCTGAACAAAGGCACACCCAGATAAATAAAAGGGATATGACGCAGTTTAAAACCAAGGGCATTAATGATCTCAGCCAATCTTCTTGATGGAATGTTCCCTGGGTAGACTCTAGACTTGTCCAAGCTAATCAATTGGCCTGAGGCCTCACCGTATCTAGTAAATAAGGACATTAAACTCTCCATGTTTCGCTTAGTTCCCCTGCAAAAGATGAGGATGTCATCATCATACAGCACATGAGAAGGAACTTGGTAGCCTCTTGGACTCACCATAGGCAGCAACTCCCCTTGTTGAACAAGATGAGAGATAGCTCTGCTAAGCACTTCCTCTGCCACACAGAAAAGGAGGGGGACAAAGGATCCCCTTGTCTAACTCCCCTCTTACAAGAGAAGAAGCCAACTGAATTGCCATTAACTGAAATTGACAGCTTTGCCGAGAGCAAGACAGCTTTCACCCAATTACAGAAGATAGGAGCAAAGCCAAACTGATGAAGAACCTTCAGCAGAAAATTCCAATCTAAAGAGTCAAAAGCCTTTTTGATATCAATTTTAAGAGCAATGTTACCTCCAAAGGAGCGTTTGTGCAGAAGATTAACAGCTTCGAAGGCAACTCCAATGCAATCATGGATATGTCTATCTTTGATGAAACCCCTTTGGTTCTCCGAGATAATCTTATGAGCCACCAAAGCTAACCTGTCAGCCATGAACTTTGTATTTATTTTGAATTTAAAGTTGGCCAGGGATATGGGTCTGTATTGATCAATTGATACAGCCTCCGGAGACTTAGGAATTAGGACCACCACATTGGAATTGAAGTTAGGCAGTATCCAACCCTACTGGAAGAACTGAAGAACTACACAAAAAAAATCGTTCCCAACCACGTCCCAATATTTCTGATAGAAAAAGGCACCAAATCCATCTGGACCAGGGGCACCATTAACATTCATGGAGAAAACTGCATTTTTGACTTCCTCCAGAGAGGGCAGATTGGTTAGCATAATGTTGTTCTCTAGGCTCACTTCAGGAGAGATGACGTGCTCAATCAACCCGTTATCACTACAGTTTTTCTCAGAGGCAAACAGAGAAGTGTAATACTCGCAGACGTGATATTCTATATCAGCTGTTCTATCAAGAATTAAATCATCCTTTTTCAACAAGGACATTCTCTTGGTAGCATTTCTGAATTTAGTTACCTTATGGAAGAAGGTCGTGTTTCTGTCACCATTCTATTATGGATTTTTCTCTCCAAAAATCCTCCTGGAATGAAAGAGCAAGACCTAATTCTAATTGGGCAGCTTTTTCCTGCTCAGATCTGTCATCCGAATATCCAAGGATTTAAATTTTCTCTTGAATTATGTCCACTGCTTGTTAAGCCTTACTAACCCTGTCATGAACACTGCCAAACTTACCTTTGTTCCAAGCCTTCAATTTATGTTTCAGGTGCTTATGTTTTTCGGAAAGGACGTACATTGGACAGCCAGCTACTTGCAACTTCCAAGCGCCCGCCACAATACCACGACAGTCCTGATGCTGAGACCACATTCTGTGGAATTTGAAAGAGGAGCTGTGAGAGCTGGGTGCTGTTTACAGAGATAAAAGGATAGGAAAATGATCAGATTTGCTTCTAGTTAAAGTGCAGCAAGACACACTGGACCAAGAGTCCAACCAAGGATCATTGCAAACCACTCTATCCAACCGTTTTTCTGTGAGGTTGTTTCCCCTTCTACCATTGGACCAGGTGTATAAGGAGCCTCTTGTTGGCAGATGAGCAAGATTATGAGCATCAGACCAAGCTTTGAAGTCGTTGCATGAGAGTTGAGGAGAAGGGCATCTGCTTCTATGCTCATGATTCCCTAAAGTGGCATTGAAGTCACCAATGAAGCACCAAGGGCCTGGGTATTTGTCCTGCATCAGATTTAGCTCCTTCCACAAATTTCTACGAGAGAGATAGTTAGTGCCAGCATATATAGCAGAACAATATAGCAGACGATTCTCCCAATTGATTGAAAAAGAGACATGTTGGGTAGAGCTACTAATAACATTCGGAAAAATGTTTTCCTGGCAAATGCACCAGAGATTAGGTGCCAAACTACCTCTATCATTTACTGTGAAAACTTTAAGATGCAAGGTACTGAAAAATCTCCTAGGAAAATGATCAATCTTGATCCACGGTTCAGTAAGAAAAAGGAATTCCGGTTTGTGCAAAAGAAGCAACCTTTTGAGAACTAACCTAGTGTCTAGGTTGGCAATGCCTCTAGCGTTCCAATAGAGTACCTTCATTAAGCAAAGTTTTGAGGACCAGCCCTATTTCGGGCTTTAAGATTCTCCTGCTTCAGAGTCTGGTTAGCCTTCTTCTTGAGTTTCTTCTTTTGAGATTTACTCAGGACCACTGTGAAACCAGGAGTGGAATGCTGATTATCTGGCAGATAATTAGCCGCACGAGTATCATCATGAACCGGCAGAGTTTAGAGGGTTATCCTCTAGTTCCGCATCCTCCATTTGATCACTCCATACTCTACCCACAATCCTCATGTCCTTAACCACATTAGGATTTGAGATCGGGTTAACAGTTACAATAGGGGTCTGCAGGTCATTAACCTGTAACATAGCAGGAGCAGAATTTCTAACCACAGAATTGCTTATGGTGTCCAAAGATTGGAGAGAGTCTTCTACCATAGTACCAACACCAGAGACTAAAATAGAATTTACTGCACCATTTGGAGAGTCAAAGTTGCCTTTCTAAATCATTTGTAGTTGTTGGTCTGAGATGAATTCCACAAAGGCAACTGGCTGCTGGACCAGATTGGGATCAGGCGTGAAACAAAGCCAACGAGAGGGTTCACAGCAGAACCGAAGAAGGGAACCGCCTCCTTATCAGCCCCAGGAACTTCTGGTTGGGGAGCCAGAAATTCTGCAGATGCAGACTCAACATCCTTAGCCAGAGCAGACTCAACTCTAAGAACCGGATTGGGATCACCTTCTGGATCGAAGGGAGTAGACACGCCATTATTATTTCCATGGGACTGATTCTGCGAATCATTAACAGTAGTGTTATGTTCCTTCTGTTTGGGCACATAAATCTTGCATGAATTCCTCACTGCTGGACGGTCAGAATTCATCCCTGCATTACTGCAATTCATTCTTTTGTAGTTGGCAAGAGAGTGTCCAATGTTTTGGCAGAAAGTGCAGAAAGCAGGAAGCCTTTCGTATTCTATGTTGACAACAAAATCGTGTTCTTCCCTCTCCACGATAATTTGGTTGTGCAATTTTGCCTTTAGATCAATATCAACGAGAACCCTCGCAAAGTGGCCGACTGTCTTCTTGGTAGTGGCTTCATCGAGACTGATTGGAATTCCCAAACCACCGACAATGGAAAAAATTATTTTTGGTCGCCAATATTCTTGAGTCAGGCCGAAGATACGAACCCAGCACTGAGCAGAAGATTGCTTTTGATTGTACGGGTTGAAATCTGGGGTCCAAGAGGACAGCCGTAGGATCCCTAGACTGAGATTCCATTGACCGATCGCCCAGACACTTCTGAGATCCTCTTCAGAAGCGAAAGAGAATTCATAGAAGCCTTTTCCAAGGGAGATCATGGCCCACTGATTCAAAGGTTTCCACAAGGCCGATAACTTGGCTCTCAAGTCATTCACCTTGATTGGATGCTCGCCTTTAGAAAGGATCAGTCGACCACGGAGATGGTTTTTACAGCTTTCTAAACCGGCTTTGTACTCCTCCTCCAGGATTTTGATAGAAACTGTATCACCCTTTAGCCGGGGGCGAGGAAGTTGGCTATAGGGGAAATCACATGCGTTATTAAGAGCTTGGGCAAAGGTTTTCCTTTGAGAGGGCACTGTGTTAGAGGGAGAAGACTGGGGCGACTCCATGGCCAGAAAGCTCCATGGGCAGATTGCGTGAGGCTCGACAGCCATGGATCTTGCAGAAGTTTTGTGGAGGCGACGTCTATACCCTAGCAGAGACACTCATGAGCGCCGTTTCCATGACCTTGAATGACCGAGTATTTTCTTAGTTGATCAGTTCAACTATTAATTTTAATTTCGAAAACATATATTTATCAATCTTTATTTTTAGATTCCAAAAAGTAAAAGCATGTTGATTTTAGGCTTAATATCTATCACTCATTTTGTACCCACTAATACAAAAAACTAAAATTCTCCCTCCTCTCTCTCTGAGTAACCCGTAAACCCCCTCCCCCTTACTTTCTCTTTTCTTTCTCTTCTTTCTCTTCTTTCTCTCTTCTTTTCTTTTTTCTTTTCTTCTTCTTCCTCATACTCCAACTTCACCTCCTTCTCTCCACGGTTCAGACCGGCGCCACCCTCCTGCCGTCGTATTTGCCGCGTCTCGCTGCCTTAGACGCTGCTTGATCATCTTCCGTCGCGGCTGAGAAGGAGAAGATGAACGCGTGTAGATCATGCTGCGAGCTCCACCGTCGGATGCACACCACTGGGTCTCCGTTCTGGCTGCCGCGAACACAGGTCGCCACCACGGAGATGCCGTCCAGCAGCCGCTCGATGCGGATCGGATAGCCACGCGACTCAGTTCGCGTTTCCGGTCATCGCTCTTCGATCGCCGTCGTCACCACCACTTCCAGCCACCATGTTCTCTTCTCTTTACCTTGGGTAAGTGTTTTACCCTCTATTCTCTTCTAGATTGAAAATCCCAAAATCTGATTTTGAAACCCTAACCCTAGCTCCTTGATTTCATGTTGTAATATGAAATTAAACTATGTTTTTATGCAATTGGGACTATAAATTAGTGTTTTATTAAACTAACTTTTGTTATCCTTTGATCAAACGAATTTTTCCCAAATTGTGTTTAGGAACCCTAAACCCCAATTTGATTTTATTTGAAATCGATTGTGTTTCTATAAAATTAAGTTAGTTTTATTCAAATTAGGACCTCTAATTTTTGAGATTTCTAAGTTCAATTTCATGTTTCTCAAAACGAATCAAATGTTCCCCAATTTTAATTATGGATCCTTTTTTTTAGCCCAAATCGATATTATTGAGAAATCGATTCTATTTACTGAATTAAATGTATGGTTTCTTTTGATTATATGTTTTGAGGATGAAAAATTGAATTGGTGAATTTGTTTGTTGTTATCATGCTTGGTTTGTGTCTCCGTGATGTTGAACATTGCTATGCTTACTTGGTGGAGTAGAGTTTGCCCTCTCGGAACTAACGTGAGCATTAAGACGAGGATCCTTTACTTGTCTTCAAAGGTAAGGGGAGCTTGCCTAAGGATATTCAATGACTATATGCATGTGTGTATGTGTTTAATTGAGTGTTCTGAATATTATTGTGATATTGAGTCAATACTTGAATAACTTGTTTACTTGAACTATTGTGGTTATTACTTGGAGTTGAACATTACTTGCTTTAAGGTGTTATGAATTATATATATGTGATGAACTATCATTAACTGCAATATTATTATTGTTGTGAATATAATACTGTGGATTGAAGTTTGCGAAGCTGGACTTGAGTCTGTGCCCAATGACTATAAGGATTAAAAGCCTTAATAAGCCTTGAATAGAACTTTGAAAGTTTTGGGTTCACTTATAAAAGTTCCTTGTTTAAAGTGCTTACTTCAGAAGAATAAAATCTTGGTTTTTAGAAAAATGTTGAAGTCATTTTGAGATGAATGAAATTACATTTTTATGATCAAAAGTTTTGTACGAGAGAAAATCTTTTCGAACGGTGTGTTTTATGAAGGAAAGATCCTTTGAAAATATTTGACTTTATTCCATCAAGGATTTCAAAAGCAAATGAATTTCCAAATGTTTTATAAAAGACTTTGTAAAGGAAAAGATTTTCTCCTAAATGATTTAGAAACGTTCCGGTTACACTTGGGTAAGTGACCTAGGTTTTGTTTTGGTTTTTGATTTTCACTGAGTGAAAAGTGAGCACATGTGAAAGAGAATACTGGTTCGTGAGATGTCGCCTCTAGTATTCAGTTGTATGCACGTGATCTTGGATCCGTGTCAAGAATTATGGACAAAGGGTCCCAATCGTGATATTATGGGCTAGGAGTCCTGATTTTGGAATTCAGGACTGTGTGTCCAAATTTCGTTGTTATGGGCTAGGAGTCCTTATCATGTTGAAATAAAACATGGATAAAATTATAATTGTCTCTACAACCACAACTTCGGACTGCGGCATCGGTCTAAGGTGTTGTGATTGAGCACTCGGACTGTGTGTCCCGTGTTATTGATTTTCAAGTAATGAAAATTGTGAATAGTCGTTAGCTTTGGGCTTCGACAACGGAAAAGAGTGAACACAAAGAAAAGTCTCGATAATGGAAAGTCTTTTATTCATTTGCATTTCCCCCTTAGCAGGAGTGCTTGAACTATCCGAATACCCGCTTAAGATGTGCTATTTGATGAGGTATACATCCGAATGGCCGTTATAAGGAATTCATGATGATGTTGATCCGGGCGCATAAGGTATGTTGCCAAACGGGGCGTATGAGCCTGATCAACCCTTTATTTCTTAATGATAAAATGGTGCTGGTATCTCATGAGATTAAGTTTAGAGCCTAATTATTGAAGTGTCATGCATTCTCTTTATAAAACTGATTGTTCGGGTATGAGACCCACTGATATAACACTTGTCATTTTATATCTGGATAATAATTAAATGTTAATGTGCTGAGGTGATGTATGTATCATGTATATGGTTGTTGTGTGATATACCCATTTGTCGGTATCTCACCCTTACAGATCCTGTAACGCCCCCCTTAGGCATTACTACGTAACACATGCGGAAGTAAATTAAAAGATAATTTGCTGGTTGCTTTTGGAAAATTGTTTTCTTTTAAGTCAGAAAACTGGGGTATACAATTTTTTCTTTAAGGATAACTCTGAAATCCATCGTTCATACATTCAAAACGTAAAGCCACATTCGTAACGAAGTTTCCATGACATACAAAATTTCTCTAGGTTTCCACTTTCGAAAGAAAAAGTTCAAACTACAGATGGATGTATATAATACTACATTTACCGACCTCTTTAGATATACAACCCAAACTCAGCCTCCTAAGCTGGTCATTCTATCAAATATTCATTGGAGAGGTCCCCCAATCATAATACTTTCCCAACCTCTAACACTAGGTCTTCAAGTGACTTAAAAAGACTCCTCTGCAACATCGGTACTAGAGTACCAAGGTACTACAGCAAAACCCGAAGAGACCTGATATAACAGTAAGAGTGAGACATCGGCAAATGGATATATCATACAACAACCATACACATGATACATACAACACCTTGGCATATTAACATTTTAAACATTACTCATAGGTAAACAATAAGTTTTATTTCAGTGGGTCTCAAACCCGAATCAATCAATTTTATAAAGATAATGCATGACACTTCTATTATCAGGCTCTAATCTTAATCTCATGAGATGCCATCTCGTATACTAGATTCGATTTCACCTGTTCTTACTTTTCGTTCAATGAAAATAAAAAACCAATACAAAGCCTTGGTCACTTATCCAAGTAACCGGAACATTTCTAAATCATTTAGGAGAAAATCTTTTCCTTTACAAAGTCTTTTATAAAACATTTGGAAATTCGTTTGCTTTTGAAATCCTTAATGGAATAAGGTCAAATATTTTCAAAGGGGTTTTTCCTTCATGAAACACATAGTTCAAAAAAGGTTTTCTCTCATACAAACTTTGGATCATAAAAAGGTAGTTTCTATTGACTTAAAAACACTTCAACGTTCCTTTTCAAAACTAGAATCTCATTCTCTTGAAGTAAGCTTTTTAAACAAGGAACCTTTATAAATGAAACCAATACTTTCAAAGTTATATTCAAGGCTTATTAAGGCTTTTAATCCTTTATAATCATTGTGCACAGACTCAAGTCCGTCTTCTCAACAATAATATCACAGTTAATGACAGTTCATCACATATATATAATCCATAACACTTTAAAGCAAGTAATGTTCAACTTCAAGTAATAACCACAATAGTTCAAGTAAACAGTTATTCAAGTATTGGTTCAATATGACAATAATATTAAATCACTCAAGTAAACACATACACACATGCATATAGTCATTGAATATCCCTAGGCAATCCCCTCTTACGTTCCGTGAAGGTAAGGAGATTAGATGCTCGAAGAGGTATGTCACGAACGTCCTCATTTCCTCTGCGATGGAAGTCTAAGGTTGTGAACACAAAATCACAAGTTAAAATCAAACAAGAACACTAAACCACAAGGTACAGGTTCGGCCAAGACTAGTTCTTAGGGTTAGAGATTCCCGAAAATTATACAACTCATGGATTTATGATCCTTAAGTGTTAGGAGTTCATAAACAACGATCATTTAACAAAGTTGGATTAAAATTCCACTATGTTAAAAACATAGGGCATTCGGCCAAGGCTAGTAAAATAGGCTAGCATTCACTAAACTTTCCAATCTCTTAGGTTTAGCATCCATATGTGTTAAGGGGCTCAAAACCATGATCATTTTGGAAAAATAAGAACAAGGTATTCTAGGTCCATAACCTTCTAGGTTCGTCCTTCATAGGATTTATAGGCTAGAGATCTTTAAACTTTCCAATCTGATAGACTTAGCATCCAAATATCTTATGGAGCTCAAGTCCATGATCATCTTGGAAAAATGAAAGTAACACATACTAGCTTTAATAACATAAAATAAACAAGTTATAAATCCTTAAACTTTCCAATCTCTTAGACTTAGCATCCAAATATCTTATGGAGCTCAAGTCCATGATCATCTTGGAAAAATGAAAGTAACACATACTAGCTTTAATAACATAAAATAAACAAGTTAATAAGAGCTCTAAATCCATGATCAATACTTGGAAAGTTGAAACATAGTATCCTAGGCCTACTTATTCATATTTTTCGGCCATCATAGGAACAAGCTATCAAAACTTCTAAGATTTATAGATTCAATATCAAGGGATAGTTAGAAACTCAAACACATGATCATATTCCAAAAGTTGAAACAAAAACTTCCTAGGTCACAAATGCAAGCATTCGGCCTTCATTGGAAGATATGGATAGAGATTTTTGTTTTTCACAACCTCTTAGTATGTGAAAATATAAGTTAATACAAGACTATAGAAAGTGGTTTCAACTCAAAAGGAGTTTTCTACCATTTTAGAGAGATTTTAGAAGTTTAAAGCATATAAAGAACACATAAAGTAAACTAAGAAATAAAAGATGAAACATGAAAAAAATATTTATATGAGAGCATTACCCTTAGTATAAGGAAGAACTTTGATGAAGAATTTAAGTAGAAAAGATGAATAAAAACTAAAGCTTTAAGAGCATGAACTTTTAGAAGAAAGAAGAAGCTGAACTTTAATGGAGTTTGAAGGAGGAAGATGATGAAGTGAAAATAAAAGGGGTATATATAGAGAGGGTAGAGAGTGGCACGAAATTGAGGAGAGAGGAATGAGCTTGGAGAGCAAGTTTTGGCCCTGTGCCTTGTTTGGTTGAAGAGGAAAGAGAAAATTGGGTTTTTAGAAAATAATGTTATATTTCAAAAAGTGTCATCATGACCACTTTTTAGGAGGTAGCTTAGGTCATACCTCTAGTGAGTCACCTCACTCCCTCATCTCACCTCAAGCCTTTTATGTCTCCTATTCTGCTCCATTTCATACCCGGTTGCATTTCTGATCGTAATTCTTCCGACGTTTTCACCCGAATAAAATATTTTATTTTATTTTTGAACGAAAAATTTTCAAAATAACCAAAGTTGAAGGAAACATAATAAAAACACTAACCGTCTCGTTCAAGGGTCAAAATTAGGTTTTCTGCACAGTAAACTTGTACCAGCAGTGAAAACGCAGACCGGCTTCCGTCTGAATTTTCAACCGAAATTTTTACCGTAACTTCAAATGATATAACAACACAAGAAAATGATTTTAGTTTAATTAAAATAATCCTCTGAGTTTAATCTAAAATAAGCACATTTAAATATGTATTTACGGCTACAGAAAGCATAGGAAAAACATAGTGTTACATTACATGCGACGTAGGTGGAATTTCACAATATTTATGCAATATTAAAAGGTAGATATAAAAAATGTTTGCATGTGGAGGAAAAAAGTAAAGGAAGAATATTGTTATTTTTAAAAATATTTTTTTTGTGAACATTATTTTTTTAAAAAAATTATTTTGTCTGAATCGTTGATCATAAATTGTAGCAAATATTAACTTAACAACTATTATTGATGTTATAATAAAAAAAGATTTTTTTTGGTGAATTTTTTTTAAAAAAATATGTTTATTTGAAAATAAAATATAATGGGAATATATATATATATATATATATATATATATATATATATATATATATATATATATATATATATATATATATATATATATAAAGCAAAATGGACCTCATTAAAACCTTATGATGCAACCCTCCTTAGGGAAAAAGCCCCAAAAAGGAAAAAGAGCGCCCATATTATTAAAAAGAAGAAAAGAAAACAAAAGATATGGGGGGACATGTACCTGACCCATAGAAAAATCAATGAAATCTATAAAAAAAGATTGTGATTAATCCAAAAAGATGTTGTTTCTTTCTTTCACTACCTTAGTATCATACTTCAATGGACATTTAATAGTAAATATATGTTTTCAAAGCAACAACTGCATTTCAAGATGATGAATCATTTCCCAATGTAATTTATTAAAACACTGATACTAAACACAATGATATGCATAATGATATGAATTCTTTTGTCTCTTGAAAATTTATTTCATTTATTTCCCCCTTTGCCCGTGCAAGTCAACCATTTTTTCAGAACATATATTTAGCTATTGCATTATTTATTTTCTCTCTTGAAAATCTATTTGATTTATTTTTCCTCGTTTCCTCTACAAGTTAATCATTTTAAAAAAATTAATTATCTATCATATTATTATTTTATTCTCTCTTGAACATCTATTTGATACTTCTACACTTTTTTCTTGTGTAAGTTGAATACTTTTATAAAAATATATTCATCCATCATATTATTTTTGTCTTCCATCTTGAAAATCTATTTGATTTATTTACTCTTTGTCTGATGATAATTATAAATTTTAGAAAATATATTTATCTATCATGTTAAATTTTTCTTCTCTTTTGAAAATTCGTTTGATTTATTTCTCCTCTTTTCCCATCAAAGTTGAGCATTTTTAGAATATATATTTCAATATGATAATATTTTTGATATTTAACATTTATCCCAATACCTTGGTATTCTAGCAACTTCTCTCAACATCAATATTATAGTGATTTTTTCAGAGCAAAATTATAAATTAGCATTAACTATTTCTTTTTATACTACCTTGATATGATACTTCTTTGAACATTTAATATTATATATATATATATATATATATATATATATTATGTTTTCAAAGCTACCACTAACTTTCAAGCTAATTAATCATTTCTCGAAGTAATTTATTTAAACACTTTCTTAAACTGTTCACATTATCTTGGTAATCATATGAACATTTTCTTATCTCTTAAAAATATATTTTATTTAATTCTCCTCTTTATCCATGTAAGTTAACAAATTTTAGAAAATATATTTACCTATGATATGAAATTTTTTCTTCTCTCTTGAAAATCTATTTGATTTATGTCTCCTTTTTTATCCTTTCAAGTAATTAATTTTAGAAAATATATTTATCTATCATATGAAAAAATATCTTTATGGAATTTTTTTTGATTATTTCTCATATTTTCCTCTGAAAGTTAAGCTTTTTTTAGAAAATATATTTATCTATCATATTATTTTTCCCCTCTCTTGAAAATTTATTTGATATGTTTCTTCTCTTTTCCCCGATCAAGTTAATAATTTTAAGAAAATTTATTTATCTATCATATTAATATTTTTATTTTCTATTGAAAATATATTTTATTTATTTCTACCATTTCTTCCTTTTCCGTGCAAGTTAATCACTTTAAAAAATATATTTATTTATCATATTATTTTTTCCTTCTCTCATCAAAGTCTATTTGATTTATTTCTCTCTTTTTCCTATGCAAGATAAACATTTTAAAAAATAATAATAATTAACTATCATTTTATTATTTTTATTCTCTCTTGAAAATCTATTTGATTTATTTCTCATGTTATTTTTCCCGTGTAAGTTAAACATTTTTAGAAAATATATTCATTTATTATATTATTTTTTATTCCTTTTTGAAAATTTATTTGATTTATTTCTCCCATTTTCTTGGTGTGAGTTAACCTTTTTTATAAAATATAATTGTCAACCATATTTTTATTATCTCTTGAAAATCTACTTGATTTATTTATCATTTTTTTCGTGCAAGCTAACCATTTAAAAAAATATATTTAGATATGATATTATTTTTAATGTTTTCAACCTACTTTAACTAATCAAAGCTGAATGCACCCTCTTCACTTTATAACTTTACTCATTTTAGAGGAGTCTATTCCAATTTCAAATGAAAATATTTGTCTCATGAATACGATTTGTTTCTATCTTAATAAGGAAAACGAACACAAAATGACTCTTGGGAAAGGAAATTATTTCATCGAAATAAAATTATTTGAAAGAGAAAAAAATTATAAATTTAATTGCTCATGTTAAAGTAAATTTAATTTTTAAAAAGTTTTAATATACAATCACATTTATTAAAATAGAAACTTTTAAAATGGTTATTTTTTTATTTTGAAATTGTAATCCTAGTCTAAATATCACAATGCATTTTTAAGAACAAAACTTTAACGAAAATATTCAAAATATAACTCGAAATAAGGAATTTTCTTTAGGAAAGTTAAACAAATATTTCTTTTAATTTTTTGTATTAATGTAAATGTTTAATTATTTAAATTCAAATTAACTCTATTTAATTGAATACCCGACTTTTTTTTGCTTATTAGTTCAAGAATAAACTATAAATACTTGATTGAATTGTTTTTATGGCTTTTATAAACAAAATTCATTTATTTTCTTTTAAAAATATCAAGCCAATACAATTTCAATTGAATATATAAAAATATTGTCTCACATCATATATGAAGTAAAAAACAAACATATTTAAATACTTTTCAACGTTTATGAAACCATAATAAATCGTTGTTGAGATGCATATGTTTCCATCATTCTCCTCATAAAATCAAAAGTTTAACTTTGTAGTTCAATTTCGTTCCCATACACACTTGTCGAGTTGTTCTGTTCATCTACTCTTTAATGTCCCTATATTAGTATATTAGTTGGTCTTTTTATCTCATAGATTTTAATTGTCAAGGATATATAGATATGAAAAAATAGTATGGAATATGGATTAAGAAAAAATAAATAAATAATAATAGAAATAATTTAAAAAGATGTTACATTTCCATTAAACTCTAAATTAAAA
>CM061065.1:6332873-6403873 GCA_030762895.1 Sophora flavescens
CGTGAATATTTACAGGGTAGGTAAGAGAGAGAGATTGGCAGCAATGCCAAAGACAGAAACTTCCTCTTCAAAGGGGAAGGGTAAAGGTATTGTCCTTAATAAAGGACCCAAACGCCAAGGTGCGTCTAAATCTGGGCCTTCACCAAAGCAATCAGGGTCATCGACCCAACAACCCGCAATCAAGCTTGGGTCTTCAACCCAAATCCAACTGGGTCTTCAACCCAAAGAAGCCAAACAGTCCAAAGAAGACTATGGCATCCCAATCCAAACTCTTCAAGCCTTTCAAGATCAAGGCCTTACAAAACTCCCTAAGGGAACTTGGGGAGATAGAGTGGAAAACGAATCAGGTTCTCCACCCCTACTCAAAGACCTAATCAGGGAATTAGCCCAATCAGCTATCCCCATAAATGTTGTCAAACCTGATACACGTTTATCAAAAGACAGCACCCAAACCCAAACTCAAACGGCCGCAACTAACTATGTTGCAAAAAATATATTTCAATTTGTTGTTCAAATGGAACCAGAATTTTGGGATAACAACCCTAACAAAGTTCCCTCCAAAATCTTTCAAAATGGTTCTCATTTCCAACAATCCCAACCAAACAAAACCAGAAATTTTTATGAGTTTATTTTGATTGATACTGACTCTGTCACGATCAAACACTACCTTGACCCTCAAGATCAATCAACATACACTCACTCAACTTTCCAGATTTTGAAGGTTTTAACACCTGAACAATTTGGAAAGAATTTAAATGCTTTCAAAAAAATTTCTCAAACTTTTGATCCCATTGGTTTCAATTACTGGGATTATCAACAAGCTTGGTACAACATTTTCTGGTACCAAAATATTCAAAACAGACATTCTTGGTTGATATATTTCAAGAAGAATGTTAAATACAAATTCCCTCATTGGTTCGCCCACTTGGTGGAGAATATTTGGCCCAATCAAGCGGATCCTTCCCCAAGAAGTTCTTGAAGGATACCAAACATTCGAAAAATATTTTGACAACAAGGAAACCCCTTTCCCTCACAATCTAATATTTTTCTCTAAGCTTTCCCTTTCATGGGTTTTCAGTTGGCGTGATAAATACCAGAAGCAAGATCAATACCCTGGTTTATTGCCAATTTTACAAAGAGCAACCTTTGTCAAGTGGTGGGCACAGTTTAACCATGCGGCGGCCACAAGTGACAATGTAAAAATCTGGTTCCAGCAAAATCCCAAGTGGATGAAAGCAGCCAACCCAGAGAGGCTTGTGAGTTTCTTAATCAGAGATCTCGTATAGTTTCAGTTTTGGCAGGTTCCAATTCAAAAGAAAGCTTCCTTCGAAATATGGAGGCAATCTTAAAGCTAGCAAAGGAGGAAGAAGCCTCTTCATCAAAATCCTCCAAGCAAAAGCTTCCTCAATCAAAGATGAAGACGAAGAGGATTTCAGCCCATGCTCGATCCCTTCTATCAAAATGAAGATGATCACTATGGAATTGATATTACGGTCAACCCGAGTGACGATGAATAGTCCTCGGTCAAACAAAGTCAAATCCTGGATTGAATAGTTCCGAATCATCCGATGATATCTTTTCCTTACCGATACAATCCAAAGATTTACCAAGTCAAATTCTGTGATCGTTCATCACCGCACTATTCACTTACCGACAAAGACAGTTCCTACCATGATACTGGTTCTATGTTGTAATAGTTGCAATAGTTTAGGTCATTTTTACCGATATTGTTGTAATAGTAAATCTTCAATCTTCTATTTAAAGGGTGCTAGGTTCAGTTGTTAGGCATCCGAATTTTTAGAGAGATTTTAGAGTGAGAAACTCTGAGAGCATTCTGAGCTTTCATTTTGTGAGTTCCTCAGTTCTTTTTCTTTCTTCTTCAATCTTTTCAATCTTGTAGCGTTAAAGCTTGTAGTTTTCAAGCTGTTTTCAATCAAAACCTGCATGGTTTAAATCATCTCTTCTCCCTTCACCGGTTCTGGTGAGGCTCTGCCTCCGCTCCGGTTTCATTTTGTTTTTATTTTCCCCAGTTCTTGGTCGGTTCTACCACCTTTCTGGGTTTATGCTTTATTTCATGTTTTAATTTCTACAGTACTTGTTTTTACTGTTTTACTGTTTTAATCTCTACAGTATCTGTTTTTAGTATCTGTTTTTACTATTTTTATGTTTTAATTTTCATATTTTATTTATTTTAATTAATGTAATCTCCGCCTGTTTTCCTACTTCTTTCATCCTGCTCTTCTTCCCCCCTTTCCTTCCTTGACCCCGTCATCTGTCTGGTATCAGAGCCAGATGGGGAAGTAGGAACTGTAGTATGAATCTGAGATTCATACCTTGCTGAATAGTAAAAAAAAAAAAAAAAAAACTCTTTTATATATATATATCTTAGATTACTACTTAGATTACTGTTGGTATATCTTAGATTACTACTTAATATGTCTGATATATATATATATATATATATATATATATATATATATATATATATATATATATCCCTGCGCTGACACTATGTATATATATATATGTATACATACATATATATATATATATATATATATAATTAAAATTCTTTATAATAGTTAATAAATTTCAATAAATTCTTATACTATCACTTCTTCACACTAAATCTCTTATTTATTTATTTATTTATTTATTTATTTATTTTATTTTCCAATTTTACACTCTTTTAATTTGTAATTATTAAAGAAAATTCTGATACATTCTCATACTACCAATTTCTACACTAAACCTTATAAGAGCTTAATGTTTCTATTTTTAAAAATTATATTTAAAATTTAGGATGTTACATTTTCTCCCCTCCTTAATGAATTTTGTCCTCGAAATTCTCACGTCTCACCTAAACTACACAACATTAAAGGTAATGCAATACTAAGTTATGTACCTGTGCCGAAAAGATCTGGATGATGTTGTCTAACATCTTCCTCAAGTTCCCTGGTAGCTTCCTCTGGAGTCAACCCTTCCCAAATCACTTTCACCAATGGGATCATCTTGTTCCTCAGAGTTTTTGTGCTCTTGTCAATGATATGAATAGGTCGGGGCTTAAAGATTAAATTATCCTTCAATTGTATTGACTCAGGAGCTATCACATGTGAAATATCTGGTACGTACTTCCAGAGTTGAGACACATGGAAGACGTCATGGAGATTCGACAACTGTGGTGGAAGAGCCAATTGGTAAGCAATGCGACTCTTTTTTAGGATTTGAAACGGACCCATGAAACGAGGGTTGAGATTTTTTACTTTCATTGACCTCCCAACCCCAGTCTTAGGAGTGACTCTCAAGAATACATGTTCCGCTTCCTGAAATTCTAAAGGCTTCCTTCTCTTGCTCAAGATAACTCTTTTGCCTACTCTGTGAAGTGCGCATCCTTTCCCTAATGACTTTAATCCCCTCAATGGTCTCCTGGACTAATTCTGGTCCTAACAGGGTCTTCTCACCCACCTCACACCAACATAAAGGGGACCTACACTTCCTCCCATAAAGAGCTTCGTAGGGTGTCATGCCGATGCTAGCGTGATAATTGTTGTTATAAGAAAACTCTATAAGAGGTAAAAATTTATCCCAACCCTCACCTTCATCTAAAACGCATGCTCTAAGCATGTCCTCAAGGGTCTGAATGGTCCTCTCCAACTGACCATCCGTTTGGGGATGATAGGATGTGCTAAAACTCAACTTAGAACCAAAAGCCTGTTGGAAAGCCCTCCAGAATCTAGAGGTAAATCGTGGGTCCCTATCTGACACTATAGAGGTAGGTATGTCATGAAGCCTTACTATCTCCTTAATGTATAAGTCTGCTAACTTACTCAAACTATAGTTTGCCTTAATTGGCAAGAAGTGAGCAGACTTGGTCAACCTATCCACAATTACCCATATGGCATCTAATCCCAAACGAGTCCTAGGTAACCCCATCACAAAATCCATAGAAATCCTCTCCCATTTCCATTGAGGAATTTCTAAAGGCTGCAACAAACCCGAAGGTATCTGATGTTCTATCTTAACCTTTTGACATACTAGACACTTGGCTACAAAGCTAGCCACATCCCGTTTCATTCCTGGCCACCAATACATCTTCTTTAGATCTTGGTACATCTTGGTTATCCCTGGATGTATGGTGAACTTCCCCTTATGCGCTTCCTCTAAAACTTTCTCTCTAAGGCTCCCCTCCTTAGGAACAACGATTTTATTCTTAAACAACACTAGACCATCAGTATACAACACATAATTCTCTTGGTCTAAAAGAGATTGTAACTCCTGGTCTAAAAGTTGTTCTCGCCTAATCATTTCTCTAAGGTCACTACAAATTTCCAGCCTATTCAACTTCAAGCTTAGAGCACTAAGAGATACATCTAGATTCATGTCTCTGAACTCCTCTAACATATTCATCTCTTGGACCATTAAACTAGACACATGTAAGGTTTTCCTACCGAGTGCATCAGCCACCACATTGGCTTTCCCTGGATGGTACTTCAACTCAAAATCATAGTCCTTAAGAAATTCCATCCACCTCCTTTGCCTCATATTCAATTCCTTTTGGTCAAACAAATACTTAAGGCTCTTATGATCACTAAAAGCCTCAAACTTTGCACCGTACAAATAGTGCCTCCAAATCTTAAGAGCAAAAACTACTGCTGCTAACTCAAGGTCATGAGTAGGGTAATTCACCTCATGTGTCCTAAGCTGTCTAGATGCATAAGCCACTACCTTGCCTTCCTGCATCAACACACAACCTAAACCATTCTTAGAAGCGTCACAATATACCACAAAACTCACTGAGGGATTTGGAATGGTTAAGACCTGTGATGACACCAATCTCCTCTTAAGCTCCTCAAAATTCTCTTCGCATTCCTTATCCCACTCGAAAGATTTCCCTTTCCTAGTCAACTTGGTAAGAGGTAAAGCTAGCCTAGAGAACCCTTCTATGAATTTCCTATAGTAACCTGCCAGTCCAAGGAAACTCCTCACTTCCGTCACTGACTTAGGTTGCTCCCATCCAAGCACTGCATCAACCTTACTAGAGTCGATCCCTACACCACTCCTAGATATGGTATGTCCTAAAAACTTCACCTCATCAAGCCAAAATTCACACTTTTTGGCTTTGCATACAGTTGTTCTTCCCTTAGAATCTGCAACACTAACCTCAAATGCTCCTCATGATCCTCTGGTGTCCTAGAGTATATCAAAATATCATCTATGAACACCACCACAAAGATGTCCAAGAATGGCCTAAAGATCCGATTCATGTAGTCCATGAAAACGGCTGTGGCATTGGTCACACCAAAGGGCATCACTACATACTCATAGTGACCATACCTTGTCCTAAAGGCTGTCTTAGGAATGTCCTCATTCTTAACTCTAATTTGATGGTATCCCGACCTTAGGTCTATTTTGGAAAACACCGATGCTCCCCTCAACTGGTCTAAGAGGTCATCTATCCTAGGCAAAGGGTATTTATTCTTGATGGTCACTTTGTTCAACTGCCTATAGTCAACACATAGCCTCATGCTCCCATCCTTCTTTTTCACCAATAGGACAGGTGCTCCCCAAGGTGACACACCAGGCCTAATAAACCCCTTCCCTAGCATCTCCTCTAACTGTTTCTTAAGCCCGCTCAACTCTAAAGGTGCCATTCTATAAGGCACTACCGACACTGGTCCACTCCCTGGCACTAGATCTATGTTAAACTCAACTTCCCTATTCGGAGGCAAGCTAGAGACATCCTTAGGGAAAACATCCTGGAATTCACACACCACAGGTATAGTCGTCACATCATCGTCAGCCTCTATCTTAGCAGAGAACAAGAGTACATATCCTTGAGCTCTCTCGACTAAGCACTTATGACAAGCAACAGCAGAAACAATATAACTGGGTACGGGAAAATCATTAGACATTGGTTGTATAGGAATGGAGATAGTTTTATCAGAGCAATTTGTGACAGCATGATTTGCAGACAACCAATCCATACCAAGAATGACATCTAACCCAGACATGGGCAAGCATATAAGATCAACAAAATAAGGTACACCTTGGTACACTAAGGGACAGTTCAAGCAAGCAATAGAGGTAACAAGTGTATCATTTGCAGGAGTACCGACACTCAAATCACATGGCAACTTAGAAACAGACAAAGATAGATTTTTCACACACTCTAAAGATATAAATGAATGAGTTGCCCTTGAATCAAACAATAAATTGATTTTTATTTCTTTAATTAAACACATACCTTATATCAGGCCATCTGACTCCTTCACCTTTTCCCCTTGGAGCGTAAAGACTCTCCCTTGGCTCAGTGGTCTAGGTTGGACTGGTCCTCCACTCCTACAGTTTCTGTCATAGTTCCCCACTTTACCACACTTGTAGCAAGTGGTCTGTGCCGCTGGACACGTGCAATCTCCATGATTCAACCCACACCTGTGACACCCGGCGCCCATGTCAGTCCGGGCTCCATGCACTTGCTTCCCTTTGTTGATGGAGGAGACTGGCCGCAAATGCTTCTGAAATTTCCCATCCTTGCCCTGAAACCTCTGTCCATCTCTAAGAACTTTCTCCTTTTGCCTCTCGGCCAGCACAACTTGCATATTACGCTCTGCCACCCTACACTTGTTCACAAGGGTGGGGTAGTCCCGAATTTCCAGGAGTCCGATTAGGCTCTACAGCTCTGGCCTCAAACCCTGCTCGAACTTAATTGCTTTCCATTGACTATCAGGATTATCCCTCACCTGAGCAGAGAACCTGGCAAGGCTCTCAAACTTGGCCACATATTCAGCCACTGTCATACTCCCCTGACGAAACTGTAGAAACTCCATCTCCTTATGTATCCGGACACTGTGCGGAAAGTATTTCTCCAGAAAAACCTCCTTGAATCGGTCCCATGTGATAGGGGCACCCGAAGCAAGCAACCCGCCCCTAGCACAGTCCCACCAGTGCTCTGCATCCAACTCTAGCATATAGGTGGCAAAATCCACCTTCTGAGCATCAGAGCACCTTATGGCCCGGAAGATCTTCTCTAATTTCATCAACCATTCCTCTGCCTCAATAGGATCGGTGGTACCTAGAAAAGCAGGCGGGTTATTGTTCCTGAATTCGGACAGACCCCTGTACTGTGGATCTGGAGCTACAGTCGGCACCATGTTAAGCACGTCCCCATTATCCCTCATCTGACGGAGAGTCTCCGTCTGCTCCTGCGAAACTCTGGCCATTCGAGCCAAAGTCGCGGCAAGTGCATCATTTCTCCCTCGCTTGTTTGCTGCCATAATCTGCATACCACCAATCAAACAGTGGGTTGATCAAGTCCAATATCCAAAAGAATAGAATGCAGAATTATAACTCAACCAAGCATCCTGCACGCCCAAGTTTTGTTTTAGAAAAAGCCCCAATACCACAGTCCGATTTAGAATCGAACTGCTCTGATACCATAAATGTAACGCCCTTCGTTACATTAGTAACCCAAAACAAAATCAATGAAAATCCTTTGAAGAATTTTAAAATTAAAACTTACATGTCATAAAAAAAATTCGTAGCTTAATCGGGTCTGAAAATACCTCGTATTAATTAAAATAGTGATAAAGTATCCAAAGTGATAATATTTTAATAAATTCACAAATCCAAATAAAAAAAACCAAAGGCCTAAAAAAAGGGCGTCTACTTATAAACCCAACGACAAATACACTACAAAAAAAAACCTATTTAGCGACCGAATATTTCGGTCGCTAAACATGATAATTCGGTTGCTAAACTGTATAGCGACCGAATTAGCGACCGAATTAAGGGGGTAGCAGAAACCCTGGTCGCTAAATGTTTAGCGACCGAAATTATATTTCGGTCGCAAATCTGCGACCGATATTTCGGTTGCAAAAGTATATATTTCGGTCGTCGTATAGTTGGTCGCATACCCAGCTCGCCTAATTTGGTGACCGATATTCGGTCGCTATTTCGGTCGCAAAATTTTGATTTTTTTTCCTGTAACGATCCTGCCGACCAAATATAGTTTTTCAACTATTACCCCATTGATTTTTAATTTCTGATATAAACAAAATACACCAATATTTTTTTAAATAAATAGAAAACATAAATATGATGTACTAACGATCCAAAACACCACAGTCAATATGATCAAGAAAACATATACATTAATTAACGCAAGTTTAATAATGGTTTATAAAAAAAAGTTTAATAAGTATTAATTAACGATCAAAACATAAAAATACACCACAGTCAATAAGTTTATACTAATCAAAATATCAAAACTCATCAATCTTCCAAAGGGATGAACATGTAGAAACGAGAACCCCCAAGGTACTTAAACTTTGCCAATGCACCAGTGGACAACAAATACAACTCCCTGATACCATTTGTATCTGTTGCAAAATATGGGCGATCCTCATGGATTACTATATTCCCATTGAACAGATTTCCGCTTTTGTCTTCAATAGTCACAACACGCGGTATTTGTTGTCCCCAACGACGGTAGAATGATCGCGGGATTGAAATCAAATCCTGCAAATACACAAGAACAATTTAGTAAATGATTAGTTTATGCCTTAACCATCATTACGTGAATCCGATCGTTATTCTTAAGTTGATGAGATACATGGCACTGTTCTATATGGATGGCTGTCTCAAAACATTTAGTCGGGTCCATTTTCTGATAAAACGATAAGGAAAACAAGTCATATGTCTAAACTTCATCAAGTGATAATAAGAAAAGATGGAAAGATCCATGTAGCATACTATCATGTTAAAATAGAACAAAGAAATGCAACTTCACATGCAACTTTACATATTAGCAAACATAGTAGTTTTCAGGAAAGCAGATGTTTTTACGTCGTTTTGAAGGATGGTCATAGAAAGGACTTTTCCTACCGGAAGTGCCTAGATAACCTAGTAAGGATGGTCATCAACAACTATTTCTGGAAAGCTCCATTTCCTAATAAAACAAATGAGTAAAAAACCAGAGTTGTTTTCATAATATTGTGTACAAAGCTGCTTTCTAATGTGAATAATGTTTTAATGATGACGGCACGTCATGCATGTGCCTGGCAAACTGTGTCTAGCCCTTCATTTTATCCAACCCTATACTTAATCCTTCATTATCTAAGAGACTCGCTTTTGTTGGCTTCAAGAAGAGACTTTCTAATTAAGCTCATGGACTTTAAATTAGTAAATGAATATTAACAACAACAAAGTCATGCCATTTACGAACTAATAACACTTTATCAATTCATTCCAATGCTTATAATGTAAATATATACAAATATAATTCCATAATCATTTCCAAACAAGTTATCAATAAATACATATCAAATTATTCTAATTACGTTGATTCATTGTTATTGAAAGATTTTTATTTTAAAGAAAATAAACTATTCTTCATAGCAATCCAAATGTATGAACATGCTCAGATATAAGTACCAGCCTTCAATAAATTTACATCATCAAACAGAAAAGAGATAAGTAGAATTACCAAATGAATCCGATTCAAAATGAGTGAAAATCTCTCTTGGAATTACAGGCTACAATAATGTTTTTAGATCATTTCATACTCCAACAAAGAATATTTTTTTGTTTACAAAGAAGTGAACAAGAACTTGAAATCCCTAAAACCCTCTTTTGAAATTTTTGAAACAGATTCAGACAAGAACCAACAAATTCATGGATTCCAAACGAATCAAAATACAATACAATCAGAATGCATACACGTACAATACGATATGAAATTATTCAAGTAAACAGCTGCATCACAGAGGCTATAGATCATACTATTGTGAGATATTCAAAGACATAAATTCAGCCAATATATGGAAAGATAAACAGATTGTGGTCGATGCAGTCCGCAATCACGGTCCGATGCGGTTTCAATGGCCACCGCAACCGAGATGTTGCGGCCGCATCACGTGATGCAGTCCACAATTTAAAACCTTGATCTTCACACTCATTCTCACTCTACCAATTTCTCAATACAAATATTAAAATTTATAAATCACAAAACTTTACTTGACAAATCCAACAAAAAAAAACGTAATTGGCAAAGTAGCCACACTTACTCTCCTGTCAAAACTCTTTGCTCTCCCTGTAATTTTACCTTCTCTTAAGCAACCCGTATCATATTCTTAATTTTCTAGTTCAAACAAATCTCACATATCTCATATCAAAACATATCTTCCACAAATCTCAGTATTAAATATAAGATATGAATCTATTAACAAGATTAATTACAAATTAATGTCTGTAATATCGCTCTCAATCTCTTTTATCCACAATTTCTTGCCATTATCTCTACATCTCTACAACACATCTCAATTAATGTCACCCCTTCATATACCTTTACCAATTCCCCCAAACAAGTATTTATAACCCATAAGAATTAAACTTGACAAGTAACCACTAACCACCATAATTTTTTTTTATAAACAAGCAAGTCGTGTACATAAGAGTACAAGAAGTGTTCTAATAACCCGATACATCATTACACTTAACGGTCCATTCTATAATCAACATAAAATGGATTAAAACCAAAACCTGATTGCACTCAAAGCAAAACTAATTGCTCTCCACACAATTAATCTTACTTTCTACGTACAAGCAATCTTTATCATATACTTTGTTTCTTATTTTAAACAAATCTCACATCTCATATAATGACATCTATTATATGTATCTTAATATTCATTACATGATATAAATATATGAATGAAAATTGAAAACCACAGTAATTTTTAAATAGGAATTTACATCAAGATTAATCACAACTTACATTAGAAACAATGGTAAGGTGTTCTACTCAATCACAGTCACCTATATCACAACTCACAACTCTCACATGAAATACACAAGTAGCTCTTCTCAGTAGTAAGCAATAAAGCAAGAAATGAAACAATGAAGCAAAATAAAAAATGATACATAGAGAGTCCATGCATGGTTACCTCAAGGCAGAGCAGGGAATGCACAAAATGAGGAGAGAAGAGGGTAGGAGGAGCTCTGCGCGTGCGTGGTGACCGGAGAGCTGCGTATGGCGGCCTGAAACAGAGGGGGCGGAGTATGGAGGCCTGAAACAGAAGGGGGGGATTAAAAACAGAGCAGGAAGAGGGGAAAGGAAGAGAGGAGAGGAAGAGGGAAGAGATGGAAGAAGAGGAGGAGGAGGACGGAGGCTTACCGGAGACGGCGGTGGTGGCGATGCCCACTGCACGGTGGTGGTGGCCTGAACGCGAGGGAGAAGATCGAAGATGGGTGAGGGAGGAAGGAAGAGAAGGCAGAAATGAGGAAGAAGGGAAATATTTCACGATTTTATGGATTTATAATTTGGCGACCGAAATAATCGGTCGCTAAATCGGTCGCCAATCACTTAAATAAAAAATGGTCGCTAAATTCGGTCGCGGGATGAGTTAATTTGAAATTTGAATTCATAAATTTAGCGACGGAGTATTCAATCGGTCGCTAACACGCGCGATTTTAATTTTTTTACGCGCCATTTAGCGACCGAATTCAAATCGGTCGCAAATGTAAATAAAATTTAATCGTTGCATTTAATTCGGTCGCTAATAATACATAAAATTTATGACTTTCAACCGTTGCATTTAATTCGGTCGTTATTTCGGTCGCTAAGAAGGGATAAAATTACTGACTTTTAAGTTCCTTTATTTAGTGACGGAAATAGCGACCGATAACCCTGCTACGCTCTATTTCGGTCGCTATTTCGGTCGCAGTATTATCTCTAATCACTACTTCATGTAGATCCTACAATCGGTCGCCATTTCAGTCGCAAAAAGTAAACGAAAAATTCGGTCACTATTTTCGGTCGCTAAACAACCTTTTTTTTGTAGTGATAAAAAAAAACGTCTAGCCATATACGGCTCCTTGTTTAAGATAGTACTAACCAAGCTAAGAATAATAACTAAATAAAATCTACTAAGTCTTCAGTCCTCTTCAGTTCCAGCGATTCAGTCCTCGTGCTCTGAAAACAACATTTTTAATGAGATATAATCCCAGTGAATAAAAATCAAGTTCTAAAAAATATTTTCACAAATAGTGTTGTTCTCAGCCGGTGCGGTAACCGGAAAAAAAATCCATGGTACCTGCTGGTTTTCAATTTAATAAATATAATAAATCTTTGAAAATAATAACATATAATTTAATTCAATATCAATCTGTTAAACCACAACTCATAAAATCCACTACGGATATAACTCATCACATTTAATCACATTCACCATGCAAGCTCTATGTGATACGACTCCATGAACATGACTCGGTGATTCCCAGAATCACTTGACTTGACTCGACTCTTTGGTTCCCAGAATCGGTGTGAATCCCAGATCCACTAAGGTCTATGAGCTCATATCCATGCAATGGCGTCCCAGTGCCTTCCCCATCCCAGATGGAGGTATCTAATAATATTCCATCCTAGATGTGAATTTTTAATCATCTGATATCCCATCCCAGATGGTGATATCTCCATCCTATTCCCGGAATAGAATGTAGAACCGTCATCCCTTCCCGAAAGGTGATAACAAACTCATTTACACTATGCAATATGTCATTGATAAGCCTCTGGTTCATCTAGTTTTATGGCTAGTATGACCAGGGTTTTGTGTTAATTATATATCATTTTCACCCAAATTAGATTAGATTGTCCTAAAGCACTTATGGCTATTTTATTGTTTTTAGGTTAACTTAGAAGTTAAGGGAATAAAGAAGCAGGGGAAATTGCAATCCTGGAGGTGTTCGCCTAGCGAGAGTCTTCTCGCCACGCGAACCTGAAACCAGCCTGAGCAGCAGAATGTCATCCTCTCTGGTTCGCCCCGCGACTCCTCTTCTGGCCTCACGACCCTGAACACTGACTGTTCCTGAAAATGCAAACATACTGTGTCGCCTCGCGAATCCATCTCTTCGCCTCGCGAGCCTGGAAGTCAGAAAGCATCACGGTTAGACTCTTCAATTCCTCGCAGCGCGAGCCATTCCTCGCCCCGAGAGAAGACCAAACGTTGCAGACTCTTCATAATATTCACCTCGCGAGTGAGGGTTCACCTCATGAGTAGGCGCAGTTCCTGAAAGATATAAATGGATGTTCTGGGCAGATTAGAGGGACTTTTCATTCTCCATTGTTTTTACATATTTTCTGGTTGTGTTTCGTTTTTATGGAGAACTAATTTTCTTGGATTAGTCTACTGTAATCGATTTCCACCACACTTGAGGTTTTGTAATTCCTGTTTTATTTGCTTTTCCCTTTTCAATACTATGCTATATATTTATGTTTGTTTAATTCAGGAGTGTATAGTGTTGTGTTGATTTATTTCGGTGATGTTATGTTCCTATATTGAATCGCGTTTGTTTAATTCGCGTGTGTTCGTTCATGTTCATTTAGTTCATGAGGGCTTAATCCCGTTTGTTTAATTCGGGAATAGGAACATATATCTCGTAGTAGCGATTTCGTTTGTTAATTGTTGCTACAACCGAAAGGGGATTAGAATTTGCTTAGGGCTTGGAATTTACATGAACCGATGATAGTTGGGAAATCGAGAACAGTAGATTAATCGTCTTTAGCTTATTTGACAATCCTTTAAACTGCTCTGTGTTTCCTTAATTGTTTTCTTATTTGAATTCAAATTCACCCCCCCCCCCCCCCCCCCCCCCCAACAAAAAAAACTGATTTTTGTGGTAAATAACAAGTCAAGAGTCCTTGTGAGACGATATCCGAGTTGTCGCTTCCTAAACTACAGTTTTATAAACCCGCTCACTTTTTGGTGCGTGCGCGACAGCGCGTTCAAAAATTGGCGCCGTTGCCGGGGACTCTTGTTTGTTATTTTCGCATTTTTTCTTTCCTTTATTTTCGTTTTTGTTTTGAATTGGTCTGGCTACTAGGTCTACTTGCCCTGAACTGTGTGATTTTGATCCTGAAATTGAAAGAACACTGCACACACGCCGTAGAGCAATTCGGGCTAGCACTAGTGGTGATTCTAATTCTGAAACTGTTTTTGATAATATAGGTGACCAAAGGACATTAAGACATCTTGCTGCCCTTGATGTTAATTATAATGGCTTATGTATTGAATATGCTGGTGCTGTTACTCCCTTTGAATTGAAATCTGGTCTAATACATTTGTTGCCAAGGTTTAGTGGTCTTGCAGGTGAGGATCCACACAAGCATCTGAAGGAATTCCAAGTTGTCTGCTCCACACCCTTGAGACCAGAGGGAATAACTGAGGATCACATCAAACTGAGAGCCTTCCCGTTTTCACTACAGGGCGCGGCAAAGGATTGGCTGTTATATCTTGAGCCAAACTCTGTTACCACCTGGAACGATTTGAAGAAGGTTTTCTTAGAGAAATACTTTCCTGCCTCCAGAGCTGCATCAATCAGGAAGGAAATATGTGGCATCAGACAAGGAAATGAGTCATTAGCTGAATATTGGGAGAGATTCAAGCAGTTGGTATCCAGTTGCCCTCAGCATCAGATTTCCGAGCAGCTCCTTATTCAGTATTTTTATGAAGGGTTACTACCGATGGATAGAAATATTTTGGATGCTGCTAGTGGGGGAGCACTTGTTGATAAGACTCCAGCTGCTGCCAAGCAATTAATTGAAAATATGTCACTGAACTCTCAGCAATTTACAACCAGGAGAAATTCTGTTGAGACAAGGGGTGTGCATGAGGTCCATATCTCTTCTTCCAACCAGGTCCTTGAGAATAGAATGGATGAGCTCACTTCTTTGGTGAAGCAATTGGCAATGGATAAGGATCAGCCGGCAAGGTTGTGTGGCATGTGCAGTTCTCCTGAGCACCCGTATGAAGCATGCCCCATTCTGAAAGAAGGGTCAGTTACTAATTTGTCTCAAGCTTATGAAGTCCATCCTTACAATCAAGGCAACAGTCAGAACTGGTACATCACTCATGACCTCTCCACAAATAGGTACCATCCCAACTGGAGGAATCATCCTAACCTTCGGTAGGGGAACTCATCCCAACAACAACCGATGGCAGCACCACAGAATCCTCCTCAAGTGACCACTTCTGCACCTTCTGGACCTTCACTAGAGGACATGTTCAAGCAAATGACTGAACAAAATCTCCAGTTGCAGTAGCAAATTGGACAGTTCCAGGCACAGTTCCAGGCCTCACAGGCACAGTTTGAAGAATAACGATGCTAGCATTCACAATTTGCGATACGCCTTTGGTCCAATCTCAGCGAATGAACGAATGCTAGCATTCAAAATTTAGAGACACGAGTTGGATGACTTGCCACATCCATAAATAACATACAGCAAGCACAAAGATGAAACCAACTACCTGCACAAACAGTGATAAATCCCAATGTCTCTAATCCTAATGTGAGTGCCATTTCTCTGAGATCTGGAAAAGTTGTTGAGGCAGCCTCTAAAAAAGATAAAGAAACTATTGAGGTAACTCCTGAGCCTTCTGTTATTGTTGAAGCTGAGAAAGTGTACATACCACTGATCAGCCTCTGGCTCATCTAGTTTTATGGCTAGTATAACCAGGGTTTTGTGTTAGTTATATCCCGTTTTGCCCACATTAGACTCGATTGTCCTCAAGCAATGTTTTGAGTCTCTAAAGTAGTTTTAGGTTAATTTAACCAGTTTTGAGTCAAATAAAGTACTTATGGCTATTTCATTGTTTTCAGGTTAAGTTAGAAGTCAAGGGAATGAAGAAATAAAGGGGAATTTCATCTTGAAGGTATTCACGTCGCGAGAGTTTTCTTCGCCCTGCGAACCTGAAGTCCAGCCTGTGCAGAATTATCATCTTCTCTGGTTCGCCCCGCGACTCCTCTTCTTGCCTCGCGAGTCTGAACGATGACTGTTCCTGAAAATGCAAAACACTTTGTGTCGCCTTGCGAATCCATGTCTCGCCTCGCGAGACTAAAGACCAGAAGCCATGACTCTTCCGTTCCTCGCCACGCGAGCAGTACTTCGCCCCGCGAGAAGACCAAAGGTTGCAAACTGTTCATAATATTCGCCTCGTGAGCGAGTGTTCGCCTCGCGAGTAGGCAATTTCTTGAAATGTTATAAATAGATGTCTAGTCAGATTAGGAAGGGACTTTTCATTCTCCACTGTTTTCTTTACATATTTTGTGTATTTCGTTTTTCCATGGAGAACTAATCTTTTTGGATTGATCTACTGTAATCGTATTTCACTACACTTGAGGTTTTGTAATTCCTATTTTACTTGCTTTTCCCTTTTCAATATCATATTATACATTTGTTCGTTTAATTCAGGAGTGTATAGTGTTGTGTTGATTCATTTCGGTGATGTTATGTTCCAATACTTAATCGCGTTTGTTTAATTCGCGTGTGTTCATTCATGTTCGTTTAGTTCATGAGGGCTTAACCCCGTTTGTTTAATTCGAGAATAGGAACATATATCCGTAGTAGCGATTTCGTTTGTAAATTGTTGCTACAACCGGGAGGGGATTAGAATCTGCTTAAGGCTTGGAATTACATGAACCGATGATAGTTGGGAATTCGAGAACAGTAGATTAATCGTCTTTAGCTATTTGATAACCTTTTCAATTGCTTTGTTTTATTGTTCTGTTTTTGCATTGTTTTCCATTTGCAATTCAAACCAAACCCCCCCAAAAAAAATTGCTTTTTGTGGTAAATAACACTTCAAGAGTCCTTGTGAGACGACATCCGAGTTGTCGCCCTAAACTACACTTTTACAAATCGCTCGTTCTTTTTGGCGCGTGCGTGACAGCGCGATCAAAAATTGGGGCCGTTGCCGGGGACTCTTGTTTATTATTTTTCGCAATTTATTTATTTTTTCTTTCCTTTCTTTTATTTTCGTTTTTGTTTTGAATTAGTCTGGCTACTAGGTCTAATTGCCCTGAATTGTGTGATTTTGATCCTGAAATTGAAAGAACACTGCACACACGCCGTAGAGAAATTCGGGCTAGCACTAGTGGTGATTCTAATTCTAAAACTGTTTTTGACAATATGGGTGACCAAAGGACATTAAGACAGCTTGTTGCCCCTGATGTTAATTATAATGGCTTGTGTATTGCATATCCTGGTGCTGATACTCCTTTTGAATTAAAATCGGGTTTCATTCACTTGTTGCCAAAGTTTAGTGGTCTTGCAGGTGAGGATCCACACAAGCATTTGAAGGAATTCCAGGTCGTCTGCTCCACAACCTTGAGATCAGAGGGAGTAACTGAGGATAACATCAAGCTGAAAGCTTTTCCGTTCTCACTCCAGGGAGCTGCAAAGGATTGGCTGTTATATCTTGAGCCAAACTCTATTACCACCTGGAACGATTTGAAGAAGGTTTTCTTAGAGAGATATTTTCCTGCCTCCGTAGCCGCATCAATCGGAAGGAAATATGTGGCATCGAGACAAGGAAATGAGTCGTTGGCTGAATATTGGGAGAGATTCAAGCAATTGGTATCCAGATTGCCCTCAAGATCGTTTTCGAGCAACTTCTTATCCAGTATTTTTATGAGGGGTTACTGCCGATGGATAGGAATATTTTGGATGCTGCTAGTGGGGGAGCACTTGTTGATAAAACCCCAGCTGCTGCCAAGCAACTAATTGAAAATATGTCACTGAATTCCCAGCAGTTTACAACTAGAAGAAATTCTGTTGAGACAAGAGGTGTGCATGAGGTCCATAGCTCTTCGTCCAACCAGGCCCTTGAGAATAGAATGGATGAGCTCACTTCTTTTGTAAGGCAATTGGCAATAGATAGGGTTCAGCCTCCAAGGTTGTGTAGCATGTGCATCTCTTCTGAGCACCCGTATGATGCATGCCCCATTCCGAAGGAAGATTTCGTCACTGATCTGTCTCAGGCTTATGCAGTCCATCCTTACAATCAAGGCAACGGCCAGAACCGGTACAGCACTCCAGACCTCTCCACAAATAGGTACCATCCCAATTGGAGGAATCATCCTAATCTTCGATATGGGAACTCATCCCAACAACAACCGATGGCACCTCAGAATCCTCCTCAAGTGACCACTACTGCACCTTCTGGACCTTCACTGGAGGACATGTTCAAGCAAATGACTTCACAATTGACTTCACAATTGACTTCACAAATGACTGCACAAATGATTACACTTTTCCAGCAGCAAGTCGGACAGTTCCAGGCCTCACAGGCACAGTTTCAGCAGCGAACCGATGCTAGCATTCAGGCTTTGCAGACACAGGTTGGACAGCTTGCCACTTCCATAAATAACATACAGCAAGCTCAAGGGACAACCCAGCTACCTGCACAGACAGTGATGAATCCCAATGCCTCTAATCCTAATGTGAGCGCCATTTCTCTGAGATCTGGAAGAGTTGTTGAGGCATCCTCTGAGAAAAATGAAGAAACTGTTGAGGTAACTCCTGAGCCTACTGTTGATGTTGAAGCTGAGAAAGTGTACATACCACCAATCCCCTTCCCACACAGAGTACAGAAAAATAAGAAGAATGGTGGTGAAGACAAGGAGAAGGAAATTCTTGATGTGTTCAGAAAGGTGGCTGTAAATATTCCTCTTTTGGATGTGATCAAGCAGGTTCCTAAGTATGCAAAATTTCTGAAGGATCTATGCACCAACAAGAGGAAGTTGAAGAGTAATGATAGAGTTGATTTGGGATGAAATGTTTCAGCTCTTATCCAGTCTAAGCCTGCACCAGAAAGAGTTGTTGTTTTAGCCCCTACTCAGGCACTACCACAGAAGTGCAAGGATCCGGGCACTTTTACTATTCCATGCACTATAGGGGACAGAAAATTTGAAAATTGCATGTTGGATTTGGGAGCCTCCATAAATGTCATGCCCACCTCCATTTTCAATAACCTTGATCTTGGTCCCTTGCAGTATACAAGTCTCACCATCCATTTGGCCAACAGGACCAGTGCCCACCCCATAGGAATGGTAGAAGATGTGCTGGTACAAGTTGATGAGTTAATCTTCCCTGCTGACTTCTACATCCTAGACATGGAAGGAGAGACAAATTCCAGTAGATCACCAATAATCTTGGGCAGACCATTCATGAAGACAGCTAAGACTAAGATAGATGATAATGATGGGACTATGTCTATGGAGTTTGGTGATATTGTGGCAAAGTTCAACATCTTTGATGCTATGAAACATCCATTGGAGGAGCACTCTGTTTTCCAGTTAGAGTTGCTTTCTGAGATTATTGATGACACCCATGAGGACCTTGTTTCTGATTTTCCATTTATTTCTGGATTTGATGATATATATTCATGTACTGACTGTACTGATACTAACCCGTGTGCTGTTTGTGCTGAGTTTCTTGATTCAACTTTGCAGGGTGATAGTGAGAGTGAAGTCATGCATTCAGTGAGAGTCCTTGACATCATGGCTACTCCCAATGTACCATCCATTGAGCAGCCACCCTCCTTAGAGCTCAAGCCACTTCCTGGGAACCTGAAGTATGCTTACTTGGAGACAAATGAACAACTTTCAGTCATTATTTCCTCCAGCCTTGACTCTGACCAGGAAGCAAAACTATTGGAAGTTCTGAAGAAGCACAAGAAGACGATTGGGTGGACCTTAGCTGACATCCCAGGAATTAGCCCCTCCAGATGTATGCACAGAATTCTATTGGAGGATGGGGCTAAACCAGTTAGGCAGGCCCAAAGGCGGCTCAATCCATTGATTCTGGATGTGGTGAAGAAAGAGGTGACTAAACTTCTGCAAGCAGGTATTATATACCCCATCTCTGATAGTACTTGGGTAAGTCCAGTGCAAGTGGTACCCAAGAAGTCCGGCCTCACTGTGGTAAGAAATGATAATAATGAGCTTGTACCCACTAGAGTCCAGAATAGCTGGCGAGTCTGTATAGATTATAGGAAGTTGAACCAGGCCACCAGAAAGGATCACTTTCCTTTGCCGTTCATAGATCAGATGCTGGAACGGCTGGCTGGTAAATCTCATTACTGTTTTCTTGATGGCTTTTCCGGGTACTTCCAGATCAATATTGCCCCTGAGGATCAGGAAAAGACCCTTCGGCACGTTTGCCTATAGGAGGATGCCATTTGGCCTTTGTAATGCTCCTGGCACCTTCCAAAGATGCATGCTTAGCATTTTTACTGAATTTATTGAAAATTGCATGGAAGTGTTCATGGATGACTTCACTGTATATGGCTCCTCATTTGATGCATGTTTGCATAGTCTGAGTCTAGTTCTAGAAAGATGCATTGAGACTGATCTGATTTTGAACTATGAAAAATGTCACTTTATGGTAGAACAGGGGATTGTTTTGGGTCATGTTATTTCTAAAGAGGGTATTTCAGTAGATCCTGCAAAAATTGATGTGATTTCTTCATTGCCTTATCCATCTTGTGTACGCGAGATCCGTTCCTTTCTTGGCCATGCAGGTTTCTACAGGCGCTTTATTAAGGACTTCAGCAAGATAGCTCTGCCATTGTCTAACCTGCTGAAGATTGATGCCATGTTCCATTTTGATGACAACTGCAAGAAGGCATTTGACTACCTGAAAAGAGCATTGACCTCTACCCCCGTCATCCAGCCCCCTGACTGGACCCTCCCTTTTGAACTCATGTGTGATGCTTCTAATTATGCTGTGGGAGTAGTTCTGGCACAAAGGGTTGGCAAGGCTGCCCATGTCATTCATTATGCTTCTAGGACATTAGATGCTGCAGAATCAAATTACACCACCACTGAGAAGGAACTGCTAGCTGTTGTGTTTGCACTTGATAAATTTAGGTCATATTTGCTAGGTTCAAAAGTTATTGTTTTCACTGACCATGCAGCTCTGAAATATCTGTTAAAGAAACCAGAAGCTAAGCCAAGACTGATCCGGTGGATGCTTTTGCTCCAAGAATTCAATGTGGAGATAAAAGACAGAAGTGGAGCTGAAAATTTGGTAGCCGATCACTTGAGCCGAATAGCAAGGGATGAGGATCCTTATCCCATCCAAGATGATTTTCCTGATGAGCGACTTCTACATCTGTATGGGGTAACACCTTGGTTTGCTGACATTGTTAACTTTCTTGTTGCTGGTGTTGTTCATGCAGGTACAAGTAGATCCAAGATCCACAAGCTCAAGAGTGATTCAAAGTACTATGTGTGGGATGATCCATACCTTTGGAAGTTTTGTAGTGATCAGGTTATTCGGAGGTGTGTCCTCGATCATGAGACAGAGTCCATCTTGAATTTTTCTCATGCCTCTCAAGTAGGGGGACACTTTGGACCACAGAGGACGGCAAGAAAAGTCCTGGATTCTGGGTTCTACTGGCCCACAATTTTTAGAGATGTCTATGAGGTAGACAGGAATTGTAAGGAGTGTCAAACAGCAGGCCCTACCATCACTCGTAGGAGTGAGATGCCTTAGCAGCCCATGCTTTTTTGTGAGGTTTTTGATGTGTGGGGGATTGATTTTATGGGTCTTTTCCCTGCTTCTTTTGGTTTTCTGTACATTCTTTTGGCTGTTGACTATGTTTCAAAGTGGGTGGAAGCAATCCCCACTAGGACTAACGATGCTAAAGTTGTTTCAAAATTTGTTAGGTCCAACATTTTTTGCAGGTTTGGCATACCTAGGGCTATCATCAGTGACCAGGGCACTCACTTCTGCAACCGCACAATGGAAGCCTTACTCAGGAAATATGGAGTTGTGCATAGAGTTTCCACTGCTTATCATCCCCAGACCAATGGCCAGACTGAGATATCAAACAGGGAGATCAAGCAGATTTTAGAGAAAATGGTGCAGCCGAATAGGAAGGACTGGAGCCGCCATCTGGAAGACACACTGTGGGCTTAGAGGACCGCTTTCAAGATGCCAATAGGGATGTCCCCCTTTAGGCTGGTATTTGGTAAGGCATGTCACCTCCCTGTGGAAGTTGAGCACCGTGCATATTGGGCAGTCAAGTGCTGTAACTTGGAAATGAAGAAAGCTGGTATTGAAAGGAAACTACAGTTGCAGCAACTTGAGGAGCTTAGGCTAGAAGCCTATGAAAGCTCCCGGATTTATAAAGAGAAAACAAAACATTTTCATGATAGGATGATTAATAGAAAAAATATTTCTGTGGGCCAGCAAGTCTTACTGTTTAACTCCCGCCTGAAAATGATGGCTGGGAAACTTAGGTCCAAGTGGATTGGACCATTTTTTGTTACTAATGTGTTTCCTTATGGTGCAGTAGAGATTAAAGATACAGGTAGCAACAAGTCCTTCAAGGTTAACGGGCAGAGGCTGAAGCCATTCCATGGTGTGGTTGATGGTGTTCCTGACGATGCTATTGTTGAGGAGCTCTCCTTGGAAGATCCCACTTACACAGACACTTGATCAGGGAGCATCCTTTCCTTTCCCTCACTATGATTTTATAGTTATGTTGTTCATTGGGGACAATGTATGTTTTATGTGGGGGGAGGAACTAGTTGTAGTTTTGTTTTGTCTTGTCTTTCTTTTAGCTCTTGAATAAATTGTATGAGTCTTTGGTCGGTGAGCTTGATTGATTTTGATTGATTTTGCACAGATTGATTGCATGATTGATGTGATGATTCCCCCTAGGCTGAAAAATTTTAAGTTTTTGAAAAGTGATCCCCATGAAAATTGAAAACTGAACTTTGAGATTTTGTTGTGATGGCATGATTTATGATAAGTTTAGGGTGAAGGGAAGCACACACTAGGGATAGAATCTCTATCAAACAATTTTCATGAATGTCCAGGTGAGGATTTGAGCCTCCAGCATGTTTTTGACTGTGTGAAATCACTTTTTAAGTTGCACTTTCCTGAATTTGCTTGAATCTCTTCTTGGTTTGCATGTTGATGTGTTTGCTTCAGATGATTTAGGCATTTTCTTTGTAAATAACTACTTAGCTTAAAATAACCATCCCTAATGCATGTTTCCTTTGTTAGCCCCTTTGAGCCTGATTAGCTTGTTAATTCTTGATGACCTGATGTTATGAGCCCAAAATCTGGAAAACCATGTTAACCCGATCTTAGGATTAGGAGAGCATGGATGCTTGGCAAGAAAATGGTTGCAAGAAACTAAGTTTGGGGTGGCTACAAGGTGTGATGTGTTGTTTGGGATTGAGAAAAAGAAAAAATATAATAAAAAGAAAAAAAAGAGAAATAAAAAGTACAAAAAAATGTCAAAAAGGCTATTTGAATAAAAAGGATGTAGTCACCCAAGGCAAATGAAAAATGAAAAAAAGGAACTTGAGTGGAAATTCAAAGTGTAAAATGTTCATGCTCTCTTAGTTCCTAGGGACTTCAGCCCAGTACCTTTGTATATCCTACCCTTAGCCAGGCCCCATTACAACCATAAAAGACCTTTTGATGTTGCATGCATGTTTTCTGTGGGAATCATTTGGAGATGAAAATAAAATTTTTGGAAGTGCTTATGAAAGGTGAATTGAGTGAATTGTTGATTGCCTGACAAAAAACTGTGCGATTGAGTGAAACACTAAATGCCCTTGTGAGGAAGGCGGTTGTTTGAATTTGGTGATCTCCCTCTTGTGTGTAACTTGGATCCCCTGCTTAGATTAATGATTGTTTGAATGACGAAATTCTCAATTGTTTAGAATGAATGATTGTGGGGATTACTTTGTTTGAAGGGGGGAACAATGAAGAAAACTGTGTTGATGAAATTGCTTGAAATTTGTGCAAAGTTGACTGAATCCTTTAAGCTTGCCTTGTCTTGAGTCTTTTTGAGTTTTTGAGTTTTAGTTTGCTTGGGGACAAGCAAGGTTTAAGTTTGGGGTATTTTGATCAGCCTCTGGCTCATCTAGTTTTATGGCTAGTATGACTAGGGTTTTGTGTTAGTTATATCTCGTTTTGCCCACATTAGACTCGATTGTCCTCAAGCAATGTTTTGAGTCTCTAAAGTAGTTTTAGGTTAATTTAGCCTGTTTTGAGTCAAATAAAGCACTTATGGCTATTTCATTGTTTTCAGGTTAAGTTAGAAGTCAAGGGAATGAAGAAATAAAGGGGAATTTCATCCTGAAGGTATTCGCGTCGCGAGAGTTTTCTTCGCCCCGCGAATCTGAAGTCCAGCCTGTGCAGAATTATCATCTTCTCTGGTTCGCCCCGTGACTCCTCTTCTCGCCTCGCGAGTCTGAACGATGACTGTTCCTGAAAATGAAAAACACTCTGTGTCGCCTCGCGAATCCAAGTCTCGCCTCGCGAGACTGAAGACCAGAAGCCATGACTCTTCCGTTCCTCGCCACGCAAGCAGTACTTCGCCCCGCGAGAAGACCAAAGGTTGCAAACCGTTCATAATATTCGCCTCGCGAGCGAGTGTTCGCCTCGCGAGTAGGCAATTTCTTGAAATGTTATAAATAGCTGTCTGGGCAGATTAGGAAGGGACTTTTCATTCTCCACTGTTTTCTTTACATATTTTGTGTATTTCGTTTTTCCATGGAGAACTAATCTTTTTGGATTAATCTACTGTAATCGAATTTCACTACACTTGAGGTTTTGTAATTCCTATTTTACTTGCTTTTCCCTTTTCAATATCATATTATACATTTCTGTTTGTTTAATTCAGGAGTGTATAGTGTTGTGTTGATTCATTTCGGTGATGTTATGCTCCAATACTTAATCGCGTTTGTTTAATTCGTGTGTGTTCATTCATGTTTGTTTAGTTCATGAGGGCTTAACCCCGTTTGTTTAATTCGAGAATAGGAACATATATCCGTAGTAGCGATTTCGTTTGTAAATTGTTGCTACAACCGGGAGGGGATTAGAATCTGCTTAGGGCTTGGAATTACATGAACCGATGATAGTTGGGAATTTGAGAACAGTAGATTAATCGTCTTTAGCTATTTGATAACCTTTTCAATTGCTTTGTTTTATTGTTCTGTTTTTGCATTGTTTTCCATTTGCAATTCAAACCAACCCCCCCCCCCCCCCAAAAAAAAATTACTTTTTGTGGTAAATAACACTTCAAGAGTCCTTGTGAGACGACATCCAAGTTGTCGCCCTAAACTACACTTTTATAAACTGCTCGTTCTTTTTGGCGCGTGCGCGACAGCGCGATCACCACCGATCCCTTTCCCACACAGAGTGCAGAAAAATAAGAAGATTGGTGGTGAAGAGGGAAATTTTAGATGTGTTCAGAAAGGTGGCGGTGAATATTCCCCTTCTGGATGTGATCAAGCAGGTGCCCAAGTATGCAAAATTTCTGAAGGATCTATGCACCCACAAGAGAAGGTTGAAGGGTAATGAGAGGGTTAATCTAGGGAGAAATGTTTCAGCCCTTATTCTGTCTAAGCCTGCACCAGAAAGAGTTACTGTTTCAGCCCTCACTCATGGACTACCACAGAAGTGCAAGGATCCGGACACTTTTGCTATTCCATGCACTATTGGGGACAGAAAATTTGAAAATTGCATGTTGGATTTGGGAGCCTCCATAAATGTCATGCCCACCTCTATTTTCAATAACCTTGATCTTGGTCCCTTGCAGTATACAGGTCTCACTATCCAGTTGGCCAACAGGACCAGTGCTCGCCCCATGAGAATGGTAGAAGAAGTGCTGGTACAAGTTGATGAGTTGATTTTCCCTGCTGACTTCTACATCCTGGACATGCAGGGGAAACAAATTCCAGTAGATCACCAATCATCCTGGGCAGACCGTTCATGAAGACGGCGAAGACAAAAATTGATGTTGATGATGGAACCATGTCCATGGAGTTTGGTGACATTGTGGCAAAGTTTAACATCTTCGATGCTATGAAGCATCCCCTGGAAGAGCACTCTGTTTTCCAAATAGAGTTGCTCTCTGAATTTATTGATGACACCTGTGATGACTTGGTTTCTGATTTTCCATTTGTTTCTGGCTTTGATGATATTTATTCATGTACTGATTGTACTAACACTAACCATTGTGTGGTGTGTGCTGAGATTTCTGCATGTATAGCAGGTGATGGATTTGTTAGTGCAGTGAATGAAGAACGTACAGAAGATGAAGCAGCACCGGAGACCCTCCCTACCTATCTGCCACCTCCCCCTGTGGAACCACCAGAGAGACTGGATTTTGCACCATGGCCAGTCCAAGGGGTTGAACCCCAATTTTATTGGGAGGACTTTGTTGAGAAAGAAGTCATCTTTGACCGAAGAAGGAGTGATCAATCCGCCGCATTGGGCAACGTCACCATAATTGTCACGTGCTCACTCCTATATCAAGGCTGCAAGTTATGGGACCATGGAATGAACTCCCTCTCGTTGTCCTTATGCTACAAGCAATGGGATCCAGGCGGAAGATCCCACCTACACTGCCACTTGATCAGGGAGCACCCTTTCCTTTCCCTCACTCTGATTTTATAGTTATGTTGTTTCATTGGGGACAATGTACATTTTAAGTGTGGGGGAGGGAACCAATGGCATGATTCGTTTTGTGTTTTGTCTTGTTTTTCTTTTAGCTCTTGAATAAATTGTGTGAGTCCTTGGTCGGTGAGCTTGATTGATTTTGATTGATTTGGCACAGATTGATTGCATGATTTATGTGATGATTCCCCCTAGGTTGAAATTTTTTTTGAAAATTGATCCCCATGTGAAAAAAAAAATTGGTTCCTGAACTTTGAGATATTTTGTTGTGATGGCATGATTTATGATAAGTTTGGGGTGATGGGAAGCACACACTAGGGATAGAATCTCAGTCAAACAATTTGCATGAATGTCCAGGTGAGGTTTGAGCCTCCAACATGTTTTTAACTGTGTGAATCACTTTTTAAGTTGCACTTTCCCGAATTTGCTTGAATCTTTTCTTGGTTTGCATGTTTATGTGTTTGCATCAAATGATTTAGGCATTTTCTTTGTAAATAACCACTTGGCCTGAAAAGAACCAAATCCTAATGCATGTTTCCTAGTTAGCCCCATTGAGCCTAATTAGCCTGTTAATTCTTGATAACCTTATGTTATGAGCCCAAAATCTGGAAAAACTATGTTAACCCGATCTTAGGATTAGGAGAGCATGGAAGCTTAGCAAAGAGAATGGTTGCAAGAAACTAAGTTTGGGGTGGCTACAAGGTGTAATGTGTTGTTTGGGATTAAGAAAAAGAAAAAAATAAAATAAAAAGGTTGGAGCCAAAAGAAAAAGAAAAGAAAAGAAAAGCAGAAAAAAATAAAAAAAAATAAAAAGAAAAAAAAATTAAAAAAATAAAAAGTGCAAAAATGTCAAAAAAAAAAAAAAAGGTTATTTGAATAAAAAGGCGGTAGCCCAAAAGCATAAGGAAAAATGAGAAAAGGAACTTGAGTGGAAATTCAAAGTGTAAAAAGTTTCATGCTCTCTTAGTTCCTAGGGACTTTAGCCCAGTACCTTTGTATATCCTACCCTTAGCTAGGCCCCATTACAACCTTTAAAAGACCTTTTGATGTTGCATGCATGTTTTCGTGGGAACCTTGATTGAGATGAAAATCAAATTTATGGGAAGTGTTTCTGAAAAGTGAATTGAGTGAAATGTTGTTAGCCTGACAAAAACAGAGCGATTGAGTGAAACACTAAATTCCCTTGAGAGGAAGGCGATTGTTTGAATTTGGTGATCTCCCTCTTGTGTGTAACTGGGATCCCTTGCTTAAATTAATGATTGCTTGAATGATGAAATTCTCAAATGTTTAGAATGAATGCATGTGGGGATTACTTTGTTTGAAAGGGGGGAACATTGAAGAAAACTGTTTTGATGAAATTGCTTGAATTTGTGCAAAGTTGATTGAATCCCTTAAGCTTGCCATGTCTTGTGTCTTTTTGATTTTTGAGTTTTAGTTTGCTTGGGGACAAGCAAAGTTTAAGTTTTGGGTATTTTGATAAGCCTTTGGCTCATCTAGTTTTATGGCTAGTATGACCAGGGTTTTGTGCTAATTATATCTCATTTTCACCCAAATTAGATTAGATTGTCCTCAAGCAAGGTTTTGAGACTCTAAAGTAGTTTTAGGTTAATTTAGCCAGTTTTGAGTCAAATAAAGCACTTATGACTATTTTATTGTTTTCAGGTTAACTTAGAAGTTAAGGGAATAAAGAAGCAGGGGAAATTGCAATCCTGAAGGTGTTCGCCTCGCGAGAGTTTTCTCGCCACACGAACCTAAAACCAGCCTGAGCAGCAGAATGTCATCCTCTCTGGTTCGCCTCACGACTCCTCTTCTCGCCTCGCGACCCTGAACACTGACTGTTCCTGAAAATGCAAACATTCTGTGTCGCCTCGCGAATCCATCTCTTCGCCTCGCGAGCTTGGAAGTCAAAAAGCATCACGGTTAGACTCTTCAATTCCTCGCAGCGCGAGCCATTTTTCGCCCTGCGAGAAGACCAAACGTTGCAGACTCTTCATAATATTCGCCTCGCGAGTGAGGGTTCGCCTCGCGAGTAGGCGCAGTTCCTAAAAGATATAAATGGTTGTTCTTGGCAGATTAGAGGGACTTTTCATTCTCCATTGTTTTTACATATTTTATGGTTGTGTTTCGTTTTTATGGAGAACTAATTTTCTTGGATTAGTCTACTGTAATCGATTTCCACCACACTTGAGGTTCTGTAATTCCTGTTTTATTTGCTTTTCCCTTTTCAATACTATGCTATATATTTCTGTTTGTTTAATTCAGGAGTGTATAGTGTTGTGTTGATTTATTTCGGTGATGTTATGTTCCTATATTGAATCGCGTTTGTTTAATTCGCGTGTGTTCGTTCATGTTCGTTTAGTTCATGAGGGCTTAACCCCGTTTGTTTAATTCGGGAATAGGAACATATATCTCGTAGTAGCGATTTCGTTTGTTAATTGTTGCTACAACCGAAAGGGGATTAGAATTTGCTTAGGGCTTGGAATTTACATGAACCGATGATAGTTGGGAAATCGAGAATAGTAGATTAATCGTCTTTAGCTTATTTGACAATCCTTTAAACTGCTCTGTGTTTCCTTAATTGTTTTCTTATTTGCATTCAAATCCAAACCCCCCCAAAAAACTGATTTTTGTGGTAAATAACAAGTCAAGAGTCCTTGTGAGACGATAGCCGAGTTGTCGCTTCCTAAACTACAGTTTTATAAACCCGCTCGCTTTTTGGCGCGTGCGTGACAGCGCGTTCAGTCATCCCAGATGACTACCAAAATTTTATCAAACTCCATGGCATCAATAATAATAGTATTATATCATGCCAACCAACACTATGACATCACGTAATTAAATTCTGAATTGAACTATAACATGTTTATATATATATATATATATATATATAGTGTAATACACAACACAGATACAATATCCCCATTGATAATAATTCTTTACACATTCAAGAAAAATATGTTTATTATAATCAATTCGTCAACAACATTAGAAAAAAAATATCATATCAAGAATCAATAACTCTAAATTGTATTTTTGTAAATGATAGACTGATCTGCATATAAAACTCTAAAATCAGTTGTACCATGGAAGGGTAAGCAAAAGTTATTTTTACTCACCTCTCAAAGACCTCAAATGTGCTCTAAAAAGCACGTATGATAGGGATTTGTGCTTCCCTAAAAATTCCCCTCCCGTTTGGTGGCGTTCTTGGATCTATGTTGTTACGGCTATACTGGCAAGAAAGGATGGATCCGGCGAAAACGCTAAACCCTGTGCGGCGCTCCACATCCCTCTTCTTTTTGCTACTATTCCACTATATACATACATACATATATATATATATATATATATATATATATATATATATATATATATATATATATATATATATATACATACATACATACATACATAGTGTCAGTAAGAGGGTTTTGTTTATTTATTTTTTTTGCTTGGGCTTAACGCCCAAGTCTCTCCCCCCTTTTTTCTTTCATATATATATATATATATATATATATATATATATATATATATATATATATATATATATATATATATATATAATTAAAAATTATTTATAATAGTTAATAAATTTCAATAAATTCTTATACTATCACTTCTTCACACTAAATCTCTTATTTATTTATTTTTTTATTTTATTTTCCAATTTTACACTCTTTTGATTTGTAATTATTAAAGAAAATTCTGATACATTCTCATACTACCAATTTCTACACTAAACCTCATAATAGCTTAATGTTTCTATTTTAAAAAATTATATTTAAAATTTAGGATGATACACAGTGACTAAAACCTGTAGTTGTTGGGCTAATGGATTATTTTCAAAGTCTTATCAAGGAGCTATCTAAATTATTAGGAGTCGTTGACTCACCTTGCGAGGGAAGACTGATTCTTCACATGGCTGAGAGACGGATTAAGACTCTGGTTATCGTACGGATGTCAGAAAAGGATGCGGAATACGAAAACAAACCAAGTTTAAGCATGTTTAGAAAGCCCGTCGTGCTAGTTCAAAGTCGAAGCAAGCTATCCGAACCTTTCCTTTCATGATGGGTGTCTTCTGTTTAAGAAAACTCTTCACTATACTATTTAATTCTCATGGACTTGTTAGTTGACATTTGTTCCTCAAGTCCCTATGGTTGTATCAAACAATCATAGTAGTCAAGTTGCATGTGTCAGACAAACTTTTCTGAGATTGATTTAAAATCTATCAGGACTCATGAATTGGTTATAACTGTTTCTTGAATTATGACCTGAACGATTTCCAGGTAACAAAAGCTTCTTGATGAAAACTTATGCTATTCACTTTTACTTTTGGTAAATGTGACTCAGTATAATTTTTTCGGACTAATTCCCTTTGAATCCATCCTTTGACAAACGTCTTGTAGTACGTTAAATACTTTTAGAGTTAAAACTATCCAAGGAAATTCTAATGGAAGGAGCAACTTTATTAGATTCATGTTGGTAAAAGTGTATTGGCCATGCATTTTTACATCCACGAACCTAATTGAAGGATCGTTTTCCACACTAGTGGAAATAATGTAATATACGGGAACGTTTCACGTCAGTTGACCATGTGTTTGACGTTAAAAATGAGGCGGTTGCAGTTTTGTAAATATTAAATCACTATTTACGTCAGTTGTGTAAAGAACTGACGTTAAAAGTGATTTTAACATTTTTACCGTCAGTTGTTTATACAACTGACGTTAAATGTATGATTTTTACGGCAGTTAAATAAATAACTGACATAAATAATTATGGAACTCATTTCTTTCGTTGTCATCTCCCTGTTGTCACTCTTAACGCAGATCACTCCATATAGTACAGTTTATTTATAAACCTTTTTTTAAACAAGTTTATTTTTAATGTTAATTAATTAGCTTGAATTAGTAAACAAATTCTTGTGCAAATTAAAATAAATAAACAATTAACATAAAATAAGTTATATGTATAATCAAATCGTTTCTCATTGAAGCGATTCATAAGTTACAATTACATGATTAAAAGATAAAAAATTTCTGCAACATAGCCCTAAAATATTAAAAAGTTTCTGCTTCAACATCATTTTCTTCTCAGTCCTGTCCTCAGAAACTCTAATGGATGCATCACCTCCCTCACTTGAATTCCATGATGCATCGTGCGTGAATCCACAGTCAATAGCAGCGAAAGCAAAGTGAAATGGATCTTTGCATCACCTCCTTCACTGGAATTCCTTGATGCATCGTCTTGAATCCACAGTCACTTGCAGCGAAAGCAAAGTGAAAGGGATGACGGGGATGAAATAAAGTGAGGGATTCACATTACGTGATTCACCCGACCTTACCATCCATGTTACGTGATTTACTCAACCTCAGAAGTTTGTTGACCATTAAGACAGAGACCTTTAAGTCTAGGAATAGCAAGAAATAACAACACCTCAAATATGATAGAGGCATATTGTGAAGGAATAGAAAAAGCACGAAATATAGAGGAAAAGAAGAGGGGGGGTGTAATACAGATCGACTGATACAGAAGAATATGGTTCTTTATATAGAGAAGAGAGACTACCTGAATTTCTTGAAAACTGATCTAAAAACTTAATGCTCATTAAGAGGATTAGGTTACAAGGTGAATGGGTAAGTAGCACAGTAGTCAAATGAATGAATGTTTTTTGCAGAAACTTATACACTTTTAACGTCAGTTGTTTAATACAACTAACGTTAAAAGTGTTTTTAAAAGAAAAAATATTTATTTTTAACGTCAGTTTTTTATACAACAGACGTTAAAAGTGTGATTTTTACTTCAGTTAAATAAACAGCTGACGTAAATAATCCTATATCCCTATCTGAAATGCCCTGTTGTCACACTTAACACAGGTCACTCCATATATATAGTGCAGTTTATTTCTAAACTTTTTTTTAAACAAGTTTATTTTTAATCTTCACTAATTAGCTTGAATTAGTAAACAAATTCTTGTGCAAATTAAAATAAATAAACACTTAACATAAAACAAGTTATATGTATAATCAAATCGTATCTCATTGAAGCGATTCATAAGTTACAATTACATGATTAAAAGATAAAAAATTTCTGCAACATAGCACTAAAATATAAAAAAGTTTCTACTTCAACATCAATTTCTTCTCAGTCCTGTCCTCAGAAACTCCAATGGATGCATCTCCTCCCTCACTTGAATTCCTTATGCTCCATCTGCTTTATCTGAGACACCCCGATGTGCCCCATCGTATTATTACATTAAAACCTTAATATTTATTTACTTAATCGCGCGCTTACTGTTGAAAATACGTAAAAATTAAAACTTAATTAATAATCATATAACTTCTACAAAGATAAAACACCCCAAAGTTGTAATATATAATTACACACATTTTTATTTATTACATTACCAAAACACTGTTGAGGGTATCCTCTTAGTAGGATCCCTCACAGGCATAAACTTCACTACAAACATACTTACCGGAATTATAAATACTACTTAGACACACTGGCCATAATGTCTATACTCTAATCGCCATGAATCACAGCTCGACCTCCAGCATCCGGTTCATAAGGAGTTCCATCTAACTCCTCCATTGGGTCTTCTCGTACGATCACATCAGAAATAAAATACAACACACAAAGATATAGGGAATAAGAAATAGTTCTATCATCAAAAAGCGGAAAAGACTAATAGTAAATTATACAGTAATTGTCACAGACACGAATCACTCAAAATCAACAATCATCCTCAATCCACTATATCATCCTCTACCCTCAGCCCATGCAACTAAAACTTTATACTGATGTGGCCATCTTCACTCCTGTCACATTAGTCAGCAGTCTAGAACGGTCCAGTACCAATAACTTTCGAACGCATCAAAGACTAAACAAGTATTAGTCTAAAATGGTCCAGTACCAAGAATATGCGAACGCGTCAAGGAGTATCAACCAAAAACGGTCCAGTGCCAAGAATATACGAACTCATCAAGGAACATCCTTCCATAACGGTCCAGTGCCAAGAACATTCGAACTCGTCAAGGAACATCCTTCCATAACGGTCCAGTGCCAAGAACATACGAACTCGTCAAGAACTAAAGAGTATTATGGTAGTCTACCTCGGCATCCACATCCGTAGGGCACTCACCCGCAATATCCGATATCCCCAAAATAGGATATCCTGACCTCGTGTGTTCCATTCACATGGCTGTGACTAACAATACCTCGATAAATGAATCTCCCTAAATTACATCAATAACAACCTAGTGCCTCGACCTTCCATCAAAGTCTCAACACCTTTTTCCTCATAGATAAAACCACTTAATTAGGCTAGGCACCTCTAAATCACCTTTATTCTCTCACCCAAACAATTATCTCCCGAACAACACATATCCTTACTTAAAAATCAGCTAAGCACAATATTAACAACTAGGCAGATCATGCATAACATAACATCAGGAAATATTCAAATATCTCAATATCATATAAAGCAATTTATCACAACCAACTCATAATAATCAAACCAAATAAATAACAAAGTCAGACTCTGTCACGGCCTGGCCGTGATAGCCATCACGGTCATGACAGACAACAAAGGCAAGAATGCTACAAAACAGAACCTGTCATGGCCTGGCCATGACAACCATTACGGCCGTGACAGACAACAAACATCCTCACAATCATAATTATTCAAACACCGAAACAATACGTCACATGCAGATGGAATACCTCAACCAGCGTATCACAAACAGTCAAAAGTAAATAATTCAAACATCCTCAAATACTTAAAATCAACTTAATGTCGATAAACCTACAATCCCCGAATCACATTGGTTTTACAGAAAAGGTTTCCAATGGGATTTTGGTCTTGTCGATTACTCGACTACTAGTAGGGTTTAGGTCGCCCTACACAATTATCATATAATCTACTACTTATCGATTCCGACGATAGGTTGATTCTTTTCCCCACCTGAGTTTGCACCGGAAACACGTACACGACGATCCTCGTTATCCCGCCACGAGTTAACACAACCACCTTCAACCAAACAACATACTTATAATTAATCAACTAACACCCATCTATGACACTTTAGAGCTAGGTTAGGTCAAGACTTAGAAAACATGTTTAGGATTATCTTCTTAATGTCATCTTTTGGATCCTAGTTAATAGAGTCTTAACTAACATAGATTACTTATTACAATGCTAAAATTTGGAACAAAATCCTCTAACCTTTAGGGTTAGGGTTTCAGCCAAGGGCTGACTTTTAGGGTTCAAAATCCTTAAAATTCCTAATCATGATTTAGTCATAGATTAATGATCCCTGATTAACCTAAATCATGGATTAGTGACTAAACAACTAAAGTTGAAACTCAAAACTTCCTATCTCTTTTATACAAGGATTCAGCCTCAACATGTTCATAGGGTTAGGGTTCTTAGTTTAATAAACCAACTTGGATTTATTAAGCATACATACTAATAGCTTGATTAACAAGATCATTAATGAAAACTTTGAACAAAACTCATCTAGCTAGTTCCAAGAACTAGGGTTTCGGCCTTGATGAAATCAATAGGTTAGAGTTTGATTTTTGATCTTATATATACTTAAATACAAGAACTATCAAGATACTAGAAGATTGAATCATGAATCAAGACATGAAAATGAAACAAAACCTATGAACATGATATTGACCTAGGTTCGGCCATGACCAGAAATCAAGGAAAGAAATTTCTCATGATCTTATGCTTCTAGATGATGAAAATAGAGATGATTATAAGATCATAGCAATTGGTTTCATGTCAAAAGGATTTTTCTAGAATTAGTTATGAATTTTCAAAGTTCTAGATCTAGAAACTTAAAAATGATGAACAACTATGATATAAGCCTTGAATCAAGAAACTTGTTAATGAACATAGGTATGATTAAGGAAGAAGATTAGGATTTACCTCTTGAAAATCAATGACAAAAGAAATCCAAGATACTTGCTTCACAAATCACTCACTTAAGAACTTATGAACTTAGGGTTTTGGAAACAAATGGTAAAAGAAACTAAGTGAAAAGTGAGAGTAGGGTATTTATAGAGGTATTGGCGCCATCTTAGGAAGGATCTAGATGATGATGAGTTGTCTTGCTAAAGGATTCAAATGCAATTAAGTTCTAAGGACCAATTTGCAAAGATTCCAAAAGTTGAAGGACTAGTTTGCAAATTGTCAATAATGTGTCATGATGATGATTTTCCCACATTTAATGCAAGCTTATCTTGACCAAAGTTGGCTGATTTTTGGCATTATATATTTTAGAGAAAACCTAGCTTGTTGAAGAAGATTTGTTGAAGAAGATTGTTGAAGCTTGAAGAACAAAGTGGAAGAATGTAGATCATTCTAGAATTTTCTTGGCTCATCTAAGAAGTATGAGGGCAGCCCCTTCTCCCTCATGGGCTTGCGCATGGGCTTGATCAATTTGGGCTTGGTTTCATTTTTGTGGGGCCCACTTGAAGATTTAAGCATTAAGCTTAAGATAGGAAACTTGTATAGTTTCAAATAGGCTTTATGGACTCAAACCATAAACTAGAAAATTTTGGGCTTCAAAGCCACGTCCAATTGAGATTGGAAACAAGAATTCTAGCCCAATTCACTTGGAAAAAAACATAGAAACTAATTTAGGGACAAAAGGGTAATTAACAGAAAGTTCAGGGGCTTAAGCGTAAAATTCATAAATTTTCTATTTAATCTTGAAAAACCTTATAGACTTAAAAATATGATTCATCCCCTTGAATCATCTCAAAATCCTAAGAGAAACCCTCTATCGGTTATGAGAAACTACGAAATCTCTTACGTCGTCTACCCGATTACGTGTTTCACCCGAAAAACATAATTTATTTTATTTTTTTCCAAAATAATTCTAAAAATACAGAATTGTAGGAAATAAAATAATAATCTTAAGTCTTTCGTTTATGAATTAAAATTAGGTCTTTTGAGAAGTATAATTATACTGTCAATGGAATTCGCAGGCCGGGTTTCGCCTGACTTTCCAACCTAACTTTTAATCGTAGCTTCCTACATTCAAGTAGGATTGAGTAGTAAACTCCATTTATTTAAAATAATTTTCTAAAACTCAAATAAATTTATAAACATATTTATATGTATTACTGTTATTTCAAACAGTGAAATACAGGGTGTTACATTATCCATAGTCACTTGCTGCGAAAGCGGAGTGGAAGTGAGAGGGGATGAAATAAAGTAAGAGAGTCACATTACATGATTCACCCAACCTTACCATCCATGTTACGTGATTTACTCAACCTCATAAGTTTTTTGAACATTAAGACAGAGACCTTTAAGTCTAGGTATAGGAAGAAATAATAAAAGTGTCAAATGTGATATAGCCATATTGTGAAGGAATAGAAAAAACACGAAATATAGAGGAAAAGAAGAGGGTGTATTACAGACTGATACAGAAGAATGACACTATATATAGAGAATAGAGACTTTCTGATTTTCTTGAAAACTGATCTATAAACTTAATGCTCGTTAAGAGGATTAAGTTACAAGGTGCATGGGTAAGTAGCACAGTAGTCAAAGGAATGAATGTTTTTGCAGAAACTTATACACTTTTAACGTCAGTTGTCTTCAACAACTGACGTTAAAATTGTTTTTAAAATAAAAAATATTTATTTTTAACGTCAGTTGTTTATACAACTGACATTAAAAGTTTGATTTTTACTTCAGTTAAACAAATAGCTGACGTAAATAATCCTATATCACTATCTGAAATGCCCTGTTGTCACCCTTAACGCAGGTCACTCCATGTAGTGCAGTTTATTTCTAAACCATTTTTTTAAACAAGTTTACTATTAATCTTAATTAATTAGCTTGAATTAGTAAACAAATTCTTGTGCAAATTAAAATAAATAAAAACTTAACATAAAACAAGTTATATATGTATAATCAAATCGTATCTCATTGAAGCGATTCATAATTTACAATTACATGATTAAAAGAAAAAATTTCTGCAACATAGCCCTAAAATATAAAAAAGTTTCTGCTTCAACATCATTTTCTTCTCAGTCCTTTCCTCAAAAACTCCAATGGATGCATCTCCTCCCTCACTTGAATTCCATGATGCATCGTGCGTGAATCCACAGTCACTAGCAGCGAAAGCAAAGTGAAAGGGATCTTTGCATCACCTCCTTCACTGGAATTCCTTGATGCATCGTCTTGAATCCACAGTCACTTGCGGTCAAAGCAGAGTGAAAGGGATGACTGGGATGAAATAAAGTGAGGGAATCACATTACGTGATTTACACAACCTTACCATCCATGTTACGTGATTTACTCAACCTCAGAAGTTTTTTGACCATTAAGACATAGACCTTTAAGTCTTTTTTTATATAAGTAGCTTGCAAAAGCATCACAATGGAAAGGGTCATCCCAACTAGGTTGGCACCACCAAATCCAACAATCATATGCAGCACCCTACGCTATAATTGAAATCAAATAATAAAAAAGAACAAAATCATGGGGGGACAAAAACCAAAACCCATGGGAAAAAAACATACTCAGGAAAATCTGTAAAAGGCAAACCCTGCCTGTTACGAATAAAATCCTCACTAACAAAGGAAGGAATTGTGTCCCACCAATGGAACCCCGGGTGACGAATACCATGATTAGCTAATTTATCCGCACAAGAGTTCCCCTCCCTATAAATATGGGAGACCTGAAGGTTGAAACCTGTAGCTGTCTCCAAGCAATTCTTCCATCGTGTTTGTAGCCTCCAAGGGACAGTATCCCCATGATTGAAGGCCCTCACCACAAGGGTTGAGTCCATTTCAATCCACAGATTTACCCACCCTCTACTGGAAGCAATTTCAATGGCGTGCATAGCAGCAGAAAGGTCAGCAGATACGGAGGTGGAGACAGCTAAATGACAAGAGAAGCAGCCAAGGGCTGCAGCATTGAAGCCTCTAAAAATGCCTCCACATGCTGAGGGCCATGGACAACCATGAGCTGCCCCATCTATATTACACTTCGTCCAATTGATTGGGGGAGAGAGCCAGATCACCTCCTTGATTTTTGGGGCTTTGGTTGGGTGCCCATCAATGCTGAATTCCTTCAGGATTGTGAACTCCTCCATTGTATTGTACATTGTACCTCTGGAGAGCTTGCCCGAATAAGATACAGCGGCAACAACCATGATCTTAGCAGACTGAAAAGTTAGAGCTTTATTGTTGAACCTGCAGCTGTTTCTAGCAGTCCAAACCACCCAGATCACATTGATAATAGCAGCTAGGATCACCTCCTTCAATTGGGAACTCAACCCTTTCTTGATGGCAAAAAGGAATTCCATAGAAGAATGATCAATCTGGATAGACAGTTTAGAACTTAGCCAATTCCACATTGCCAAGGCATACTTACAGGACAGAAAGAGGTGAGAGGCAGACTCCTCAACTTGGCAACATAGGCTGCACATTGAAGCAAAAATCCTCCCTCTCCTCTTGAGATTGTCATCACTTGGCATCTTATGATGAAATATTCTCCAAACCAAGAAGGACCTTAAGGGAGGAATGGCCTCAGACCAAAGCTGTTTAAACCAAGGGGCCGAGTTATTAATATGCTTTAGAAACTGATGAGCCTTTTTGAATGAGAGCACTCCAGAAGTTGAGTTATCCCACACAAGTCTGTCTTCGCCAGGCCTCACAGGAATGTGAACTTCCTTAATTCTGTTAATTACGCTTGGGAAGTGGGATTGCAAGCAGGCTGAATGTTCCAGTGCCTCTTAACCAAAAAATCTTTGACTGTTGCTGACAGAGAAAGCTGCCAATCCTCTGGAGTATTCATAAGACTAACCAAAGGTTCCTCCAACCACTTATCTGTCCAAAAATTCACAGATTGGCCATCCCCAATTATCCAGGAGGAATTGTCAAGAGCAACACTATACCACTTTCTTATAGCAAGCCAAAGGGAGGAGTTAACATGATGAGAAATAGACTTAGAGTTCCTTAGGAACCTTGCTTTGAGAAATCGAGCCCACTGCTCTGAAGAGGATAGCATGTTCCAACAAAGTTTTAGGATAGCTGCTTCATTAATATCCCTAATGGATCTAATTCCAAGACCACCATCCACTGTGGGGGAGCAAACGGATTTCCAAGTAACTGTGATGAACTTCCTTTTATGGATATCCCCAGACCAAATGAAATTACGAATCTAGTTGTCCAATTGGTTTAACAAGGAAACTGGCCACACGTAAACATGAAAACTATAAGCAAGCATGCCTTGGATCACAGAGTTGACTAGCTGCACTCTACCCATCACAGTGAGGAGAGAGCCTTTCCAAGAGGAAAGCTTACACTTAATTCTGTCCACAATAGGCTGGAGAAAAGCAGGTTTTGGTTTACCCTTGAATAAGGGAACACCAAGATAACTTAAGGGAAGAGAACCAGCCGAAAAGCCAAGGAGGGAGCTTAAGTCTGCTACTCTTCTATGAGACATTGAACCCGCATAAAACTTGCACTTGTCAAGGTTGAGGGTCTGACCAGAAGCTTGCCCATAATCTTCAAATAACTGCATAAGGTTTCTTAAATTTTATTTTGACCCTTTGCAGAAAACCATGATGTCATCTGCATATAGGATATGGATGGGGTAGCAAAACCTCTAGGACTGGACATATGCTACTGTCTGCCAGAGTCCGGGAGCCTGGCTATTCCTCTACTAAGGACATCAGCAGCAAGGCAAAAGAGAAGAGGAGATAGAGGATCTCCTTGCCTTACTCCTCTTTTGTAAGAAAAGAAACCAATTGAGTTCCCATTGACTGAGATAGATAGGTGAGCAGAATGCAGAATGGAACTGATCCAGGAACAAAACTGATTGGCAAAGCCAAAAGAAGAGAGGAATTTCAAGAGGACTCCCCAATCCAAAGTGTCAAAGGCCTTCTTTATGTCAAACTTTAGATCCAAGTTGCCACCAAACTGTTTGTTGTCCAGCATGTTAACTGCTTCCGAGGCAATGAACACACAATCTGTAATGCTCCTACCTCTGATAAAACCTCTCTGCTCAGTAGAAATGATGTTAGGAACTATGGTGGGTATAGGAAGAAATAACAAAAGTCTCAGCCATTTTGTGAAGGAATAGAAAACGCACGAAATATAAAGGAAAAGAAGAGGCTGTATTACAGACTGATACAGAAGAATGGTACTTTATATAGAGAAGAGAGACTAGCTGATTTTCTTGAAAACTGATCTATAAACTTAATGCTCATTAAGAGGATTAGGTTACAATGTGCATGGGTAAGTAGCATAGTGGTCATAGGTAAGTAGCACACTAGTCAAAGGAATGAATGTTTTTGCAGAAACTTGTACACTTTTAACGTCAGTTGTCTTCAACAACTGACATTAAAATTGTTTTTAAAATGAAAAATATTTATTTTTAACGTCAGTTGTTTAATACAACTGACGTTAAACAATGACTTTTAACGTCAGTTGCTTAAGAGAACCAACGTTAAATCAATGACCTTTGACGTCGGTTGTTACTAACAACAGACGTAAAATGTTGTTTTATTTTTGGTTTTTGATTATAACGTTTACACCCGCGTGCCTTCTGAACTTTGCTCTGTACGTCTCCGTTCTTCTCTTATCATCACGCTCACTCTCACTCTCAACTCTCACTCTCACTCTCACTCTCACTCTGCCCTAATCGCGAGCTCATCTCCACCGCAACCACCGCGAGGGCTTCTTCGCCACCACCGTGAGGTACACTCTTAACCCCTAACTCTGTCTTTCCTGCTCATTCTTTGCAATAACTTGACATCTCTCTTTCCCCTTCCCGCGCACTAACTCTCCTTGTCCCTCTGCTCTCAGTAACCACATGGAACGTTGGCCACCACTCGAGCTCCCCTCCCCACCACCACGCGAGCACCTATTTCTAGTGAGTCTTCAGGGCACATTTTTTTATTTTTGGTTTTGAGCGTATGTTGAAACTGTAGTCTCAACAGTTGAAACTTGAAACTGTGAGTTTGAGTTGTTTGGAATGTCTCTATTTTTGGTTTTGAGTGTATGTTGCTCTGCTGGTTGGTTTGTCACGGCCGTGATGCTCATCACGGCTAGGTCGTGATCAGTTCTGCCTGTGAGGGTCTGGTTTAGTTGGTACGTTACGACCGTTATGGACATCACTGCCAGGCCGTGACCAGTGCTTGGCAATCTTCAAAAACTAGTTTTCAATCTCCCGTATTGTCCTTATATTGGATATATGTTTTGTATATCTACCGAACCTATCTAGTTATGGATCGTAGTTGGATGGTTTGTAAGCACACTAGTGCTGAGTAGTTGAAGGGGGTGGGAGAATTTATAGAATTTTCTCAAAGGAATGTTCCTAATAGTAATGGAATGTTCTGTTGTCCTTGTGTCAAGTGTTTGAATACGAGGAAATGTACGATGAAGGATATACGTACTCATTTGATTTGTGAAGGGATTTGCTTGAGTTATACAAGATGGATATGGCATGGTGATGTGTTGTTGAGTAGTACGGCAAGTGTCTCCCAAAGTGAGGACGTTGACGTTGATATGGAGGATGATGGAGTAGAGGACATGATCCGTGATATTGGACAAGAATCTTTTCATCGAGCTCATGTATATGATAGGTTGTGCGGTGATGCGGATAAGCCTTTATATCCAGGGTGTACTACTCAAACATGGTTGTCGGCGGTGGTAAAATTGGTTTGTGTGAAGGCGAGAAATGGTTGGACAGATAAAAGCTTCACGGAATTGCTTGAAGTGTTGAAAGACTTGCTTCCGGAGGACAACACATTGCCTGACCGTAACTATGAGGCCAAGAAGGTATTGTGTCCGATGGGTATGGAGTATAAGAAGATACACGCATGCCCCAATGATTGCATATTGCACACCGGTGTTCATGAAGACAATCACGATTGCCCCAAATATGGGTTATCACGATACAAAGTGAAGGGTGGTGATGATGATGATGATCTTGATGATGTGAGAAAAAAGGGTCCTCCTGCGAAGGTGTTGTGGTATCTTCCAATAATTCCAAGGTTCAAGCGATTGTTTGCCAATGCGAAAGATGCGAAGAATCTTAGATGGCATAATGATGAGAGGAAACGTGATGGAAAGGTTCGTCATCTTGCTGATTCTATGCAATGGAAAAATATTGATACTATGTTTCCGGATTTCACCGATGAGCCAAGAAACCTAAGGCTTGGACTTGCTACGGATGGAATGAATCCTTATGGTAACATGAGTAGTATTCATAGTTCATGGCCTGTTCTGTTGATAATTTACAACCTGCCCCCTTGATGATAACATGTTGTCTATGATGATTTCGAGCCCAAAGCAACCGGGAAATGACTTAGATGTTTATCTAAGTCCCTTGATTGAAGACTTGAAAATGTTGTGGGTGGAAGGTGTTGATGTAGTTGATAGGTATTCTCATGAGACTTTCAAGCTCCGTGCCATGTTATTTTGCACCATCAACGACTTTCCAACATACGGTAACTTGTCCGGGTATAGTGTCAAGGGGCATAAAGCATGCCCTATATGTGAAGAAGGCACATGCTACACTCAGTTGCATCATGGTAAGAAGATGATTTACCTTGGGCATCGGAGATTTCTTAGACGTGATCACCCATATCGTAAGATGAAAAAAGATTTTAATGGATGCCAAGAGACAGAAGAAGCTCCGGCAGCCTTAATTGGAGAGCATGTTTATCAGAGGGTAAAGGGCATCGATGTTATATTCGGCAAGTCCAAAAAGAAAGGTAAAGCTGCTGAGAAAAACATATGGAAGAAGAGGTCGATATTATTTGATCTTCCATACTAGCGCAAGCTTGATGTCAGACACTGCATTGATGTGATGCATGTGGAGAAAAATGTGTGTGATAGTGTGATCGGGATGCTTCTCAACATTCAGGGGAAGACAAAGGATGGTGTCAATGCTCGTCTCGACCTCGTTGCTATGGGTATACGAGAGCAGTTAGCTCCAGTTGTTGAGGATGGTAAGCGGACTTATTTGCCACCAGCATGTCATACTTTGTCAAAAAAAGAGAGACAAAGTTTCTGCCGGTGTCTTCAGGGCATCAAAGTTCCACATGGTTACTCTTCAAATATGAAAAGTCTTGTCTCTAGTGATCTTAAATTGGTTGGATTAAAGTCTCATGATTGTCACATCTTGATGCAACAACTTCTGCCCGTTGCTATTTGTGGTATTGCTCCAAAAAATGTGAGACATGCCATTACTCCGTTGTGCTCATTCTTCAATTCTATATGTAGCAAAGTCATTGACCCCCGTATGTTGGATGACTTGGAAGTTGAGGCTGCTACAATCTTGTGCCAATTGGAGATGTATTTTCCTCCTTCCTTTTTCGACATAATGGTTCAATTAATTGTTCATTTGGTGAGGGAGATTAGATTATGTGAGCCGGTTTTTCTGAGATGGATGTACCCAGTTGAGCGCTACATGAAGATCTTGAAAAGGTACATGAAGAATCCTCATCGTTCGGAAGCATCTATTGTTCAAAGGTACGTTGCAGAAGAAGCTATTGAGTTTTGTTCGGACTACCTTCATAACATGGATCCTATAGGGGTTCCTAAGCCTCTGCATGATGAGATCAGATGTCAAGGTAAGGGTACACATGGCTTAAGAATTAATAGCAAGGGTCGGGAGGAAGTGCTTCAAGAACATTTGTATGTATTGAACAACATCGATTGTGTTCAGTGAACGCGCTGTCGCCACGCGCCAAAAAGAACGAGCGATTATAAAATAATGCAGTATAGAGCGACAACTCGGATCGTCTCTCAAGGACTCTTTAGTTGTTGTTATTATTAACAGAAAATTAGTAAAAGTTAGATATGGGGGTTTTTGAGATTAAAACTAAATTAACGAAACAAATCAAAAACAGAGAAAAGAAACAAAGAAGTTTAAGAAATTAGCAAATAAACAAAAGCGATTAACCTACTGTTCTCAGTTTCCCACTATCATTGGTTGATGCAAATCCTAAGCAGATACTAATCCCCTCCCGGTTGTAGCAACAATTAACAAACGAAAACCGCTACTACAGATGTATGTTCCTATTCCCGAAATAACAAACGGGGTTAAGCTCTCATGAACAAACGAACATGAATGAACACACGCGAAATAACAAACGCGATTATATATAGGAACATTACATCACCGAAATGAAACAATACCACACTATACATTCCTGAAATAACAAACAGAAACATACAGCATGGCATTGAAAAGAGAAAAGCAACTAAACATGGAATACAGAACCTCAAGTGTTAACAGAAACCAATTACAGTAGATTAATCTAGGAGACTAATTCTCCATTACAGAAATAAACATTAAACTAAGAGAAAAACAAAAGACTAACAAGCTCAGAAACTAGCCAAAACTGGCTAATTCTGACCACCCCTTCAGTTCTGCCTAAGACTGCTTATATACACGTTTCTGGAATCCAAGTCCTCGCGAGGCGAAGCACTACTCGCGAGGCGAATTATGCGAAAGGTCTGCAACTCTTGGTCTTCTCGCGAGGCGAGCATATCCTTCGCGAGGCGAGCATATCCTTCGCGAGGCGAACTCTTTAGTTTCCAAACTGTAACGCCCGTGGCCTTCAACACGGGTAAACCGTGATGCTCTCTAACTTTTCCAAGGTAGCATTACTCACGAGGCGAGTCCAGTCTTCGCGGGGCGAGACAGAAAGTTTTGCAATTTTCAGGAACAGTCACCTTCTGGTTCGCGAGGCGAACAGTCTTCTCGCGGGGCGAAAAACTCCAGAATTATTCCTTTTTATTAACCTGAAAATAGAAAATAAAAGTAAATACTTTATTCACTCTAAATCAACTAAATTAACTTAAAAACACCTTACAGACTCAAAATACTACTTAAGGACAATCAAGTCTAATTTGGGTAAAAATGATATAAAATAAGCACAAAGCCAAGGTCTTTACTAGTTAATAAACCAGTCAAACAGAGGCTCATCAAAATACCCCTAACTTAAACTTTGTTTGTCCTCAAGCAAACTAAAACTTAAAAACATAAAAAGACTCAAGACCTGGCAAAACATGGCAAGCTTTAAGGATTCAGTCAACTTTCACACAGATTTCAAGCAATTTTTTTTTAAAAGAATTTTTCTTTCAATGTTCCCCCCTTACAAGCAAAGTAATCCCCACATTCATTTATTCTAAACAGTTGAAAAATTAATTATTCAGACAATCAGAAATCTAAGCAGGGGATCTAAGTCACACACAAAAATGAGATCACCAAAATCAAACAACTGCCTTCCTCACAAGGGAAATTTGTGTTCACTCATTCGCTCAGTTTGTCAGGCTAACAACATTCACTCAATTTCACTTTTAAGAGCACTTCCCATTAATTTGATTTTCATCTCCTAATGGTTCCCACAGAAAACATGCAAGCAACATCAGAAGGTCTTTTATGGGTTGTAATGGGGCCTGGCTAAGGGTAGGATATACAAAGGAACTAGGCAGAAGACCCTAGGAACTAAGAGAGCATGAACATTATTTACACTTTGAATTTAACTCAAGTTCCTTTTCTCATATTTTTTTCTTCTTCTTTATGCTTCTGGGTGGCTACAGCCTCTTTTATTTTTCTAATACTTTTATTTTATTTTATTGTTTTTTCTTTTTTTTTTTCTCTTTTCATTTTTACACTTTTCTCTTCTTCTTTTTTTCTTTTTCCCAATCCCAAACAGCACATTGCACCGGGTAGCCACCCCAAACTTTGGTTTCTTGCACCCATTCTAAGATTACATGCTCTCCTAATCCTAAGATCGGGTTAACATGGTTTTCCAGATTTTTGGGCTTATAACATTAGGTTATCAAGAATTAACAGGCTAATAGGCTCAATGGGGCTAACTAGGGAACATGCATCAGGAATTGGTTATTTTTAGGCTAAGTAGTTATTTACAAAGAAAATGCCTAAATCATTTGCTACACACATATAATCATGCAAACCAAAAAGAGATTCAATCAAATTCAGGAAAGTGCAACTTAAAAAGTGATTTTCACACAGTTTAAAACATGTTGAAGGCTCAAAACCTCACCTGGACATTTATTTGCAAATTATTTGAACGAGATTCTATCCCTAGTGTGTGCTTCCTATCACCCCAAACTTATCATAAATCATGCCATCATAATAAAATCTCAAAGTTCAGTTTTCAATCATTTGGGGATCATTTTTTTCAAAATTTTTTTCAAAATCTAGGGGGAAACATTCAACACATAATATGCAATCCATCTATGCAAATATTAATCAAATCCAATAAACTTGCCAATACTAAGACACAAACACAACTCCTGAGCTTCTCAAATTATTCAGGAGCTTTATTGAAAATAAAACAGAAATAAAGCAAGAAAAAGAAAATTAAAAAGGAGAAAGGGTTAAGAAAAGCTCATTCAGAGGCGGTTCCACCAGGATCCCACTGTCTGTAACATAAGTCCCACATGGTAGCCAAAGGACTGAAATTCATTCCAAGCCTCCCTAACTTGCAGCTTTGATGCGGAGGTGAGCACTTGACAATTATGACGACTTCGCCGAGTGCGGCGGACTTCTCACTTCCTCTCGGGTCACAGACGACCGCTTTCTCTACAAAGTCTCCCCAATAGAAGTGGGGCTCAACCTCTTGGACCGGCCATGGTGCAAAATCCAAGGGTTTAAACTCCATCACTGGTTCCTCAGGGGGAGGTGGCAAACAGTTAGTTGGGGTTACTGGTGCTGCTTCCTTTTCTGCACTTTCTTCATTCACTGCACTAACAAATTTTTCACCTGCTATACATGCAGAAATTTCAGCACACACCACACAAAGGTTAGAGTTAGTACATATATTACAAGAAAATGAATCAGAAAAAGTTAGAATGTCTGGGAATTCTTCACACAGTGCATCCACCCCATTACATGCAATTGTTTTACTTGAATCATCTACTCCCAAAGGTTCTTCTTTATCTTTAGGCACGGGGGAGCAGGTGCCCTCTTGATCCTCCTGATCCTCATTTTCTAAGTTTCCTGAAAAAAATAAAACTGCAAAACGATCTGCATTTTCTATTTTTCCTGAAAAGTATAAACCTGTAAAACATTCTACACACAAAGCAGTTCCATCACAATAACAAGCATTAGGATCAGGGGATTCAACACATAATTCATCAACAGCAGAAAAATTATCAAAATCATCATCAGAAATATTTTCAAGAATGGCTTGTGAATCTTTATGTTCTTCAATGGGCTGTGGAGTTAGCATTGCAGCTGAGTTGGCGGTAACTTGATCAATTAGAGCCCACAACTTCTGAGATTCAGCTTGGCTCCTCTGGTATTCAGCCTCCATCCTCTGTTGAAATTCAAGAAAGTTTGCTTCCATTTGTGCAGTTATATGTGCAGTCATCTGTTTGCACAGGTCCTCTAGGGAAGGTTCGGAAGGTGCAGAGGTGGTCACTTGGCTAGGATCGTATGGTGGTGGCTCACTAAAATTAGGATAATACATGCAAGGTGGTGGTTCATAATAAACATTCGGCAAATATCCATACATGTAATTATCCATGGCAATCAAATATCCAGACAAAGCAGTCAGAAGTAATTCAGGAATGCAAAAGGTTTTTTTTTTAAAATGTAACTTTCTGCTAATAACAACAAACAAGAGTCCCTGGCAACGGCGCCAATTTTTGAACGCGCTGTCGCCACGCGCCAAAAAGAACGAGCGATTATAAAATAATGCAGTATAGAGCGACAACTCGGATCGTCTCTCAAGGACTCTTTAGTTGTTGTTATTATTAACAGAAAATTAGTAAAAGTTAGAAATGGGGGTTTTTGAGATTAAAACTAAATTAACGAAACAAATCAAAAACAGAGAAAAGAAACAAAGCAGTTTAAGAAATTAGCAAATAAACAAAAGCGATTAACCTCTTGTTCTCGCTTCCCACTATCATTGGTTGATGCAAATCCTAAGCAGATACTAATCCCCTCCCGGTTGTAGCAACAATTAACAAACGAAAACCGCTACTACAGATGTATGTTCCTATTCCCGAAATAACAAACGGGGTTAAGCTCTCATGAACAAACGAACATGAATGAACACACGCGAAATAACAAACGCGATTATATATAGGAACATTACATCACCGAAATGAAACAATACCACACTATACATTCCTGAAATAACAAACAGAAACATACAGCATGGCATTGAAAAGAGAAAAGCAACTAAACATGGAATACAGAACCTCAAGTGTTAACAGAAACCAATTACAGTAGATTAATCTAGGAGACTAATTCTCCATTACAGAAATAAACATTAAACTAAGAGAAAAACAAAAGACTAACAAGCTCAGAAACTAGCCAAAATCGCTAGATTCGACCACCCCTTCGCTCGCCTAAGACTGCTTATATACACGTTTCTGGAATCCAAGTCCTCGCGAGGCGAAGCACTGCTCGCGAGGCGAATTATGCGAAAGGTCTGCAACTCTTGGTCTTCTCGCGAGGCGAGCATATCCTTCGCGAGGCGAGCATATCCTTCGCGAGGCGAACTCTTCAGTTTCCAAACTGTAACGCCTGTGGCCTTCAACACGGGTAAACCGTGATGCTCTCTGACTTTTCCAAGGTAGCATTACTCGCGAGGTGAGTCCAGTCTTCGCGGGGCGAGATAGAAAGTTTTGCAATTTTCAGGAACAGTCACCTTCTGGTTCGCGAGGCGAACAGTCTTCTCGCGGGGCGAAAAACTCCAGAATTATTCCTTTTTATTAACCTGAAAATAGAAAATAAAAGTAAATACTTTATTCACTCTAAATCAACTAAATTAACTTAAAAACACCTTACGGACTCAAAATACTACTTAAGGACAATCAAGTCTAATTTGGGTAAAAATGATATAAAATAAGCACAAAGCCAAGGTCTTTACTAGTTAATAAACCAGTCAAACAGAGGCTCATCATTCAGCCTTTCTTATTTGAACATAAAAGAAAAGTCAACCAAGAAAACCCTCGAATGAGCGAAAGGTGGTTGTTGAACAAGCATAACAAGACTTTCTTACCATGGTTCAAGGAAGAAATGCTTAAGGATGGTAGTACTGCTTCTGATGATGTAAGATGGCTAGCATGTGGGCCTAGCTTCAACGTCATATGTTGGAGCGGATACGCCATAAATATCTTTTCCTTTTATACAAAGGAACAAGATAACAAGAGTACCATGCAAAATAGTGGGGTTATGATCGTGGCCGAAGCAATGCACTTCTCTAGTGCAAAGGACACAAAACCCGTTAAAGCACCGACACTTTACTTTGGATATATTGAAGATATTTGGGTGCTCGATTACACTAAGCTTATGGTGCCGGTTTTTAAATGTAAGTGGGTTGATAGTAACGGTGGTGTACAAACCGACGAATTGGGGTTCACATTGGTAGACTTCAACAACTTAGGTCATATAAATGAGCCTTTCATAATGGCTTCCCAAGCAAAACAAGTGTTCTACATCACTGATCCTTCTAACAAAAGGTTGTCCGTGGTTCTCCAAGGAAAAAGCATGTATAATGGTAGTGATGAAAACCAAGATTCAAATCTTGATATTCCTGAGACTCCTTCTTTTTCAACAAACATGCCTACTATAATCGAGGAGACACAGGTGGACGATGTACATGCCACTCGTGATGATCATCACGAAGCGATATTGATATAGGTAGTTTAAACTTAGTATACATTTATTTTTATTTATACTTCTGTATTTAGTTTAGTTATAACCTATGTTAATAAATATATATTGTTTCTGAACAGGCATACATATGGATCAGTTGGATGGCCCACATGCACGGGAGGACATTGTAAGTTTACATGTTATATACTATCTTTAGTCCTTCTTTTAAATATAAGTTTTTATGTTACAACCCTCTATTTTATCATTTTTTTTGTCCATACAGACATCACAGGCCAGGCAAAGCGGACAGAAGCTTGAGGTGTCCTTCGATGCTAATCTAAATCCCCAGGGACCCCGTGGTAAAGAATTTAAAAAGTGGGTGTTTCTACAAGCAAAGCAGCACATTAGCATCAACTACAACCACTGGAATGACGTTCCACAGAACGTTAAGGATCATATTTGGGAGGCTATCACGGTATTTTACCTTTACATTCTTTTGATTTACATTATTAGATAATTATCCGAGTTATAATCCATCCAGTTGTTATGTATTTAATGTGTAGGTAGCTTGGACTGTGCCAAATGACGAGGATCATCGTAACAAATGTATGAAAATGGCATCCAAGCATTGGAATGGGTTCAAGCATGATCTTACCAGGTACTATGTATCTGGGAAGAAGTGGCTTGATAAAATGTTCTCAGATTATCCCGGGATTGATCAGGATACTTGGGATATGTTTGCTAGGAGTCGACAAGATGGAGAATTTCAGGTTGGTTGATTAAGTTAATTTTTTATGCTTCCTATAGATCATTTAACTGTATTTAATTATGTGTTTTTGTTTGAATAGGCTAAGGCAGAGAAGGGTCGGTAGAATCAGGTGAAGAACGTCCACCTCCATACCATGTCTCAGGGTGGGTACGAGACTCGGATCGAGGAGATGATGGCGAATAGGCTGAGGTTGAAGCAGGAAGAGCACTCTGCTAGGATAGACAGAGGAGAGGTACCTGAGGGCACACCATTAAGTCCTCCGTCGGACATCGACCGCGAGGATGTCTGGTTAGCTGGCTGAATGACAAAGACGGGATCTTTTAAAGTTGATGCCACTCACGAAGTGGCAGATAAGAATGTAAGTAAATAATTAACTTCATTTCAATTGATATTTGTATAGATATTTTTAACACTTTTCACTTGCACGTTTTTTCATTTTTTCATTGTAGATGGATCTTAAAGCACAATCCTCCCAGGGCTCATTCGTCCCTTCTGGACGGCGGGACGTCTTGATGACTGCTCTAGGCAAGAAAGACCATCCTGGTCGGGTTATCGGTGTTCCTGGGAATGTGACCATCAAAGAATATTATGGCAAGTCTGCTTCGCGAAGGCGGGTGGGTGATGAAGCATCAATGTTGGATGACATTACTCAGCAGCTCATCTCCAACCCTGCTATTACAAATCATCTGATGCAAAGCTTACTATCCAACCCAGAATTCAAGCAGGCGCTTGCTAGAAAGCTTTCCTCCGTCGGTTCATCCCAGGACACCGCAGGGCATGCCAACCCTTCACATGTGAGCACAAAAGAGAGTTATAGTAGGGCACATTTGGAGGATGATGAGTAGGCAGCTAGGGAGCGGGAGTTGGAAGTCCAACGCCATGAGCTTGAGTTGGAAATGAAAAGGCGCGAGCTTGAGTTGGACTTCAAACGACGTGAGCTCGAAATGTTATTAAAGGTATGTATTCATTATTAATGTCCAGATTATTCAAATAATTACTTGTGTTTTTTTAATTATCAATAACTTATCTATTTTATTTTTCCTAAATTGAAGGCCAAGTCGACGTCGGTGTCGCTGTCACCTGTCACTCGTTTGTTCTCACTTGGTGAGGATTATGCGTTTGAGATTTTTCAATGTCCATTGAAGCACGATGGATGGGTGGCACGCCCAAATCAATAGAGGATATTTTCCTTCTGTAGTGAAGATCTCAGGGACGCCTGCAGAGATAATGTCTGGATCGCCAGCACGGTTTTGAGTCTCTGGTGTACGTAAGTTAATTTTAATTTTATAACTTATTTATTTTTGGTATTTTTCCATTTAATAATTTATTTTAATTTCAATATATATATCATGTAATTAACATCCACACCTTTTCATATGTTAGGTATCTCCATCGTTTTCAGCTTGATAAAGGCGTTGCATCAGTTTACGGCTTCTTAGATTCGTCAATCCTTATGCCCCAACTCTTTGCTGGCGATGCATTTAGTAAATACATAGGGAACTTGATGGGAGACAATCTAAAAGAATTATATCTGGCTCCCTACTGTATGAATAACCATTGGCAGTTGTTCGTACTTCACCCGTGTAGGCATACTGTCATATTCTTATTCTCTCTCCACCAAAACCCGCCACAGGAGGTGGTGGAAGCTGTAAATACGTAAGTCACTAATCTTAAATTTAATTTAAGTTTTAATATCAGTTTTTTTTTTAGTTTATTACACACATGATATATGAATTTGTTATTTGACATGATTATTTGTTTATGATAGCGCGCTGAAGGTGAGTAGCATAAGTTGCGCCAATGGGAGAAGTAGGACTTCTAAGGCTAAAGGAAATCCTGAATGGACCATTCTCAAGGTTTGGTAGTTTATTTATCAAATAATTAATATTATAATTACTAATTTATATGTATATTTAACTGACATTAATTCAAATTAATTTTGTGTGTATTCTCGATTTCAAACTGACGGGTGGTCGTGCTGCTATTATGTGATGCTTCATATGCTGAACATAGTCTCCGCATCTATTACGGATGGATGGAAGAAGGTAATATTTAAACAACTTGTTAAATTATATATTATAGTTTTGGTGATGACTTGCGTTAATGTTATTGTTATTATTTGAACGTGTGTAGGCATTTAATGACCAATCACCTCTTGAAAAAGATGAGTTTAGAGACTTGAGGACGCGCTTAGCAGAATTCTTCTTCAAGTATGCGGCTGAAAAAGGAATTGACAAGATACCTCCGCAATACTTGGATGAATAGTTTTTTTGTTAGACTTTAGAAACTAATTAATAACATGTATATACATATACATATATATATATATATACATATATATATTGTTCCTGCCAAGATCCATTTTGCCGGAATCTCGTCATAGAACGTCATACCAAGGGGGTTGTTTTAGATTTTGGCTTGACAGAATCTGCTATTCCGGTCCTACGTATCCCAGTGGGAATCAAAGCCAGACGTAGTTCTAAGTTCATCCCTTGGCGGGGCGGTGATCTCGATCCCTTAATTTTGTATCGGACGAGTACTAGGGAGCAAGGACTGTTTGAGAGTCTCTTGGTCGACGCTAGTTCCTCTAACACGCTTAAGGGTGAGTTACCGGGATTCAGTGAAAAGTGAGTTTCTTATGAGGGGTAGTCCTCATTTTATAATGGGATTCCCCTATCTCTTAGAGATCTGATTTATCTCTTAATATCTTTTAGAGATTTGATTTATCTCTTAATATCTCTTTTGATATATGATTCCTTAATTTAAGGGATATTATCTCTTTTAACCAGATAAGGTTATCTTAGATAATATCAGGATTTAATATCAATATCTTATTCCTTTAATTAAATGATCTTTGATTTATTATCCTTAATCTCCGGACTGGGCCGGGTACTTGAGCTCTCGGTGGCCGGGTTAATAACCTCGGCCAGTACACAAGTCCCCCCAAGCTTTGAGCTGATTAGGCGTAGAAGCTTTCATGATGTTTTAGCCGAGCTCTGTATCTCGGCCTATACACAAGTCCCCCAAGCTTCGAGCTGATCACGTGGAAGCTTTTTCGAAGGAGCCGAGGCTAGGAACTTGGTTTCACCTTTTGATCTTTCGTCTCGGCGAGGTGAGTGGCCGAGCTTCATACCTTATATATGTGTTCACATCCTCCAACTCGGTGAGCATCTCGGGTGACCGAGCTTGACGCTTTTGAGGTACCGAGCCGAGGTGGGGATGGTTACTCGTTTCCTGTTGAGGCCATACTTTCTCGGTTCCCGAGATGGAAAAGAGACGTTACTGTGAGTGACGCATGGCCTTCACGGCATCATTTCTAAGGCTTGCGCTGTAGTTGCGTGCTCAATGGTAAGTCAAGAGCCGGAGCTCAACCGAGTGGTCGGGAGCCGGAGCTCAACCCATTAGGGAACCTGAGCTTCACGTTTCAGGTTGTCGAGCTTTACATTTCGGTCAATTCTTAGGTTCGGCGGGCTCGGTGGGCGAGCCTAGTAATCATTTCCCTTTGATTGTTTGGGTTTGGAGATCTAGCCTTATTTCTCATCCAATATTTTATTTTGGTGGGCTCAGTGGCCGAGTTTAACATCTCGATCAGTATATAAGCTCTCCAAGCTTTGAGCTCAGAATAAGCGAAAGCGTTTTATGAATGAAGCTGAGCTTGTCCTTGGTGTTGATAAGGTACTGGATTTGCATAGATCCTCTTACTTTGGTTAATACCTCTCGGGCAGTACTTGAGTTTAGTGGTTGAGGTTCACATCTCGGCCAAGAACATGCTCGGAACATAAGATACTTCAATCTTACCTTTGTTTAGAAGTCGGTAGCTGAGATTCGACTTAGCAAAGGGTTCAGGTTTGAACCGATCTTTTGAAGAGTCAAGTTCAAACTCGGTCATTAGGAATTTACCTCGGTGCTTGTATTTCATCCTTTAACTTTTGATGCTTTCAAGATGCTTATCTTGAGAATTTGAATTTGACTTGCCCTTTGCCGAATGTAGCTTGGTCTTTTAAGTTCTTGGGAGCTCTTAACATTTTCTTCGAGTAGCTCATAACCTTTTCATTTGGTGGATTTTGAAATACCCACTAACTTTGCAACTTGACCTCGAATTATTTTTCCCGATCTTGAAGGTGTGTCTCAGAATAAACTTTCCTAGTATCTTCTCCAATTTATATGAGAAAATATTTTTCATACAAGTTCTTCGAGCTGTAGGCTAAGGGATATCCTTTCTCTGAAATTTCCGAGAATATCCTTCCTTTATCCCTACTAGCCCCCCAAGCTCTGAGCTTGAAATAAGCGAAAGAGCTTAAATGTCAACCTGCATGTCTTAACATGCTTTTTGGTGTCGAGGACTTCGAACTATGATTCGCGGGAGCATTGCTCGGAAATCTGTTTTTTTGTAGAACCAAGCCTTTCTTAGGTTATCGTCTTGCTTGGCTGAGCACTGCTCGGACTTTTGTGCGGAGCCCAGCCGTACTTGGGATTCCGGCTTATTTGGTTGAACACTACCAGGATTTCCCTCGAATCCCGGGTCTCTAACATGCATGATCTATTGTGGACTTTATCTTGGTGCGAAGATGCTGTGCTTGATCTAGGATTTTTATTACGAGGAGGGAAACATTGCTCAACTTCGAGTTTTTCCGGTGCGTAGTGCGAGGGAGCATAGCTCGACCTCGGCTTTTTGGTGCGAGGGGGCAATGCTCGACCTCGGCTTTCTGGGCTTCTGCCCTTTGTTCTTAGCTAGATAATTTTAACTCTGGCCCTATAGTGGGTTCTCTAGTTGTTAAGCCAGCATATGCTCGGCTTTTACTAGAATTGGTCCATGATGCGAGCAGGAAAGCTGCGGTCGCTTACGCTCTTCTGAGTCTCCTCTATTACCTGTTTTTCGAGCCGCAAGCTTTCTAATAGTGGGGACGAGCTTGAAAAAGCCATGGCAAAGTGTGAAGAGCAAGCTCGGCCAATTGGGCAATTGAAAGCCCAAAAGGTAGAGCTGAAAAAAGGCAATACTACCCTTATGGCCGAGCTGGAAATGGAAAGAACCGACCGGCTCAACCCTCAGAAGGTCGTGGAAGGGCTTCACACCGAGAGGGAAGCCAGTCTTGAGTTGCGGAAGTTGCTGGAGGCCGAGAAGGAGGAGAATCGGGGGCTCCGTGCTGATCTAGCTGAAGCTGAGACTTCAATCATGAGGGAGCATGTTAACGGTTTCTCCCGAGCCGTGAAGCAACTCCAGCACTTCAACCCTACTGCCGACTTCTCCAGCGCCGACGTGGATAATGATTTCAACCGAGATGGGATCCTTGTACCATTGGCCGAGCTGGAGGATGAGGACGAGGACCAATTGGGCGAGGAGGGACCGGAAGGTGAGGTGTGCCAACCTGGCCAGATTGACATCACTGCTCCTAATGCCGAGGTGGGCCTCGAGTCCTGAAGTTGTATAAGTAGTTTAGGTGATATTGTTTTTTGCGCAAAGTTTTATGTATTTGGGGACTGGCCCCTTTTATCTTAATGAAATTTCTTATTTTACTTTAGAATCTTTTTTTTTTTTGTAAATTTTCTGATGTTTTTATGGATTCGGTATGTTAACCCGGATTGATTAATGTTAACCTGTAGAGGCTTCGGTTGGCCTCCTCAGGGTTTAGCACCTCCTTAGGTTTTAGCTCCTGCTTAGGAGTCAAGTACCTTCAGAGGCTTCGGTTGGCCTCCTCAGAGTTTAGCACCTGCTTAGGTTTTACCTCCTGCTTAGGAGTCAAGTACCTATAGAGGCTTCGGTTGGCCTCTTCAGGGTTTAGCACCTGCTTAGGCTTCATCTCCTGCTTAGGAGTCAAGTGCCTGCTTAGGCTTCATCTCCTGCTTAGGAGTCAAGTGCCTGCTTAGGCTTCATCTCCTGCAAGTGCCTGCTTAGGCATCATCTCCTGCTTAGGAGTCAAGTACCTGCTTAGGCTTCATCTCCTGCTTAGGAGTCAAATGCCTGCTTAGGCTTCATCTCCTGCTTAGGAGTCAAGTACCTTTAGAGGCTTCGGTTGGCCTCTTCAGGGTTTAGCATGGTGTCTGAGTGCTGGAGCCGATGGAATTTTATTTTCCAAGGTAGAGCTTGATCTCTATGATTCTTATAGAGGGAGTCTGACTTGGTCTCCATGGTTTTAATTTGAGGAGCTTCGACCTGTTATTGGGGAGCTGGAGCTCAGCCACTTTGTAGCCACAAATTTTGTGACTCTAGGAGTGGTATCAGTCGAGCATCACTTTGCTCAAAATAACCTAATACGATGCTACATAACACAACACTAAAGGCGTGGAGCAAAACATATCAAATCATTTCAGATTTAAACTAGATTTTAAATAACAATATCACCTGAGCATTTCGCGGCCTCTAATTTTGGCCTTCCCTCAGGCTATTATGGCCGAGCTCTCCTAGATCGAGCTGTGCTGGCCGAGCTCTCTAAGACCTCTTTTTCAGCTCTAAGACCGAGCTTTCTAAGACATCTTCTTCCCACTGAGAGCTTCGTCGAGCATTGGTCAAGATTTGAGTGCGGAGCCAAGTATTACTTGGGATTCCGGCTTTTTTGCGGAGCACTGATCGGGCTTTGAGTGCGGATCATCTTTGTGTCTTCGGATGTTATCTGAGATTGGGGTCCTCTTTTTCTGCTCCGTGTACAGGAGTGATGGATTAAGAGCACTGTGGGTTACTACAACAATGTCTTACTTGATGTTATTAACAATAAGTAGAAATGGACTATAAAAGCAACAATTCAATAATTAAGAGTTTCCAAAAGCATAAGACCGAGAATGTAGGTTCCTTTTAAAACCGAACATTGTCAGCTTATGTCGAAGATGTTTGTTGTTGTGACATTTAATCACAACTGGGTAGTAACACTATTTAACTGTGGAAATGTCAACTCCAAAGGCAATTAACCAAAAATGACAATTAATGTGTAATCAATATGAAATTCAAAAGTTAGTTTTTCAAATTTTGAACGATTGACATAAAGATATTTATATAAATTCATGAGTAGTAATCTCAATATTTATTACCTATTTATGGTAATTCATGGAGTAACAGTCATAATATTTATTAAATATTTATTTCTTATGAACAAAAAATATCACTAATTGATGTATATAATGTGCAATAATATATAGGAATGTTACCCGGACCAAATTTTAAAAATAGAAAGAATCATATCCTTCTTGGCATCTTGTTGTTTCGATGCTCATTCTCAATGTCATGGTTATGGCATCTATTAAGTGCAAATTAAAAAATAATCAATGTGAGGCAAATTATCATCTGGGAAGGTTGATGTCAATTAAAGGAAATAAATAATATCGATGGCGGATTGATGATATTATCATCGTTTTCTTTTTGGCAAAAATAGTGGCAGTCAAACCACTATCTTTAACTTATCCCTTTCAGTGAACCGTATTCGTGATTTCGTTGCCTTAGCAGTACGGCTGTCTAGGACTTGGCCTTTTATTATTTTATAGTCATAGATACCAAAGATAATATTCAGTCATCATAGTAAAATGTTTGTAGAATCATGTCATCATGATATTTATTGAGCTGGTGACAACAATACCTCATCAATCTGGCCTGGATTTTAAATCTCACCATTTGAAAGTAACCCGTTGAGGTGGTGGCACATAATAGCATTGGTTGAGCAAGCCATACATGTATCTGACAACGTTTGAAAGCTTGCACCGAGCCGTGACAGTCCAGTGTTGTGACAACGTGTCCAATTGGTCTTACCCCGAATGCGAAGCATGTTGCGAATCAGATGTTGATGCAGAACGCAACTTTCATATTGTTGGTGGAGAATAAGGATAAGGGCCTTGGGGTAGCTCATCGATGAGCCATGAAAGAATGTAATAGCATGTGCGGCCGGGGGAAATTTTACCGGCCCCACGGTGGGCGCCAAATGTTCCTGCCAAGATCCGTTTTGCCGGAATCTCGTCATAGAACGTCATACCAAGGGGGTTGTTTTAGATTTTGGCTTGACAGAATCTGCTATTCTCGTCCTACGTATCCCAGTGGGAATCAAAGCCAGACGTGGTTCTAAGTTCATCCCTTGGCGGGGCGGTGATCTCGATCCCTTAATTTTGTATCGGACGAGTACTAGGGAGCAAGGACTGTCTGAGAGTCTCTTGGTCGACGCTAGTTCCTCTAACATGCTTAAGGGAGAGTTACCGGGATTCAGTGAAACGTGAGTTTCTTATGAGGGGTACTCCTCCTTTTATAATGGGATTCCCCTATCTCTTAGAGATCTGATTTATCTCTTAATATCTTTTAGAGATTTGATTTATCTCTTAATATCTATTTTGATATATGATTCCTTAATTTAAGGGATATTATCTCTTTTAACCAGATAAGGTTATTTGAGATAATATCAGGATTTAATATCAATATCTTATTCCTTTAATTAAATGATCTTTGATTTATTATCCTTAATCTCCGGACTGGGCCGGGTACTTGAGCTCGGTGGCCTGGTTAATAACCTCGGCCAGTACACAAGCCCCCCAAGCTTTGAGCTGATTAGGCGTAGAAGCTTTCATGATGTTTTAGCCGAGCTCTGTATCTCGGCCCATACATATATATATATATATATATATATATACTTAGATTGGTAGTTTTGTTTTTAGACATTAGAGACTAAAATATATATATATATATATATATATATATATATATATATATATATACTTGTAGATAGTTATGTTTTTCCTATACATGTGTTTTGGTTTAAAGTCCCCTCATTGTTCCTTTGTATATTGAAATTTAAGGGTAATGTTTGCAATTCTGTAATGTGTGTGATATTCTGTGTTACTGGGATATTTACTGAATGCAGTAGCTGAGTGGAGTGATATTTTAAAACTGAATTTTAAAAAAAAATCTATTAACATCAGTTGTATCAAACAACTGACGTTAATAGTATTTTATAAAATATACAGTAGACTATTAACGTCAGTTGTATTAAACAACTGACGATAAAAATAAAACCTTTAACGTCAGTTCTTTAACACAACTGACGTTAATAGTTTTATCTTTAACGTCAGTTGTGTTAAAGAACTGACGTTAAAGGTTTTATTATTAACGTCAGTTGTTTAAACAACTGACGTTAAAATACTAACAATTAACGTCAGCTGTATTTACGTCAGCAATATTCTGACATATAAAATCAATTTTAACTGACGTAAAAAGCACTTATTGCACTAGTGTCCATACGGAATGTTCCTGTACCTTTCCAATGGATGAAATTCTTCCTTACGCTTTGGAGAATGTAATCTCTAAGACCATGCCTTATTATAGTTTCAAAGGCTTTTTCATCCCTGATAAACCTTACCCTACGATTCCTTCTAAATGTCACTGACATGTAACCTATCTCATGAGTCAGGAGGATAGGTTTCTGATTCACACCAGGATGGCAGAGTTAGTCGAATACAGTGAAAGAGAGACAACTTGATGTTTGAAACATTCCTTGACAAGAATTTAGTGCTGTGTTGGATTTCGTTATGAGTTACTGAAGGATAGCTAAGAGATTCATTTTGTTCGAGTGATCGTGGGCAGGCCGACAGAGTTAACATCCTTCTTACCTGTCAAGACCAACTATGCAGTGGATAAGCTAACCGACGTGGGTATCAGAGGACTGAACAGACTCCATGGAATATCTCTAAATTCTCTCAAATGACGACCCGAAGTTTACCAATGTTGTATTGAAAATCAGCTCCAAGTGTTAAGAATCAAGTTGAGATTGACTTCAAAGAACCACACTCGACTCGAGTGGATGAGCTATAGAAATAATGTGATCTTTAGGAAGCTGGTTTGGGAGTAAGGGTAGTATTTGATTATGATCATTTTTAGCTGGATAGACAAGAGATGATGAAAGTTTTGCTAAGGTATATTTGTGGCTAGTAAGATGTGAATCCTTAAGATAAATGGTAGTAAGTGAAGCCATTTTGATCGAGGCAAAATTTCGTTAAAGGAACCTAGGAAAAAGATCAATGCCCATGGTTAAGATGGATTTTTATTTTTTGAGTTTGAGAATTTATAGAGAAGTGACTATAGTAGTTTCCATAAGCTGAACAGGGACAATAAAAAGGAAATTCTGGAATAAAACTAAGTTGTTAAAGGAGTTTAAAATTTATGGTTTTAGATGACTTAAAAAAATAAATAAAGGTGATTCAGTTTGTTTATAGTTGCATGAAGGAGTATAAACCTGTTCTTTAAAATTTCAGTGTATGATTATGATATAGCTTGGAGTAGTAGGAAGATATTCAAAAGAGAGCAAGCTTCTGAAGAAGTTCGAAGTTGAGAAATTAGAAAATCCTACCCAACAAAGTTCCTTTTTGGTTTCAGTTTATCCTAGGGAGTATGACGATATTTTGGTTAAAGACTTGAGGTATGTGATTTTGATAGAATCCAGAAAAAAAAAAAATAGATTATGCTAAAAAAGGATAAGACTACAATTGCATGTGTACCTTTGGTAGGAAGTTGAAACATGTTGCAATCAAGTTAGTTTTGACCTTGGTGTTAAATATGAAGATTAGATATGTGGATAGCAGTTAGCTAATGGATCAGTATATAAGTGATTACGCCTTGATTTTGTTATTCATATGAGAGGAACTCAGATTCAATGTTAGGATAATGGATGTAATCTAGTGGTAGACAAATTTCGAAGATGAAAGAGAACGACATAGGGATGAATTATGTTCTGGAGTTAGCGATAAGTGGAATGAAGCGACTAAAAATAGGACATAGAATTTTTGGATAGGAACTGATATGTATGCTATAAGAGAAGTGGAGATCCTGGTTTAAATCTTGGTGTTAATGGTAATAGTTAAGGAGGTCGGAGTAAAAATTTTCCGAATGGATTAGTATTCAGAAAGAAGAGATTAGGTTTTAAATTATATCTTTATGTGTGATAGATTAAGATAAATCTATTAAGTACGGGTTGTAAGAGTTGAGGATAAGTGATTTTATGTTGAGAATAAGCAGAACGAGGGATAAACGTGAATTTCGTTATTAAGTTACGATTATCACCTTGGGAAGAATTAAATGTGGGACACACAATGTAGAATCTTGAGATACAAGATCCTGTCCAATTCGAAAATTAGGAAATTTCGAGGACGAGATTTATTTTTAGTGGGGTAGTAATGTAACTCCCCGATTTTTCTATTTCTTAACAATATGTGCAAATACATGAATAGGCATGTTTAGTATATTTAAAATTTTAAGTTTGAGAAATTATTTTAATAAATCTAATTTACTTTCATAATTTATTTTAGTGGGAAGCTACTATTAAATTTTCATTAGAAAATTTCAGACGTTTACGATCTGAGTTTTCATTGTAAGTTAAGCTCTGCTGACCCGAAAAATATTTTCTTTACACTGAAATAAATTTTCTTAACTTTTTTTCTAACCCAATTATGATTATCTCTATGGTTTTAAAAATTTTCTATGAATTTTCTAGTGAAAATTTAAGAAGTAAAATACGATAGATTTTCACCGTTAAGAACTAAACGAAACTGGAACGAGGCACATTTATCTTAAATATATTTTCTGCAGACTTGTATAGTGTTGGATGTGACCTTGAATAGTGACGTTTTCAAATCATCTACATAAAATGATTTTATCTATTTTTACAAGAAATTCATAAATTATTCTAAAATACAAGTTTTTGCTCCAACAAAGAGAGTTTTATTCAAACACATTAAGTGCAGAAATTTAATTTTTGATGTGAAATTGACCTTGATGGATTGATGTAAATAGTAAATTCAATTAATGCATTCTCATCATTTTATTCATTCTTACAAGAAAGCTTTTATTTAATTGTTTTCATTTTGTTTAGTTTTATTTTAAATGAGCAAAATTTGGAAACCCCACCCTTGGATCACCCCGGTGCAGCACCCCCTTACCCCTCTTTCTCTATAAATACCCTTCACTCCACTCCATTTTCCTATTTCTTCATTTTCTCCCTTAAGCTCACTTGCTACTCTCACTCAAAGTTTACTATTCATCATCTTCAACCTCTAGCCACTTGAGTTTGGAAGCTAAAAACCACCTTCATCTTCATCTCTTGCTCATCATCATCATCATTTAGAGGGTATAAATTCTAAACCCTTGCTCTTTTCTTACAAGTTTCTAATATCAACATGCATGTTGTGACACCCTAAACTCGGGTCATCACATGGTTACCCGTTTGCGGAAATAAAACTTAATTTGATGGTTGCTTTCAGAAAATAATGTTTTCTCAACGTTCATCTTTTCAAAATATGGTGATAAATTTTTTTTCCTTTTTCCTTTAACCTCATAACAACAACAACGTAATCAAACCACACTTAAATATACAATGTATATAAGTCATACAACTAGCCTGCCTCATATGTTTTCTTACCTAACTCATAATCAGCTTTATTCTCAAACATAATAGGACCTAAGCTGGTCGTAACTAACAGACACTACAACCAACCTGGGAGCAAAGACAAAGATGCCTCGAACTAGACAACCTTCTTCTTCTTGGAGGGATCATATCCCTTGTATGCCTCTGATATGTGTTGTAAGGGTGAGACAGCAATATATGGATTTATCACCATAACTAAATGTGCAACCCAAAAGAAGACACATACACATATACATATTTATAACAACATATTCATATTATATCACATCATTTATCAATGGGTTTCACACCCCAAACATCAACGTTGAAAAACTATGCATGAACACTTCAAAACATCATCTAAACATTCATACCTAATCTCCGGAGACCCCCAACGTCATTTAAAATGAGATGATCAGCCTCGATTGCCAAAAGAGGCACGTCAATTTTTGCCAACAGAGGCACGTCGATTTTACCATAGCCTCTCGTCCTAACAGTGAGAACGTCGATTTATGGATTTTTTTCATTGCACGTTGATTGCCTTGGACACAATGAATTTCATTGTACGTCGATTGCCCAAAGGCGCAATGAATACGTTGATACATGAATATCATAAAGATACCATGATTAACAAATACGTCGAGACATGAACATCATCAAGATATCATGATTAACCTCGTAGGCACATCTGCCAAAATGCATGCAAGAAAAACATTTTATTCTAAACACTTTTCTTTGTGTTATATCTTTATTTGTCAAAGCTCTCAAAAGCTTATGACCCATCATCGTTTTAAACATCTTTACAACTTTTATTAACAACACAGGACCTCAAAGTCCGAGTGCTCAATCACGAAGCCCCTAGACCTTGCAATCGGTCTTAGGTTCGTGGTAATAGAAAACATCATAAATCTTTCACCGTCGTTTATTACTTCGTGAAGTAGACACACGGTCTACCTACTAGACACCAAGTCTATAACGTCATAAGAACACTAGTACCCCGACGTCTCTGTTACTAAGTTCCATATCATCGTTTTACATCGTTTTTGTCTGAAAAACAAATCCAAAATAGGATAACGTCGTTTGAACACTAGTACCCCGACATCTCGGTTACTAAGTTCTATATCGTCATTTACGTCGTGTTTCGTCTATGAAAACAAATCCAAAATAAGATCTCCGCAACTTATCCAAGTTATCGGAAATACGCCATTGAGTAAACTCATTTACAGAAAATCCTTTCTACTTGAAATTCGTTTGTAAAACGTCAAATCATAGTGTAACATCCTATTTTTCGGGAACTTAAATATTTTAATTAGATGGGAGTGAGGGTTAGATAAATCAAAAATTTATTTAAGAATCCAAACACATATGCAAGTTCAAAATAAAATTTAAGCAACCCAAAATTTTCAGTAGGTAAACAACTAAAGCAAGTACGTCAAAAACCCCTAATGAAAGCACCTCAATTTAAATTCTTAATTAAGGTGGTTTATCATCAACAGCATTAAAAGATAATTAGTCGTTGATATAAATCTTAATCATAGCTAGATGATTATAATTAATTTACTCAACTTATTACTCATTATGAGTCTTAATTAATTATACCCTAATCAAGTTTTAACCTATTTAAATAAACTAAAATAACATTGTTTATCATATGAGTAGTTGGACACGGCACTTTGTGAGTTAATGGCACCTCCATCTTTAAAACTTTGGCTGCTTGAAGGTGTGTCACCTCCTTGTTGTGACTTATAAAGTCATCCAAGTTTTTTTTTAAGATTTATTTTATGATTAAGAAAGAATCACGCCACCACCTACTTGCCTTTGTTATTTTATTATTTTTTTCTTCTTCATTTCTCAATGAGGCAGCGCCACTAATTGCCTTTCTTTCCCTTAAGTCCACGTTAATGCTAGCCTATAACCATAGCATGGATGAGTCATTATACCACTTTATCATTAAGTCATTATACCACTTTATCATGAATTATTGTTGGGGTATTTTAAATTAATATAACACTAAGATAAAAGAAAAAAAAAAGAAGTTTGAGAAGAAGGGAGATGGCGTAAAGAAATATATATATAGAGAGAGAGAAACCGTGAAGATGAGAGAAAAATTCTAGAGAACCTATCGAGAAACCGATTATACCGTTGTGATCTTTGCGACGTCTACTTCATTATCCTATCTTTCTTTTCTTGATTAGGCTAAGGTAAGCCTAAGTCCTTTTATGCCTAAATGCCGTCGGCACGGTATTGAGGTTATCTTTCAATTCAATTATCGGTTTCCAATTCCGTCTTCAGATTTGGACTACACGTAACGTGTGCTTCACAATGATGTGTTCAGGTGAATTTTTGGAGCCCCGAAGGGTGTAGAACTGTGCGTGGCAGATTTGAGGGAATATAGGGAGTGTCCGTTTCGTTGCCCCAGAGCTAGCCTAAGACATTCCAGGTGGGGGAAAGAAACTATTTAACGTCGGAAACGGCGCGGTTACATTTAATTAGATAATGGTGTAGGGCGACCCAAACCCTACACGAGAGCGAGTAACGGACAATGTCTATACCACATTGGGAACTACTCAGTGGTACCGATGATGATATAGAAATTGTGCGTTTATCGTCATTACGATACATCCATAGATTATTTTATTATGTGATGATTGCCTGTTTGACCGGTTGATGTGAACTTGATACTTGATATATAATATCATGAGTGTGGTAATTATTTGGGAGTGTTTTTATTTATTTATTATTATTATAATTATTATTATTATTAATATGAGTATTATTATTATTATTATCATTATTATTATTATTATTATTATTATTATTATTATTATTATTATTATTGTGATTATTATTATTATCATTATATTTCGGTATTTATCATTTGGAAATGATATTATAATATGAGGATATATAATGATGATTATGATGATAGTATGAGTGTAATGATTGTGCTTAGAGGATTGAGTAAATCATAAGTTATATTCAGATACGATGATGTATTTGGGGATTGCATACGATATGTGATAGCAGTGCCCAACCGAGATAATTATCATGAGATGAGGTTGAGATTAATGAGATGAGATTGGTTTGAGGTTATCTATGAGATTAGGATGACCGGTTAGGGCACTAGGGGGTGACCTGAAACATGGTCTGTGATATGAGGGACCTGAAACATGGTCGAGTGGACCTGAAACATGGTTGATTGGGGTCTATGCCTCGGAGGAAAAATTCTCGGGGATAGGCTAACGGCGGACCGTCCAGAGATGATTTCATTTTAGTCGCAGCTATAGTTCATGCATTGCATGAGCATCCTGGATTGTGGTCCAGAGGTGTGCACCGGGTTGTGCATCTATAGTGCCATTGCTTTGAGTGGGAACCCTCCAGCCGCGGACGAGGGTGTGCGCCAGGGACTCTGGGACGTGTCGAGTATATTGTTGTGATATCTAGATATGGCCGATACCTGAAGAGATTATTCATACAGCATTTGCATTGCATCATGATGGAGCGTAGAAGGAAGATTGTAGATGTGGATTGAGGATGATTATGTTATATATATTTATACTGGGGAGACAGATGTTTAGTGTGCCGTTATTTAATTAAATGTTGCTTAACCCTTTCCACGTTTGATGTTATATGGTTTCTTAACCCTATCTTCTCTATATTGCATATGTTTCGTTTTGTGATCGTGTTGAGAAGATCCTACGGGGGAGCCAGCTATGGAGGAGCTCTATGGCACCTCGTATGAGCCTGACGTTGGGGGACGAACAGTGGATCCTCATAGTTGAGTACAGAGTCTATGGCCAGTGCGTCTCATCTCTTTAGGATGTTGTTTTTATTTTGTTTGATTATCAGTTTGTACATTTTGGGATCCGACTGATGGGATTCCCTCTCTTTATCTTGTGTCGATTTGTGGTGTATATGTTATGTATGTATGTTACATTTTAAATTTTTCCGCTGTTTTAATATATTTGCTTAACGATAATAACGAAATTAGGTATTAATATTTTGGGTTTTCTTTAATGGGACGTCGGGGTGTCTCATTTAGTGGTATCAAAGCAGTTCGGTTCTGAAACGGACTGTGAGCACTATGATTAGGGTGAACTGGCCATTTAGTTGAATCCACTTCGGATAACAACTATGCTTAGAAGTTGGGTAATGAGTCCGACGCGACATCTCTATGGCATGTAGTATTTATATTCCAGTTTTATGTAGTATTATATGTCATATTGATGGGGGCTACTGATTTCTTTTAACAGGATCATGGTTCGAGGCCGAGGTCGAGGACGTGGCAGACGGGGTGGTGGTAGAGCGATAGAAGGTGTAGAGGATGAGCCTCATCAGCCAGAGGCAGGGATTAGAAGTGGAGGAGAGTCCACCGAGACTCTTCGAACTATCCGTGAATTAGCATCAGTTCTGTTGCAGCAGGCGCAACAGAATGCTCAGAGGGTACAGAGAGAGGCAGAGCTACAGGAGCGGCATGATAGGAGGATGGCCGCCGATGATGAGGATGTAGGATTGGCTACCTTTCTCAAAGGTAAGCCACCACAGTTTGGCAGAGAGTATGATCCAGAGCGAGCAGAGTGGTGGATTCAGGAGCTCGAGAAGATTTTTGATACTATTAGATGCAGAGATGATCGGAAGGTGACCTATGTCGCCTTCATGATGACCGAAGGGGCTGAGTCATGGTGGAGAGGCAAGAGGAGATTACTAGAGGCTGAGGGTAGACTCATTAGTTGGGAGCTGTTTAGAGAGTGTTTCTTTGAGAAGTACTTCCCGCGATTAGTTAGACGCGAGAAGGATAGAGAGTTCATGAGTCTCCAGCAGGGAGACAGGTCTGTTGGTGATTACGCGGCCAGATTCGAGGCCCTGATACAGTTTTCGGAGTACTACCAAAGGTTTCCAGATGAGGACTGGATGTGCCGGAGATTCGAGGAGGGTTTACGGCATGAGTTGAGGAGGTCTATAGTGCCCTTGGATATCCTGAGTTTCCCAGAGCTGGTGGAGAGGGTCAGTGATATTGAGAGCATGGACAAGAGGCGGGCTGCAGAGCAGAGACAACAGCATAGGGGGGGTCCTATCAGAGCAGGTCAGCAGAGGAGAGGTGATGGAGGTTCTTAGTGGAGGAGAGGACCATACGTTAGACCAGGACAGAGCACTCAGACATCTGTACCATCAGCACCAGTTACCAAAGAGGGCCAGCAGCAGAGGGCCCTAGTGTGTTTTAGATGCGGAGGCCCACATTATATCAGGGATTGTACAGATAGATCTGGTTGCTACGTCTGTGGCAAACCAGGTCATTTTGCTAGGGATTGTAGACAGAGAGAGCGTCTGACGGCAATGATGGCCCAGGCAGAGGAGCTGGTAATTTCAGAGCAGCTAGTGGTTTCCGAGAAGGAACTGGGAGAGAGGTTCTGGTAGCGGGACGACAGACGGCCAGACCTCAAGCCACAGGGAGAGTATTTACAGTGAGAGGATCTGAGTCCTTTCAATCTGCAGATCTCATTCAAGGTATGTGTTTAATATCTGACAGACTTTCGTCTGTGTTGTTTGATTCAGGTGCTACACATTCTTTTGTGTCCCATGAGTGCGTAAATCATTTACATTTACCCGTTTCTCAGCTATCATATACCTTGACAGTGTCCACCCCTACCAGTGATCCATTGATCACTATGTCTGTTTGCTTACAGTGTCCTATAGTTGTTGAAAATAGGGCATTTCTTGTAGATCTCATTTGTTTGCCTATGCAGCAGATAGATGTTATTCTTGGCATGGATTGGCTTTCGGCTAACCATGTAGTGCTAGACTGTGCCCGAAAGACTTTATCTTTTATTGAGCCTTCTAGCATAATATCTGCCAATGAAGGAGCAACTATGAGGGGTTACGATTCTCATCAGTATGTGATGCTTTTCTTTTTGGAAGCTAAGGAGACTTCGAGTATAGATTCTCTGCCTATTGCTAGAGAGTTTCCTGAGGTTTTCCCTCCTGACGTTCCAGGTTTGCCACCAGAGAGGGAGGTGGAGTTCGCTATAGATCTCATACTGTGGGCTGGACCTATTTCGTAGCTCCTTATAGGATGTCACCAAGTGGAGTTAGCGTAGTTGAAGAAACAGCTAGATGACATGATGAAGAAGGAATTCATCAGACCGAGTGTTTCGCCTTGGGGAGCACCGGTATTATTTGTTAAGAAAAAGGATGGAAGTTCTAGGTTGTGCACGGATTATAGGCAGTTGAATAAAGTTACAATCAAGAACAAATATCCATTGCCTAGGATAGATGATTTGATGGAACAGTTGAAAGGAGCTTCGGTGTTTTCCAAGATAGATTTAAGATCAGGATACCATCAGATTAGGGTGAAGAAGGAGGATGTACCTAAAACTGCTTTTAGGACAAGGTATGGACACTATGAATACCTAGTTATGCCTTTTGGTGTAACTAATGCTCCAGCGGTGTTCATGGATTACATGAACATGATTTTTAGACCGTTCCTTGACAAGTTTGTTGTGGTGTTTATAGATGATATTCTTATCTACTCCCGTAGTCGGGAAGAACACGAGGAACGCCTAAGAGTGATGTTACAGGTGTTGAGAGATAGGCAGTTTTATGCTAAGCTATCCAACTGTGAATTTTGGTTAGAGGAAGTACAGTTTCTAGGGCATGTAATCAACAAGAAAGGGATAGCAGTTGACCCAGTTAAGGTAGAGGCCGTGATTAAATGGGAGAGGCCTAAGTCAGTGAGTGAGGTGAGGAGTTTCTTAGGATTAGCCGGGTATTACAGGAGGTTTATCGAGTGTTTATCGAAGATTGCATTGCCTATGACGCAATTAACGAGAAAATGTATGACGTTTGTTTGGACAGAGAAGTGTGAAGAGAGCTTTCAGAAGCTAAAGGAGAAGTTGACTACATCTCCTGTGCTGACATTACCAGATCCATTAGGACAGTTTGACGTATATTGTGACGCGTCGTATCAAGGATTGGGTTGTGTTTTGATGCAAGAGTGAAGAGTTGTGGCTTATGCTTCCCGACAATTGAGAGTTCATGAAAGGAATTACCCAACCCATGATCTGGAGTTAGCAGCCATAGTATTCGCATTGAAGATATGGTGACACTATCTCTATGGAGTTAAGCTTAATGTGTTCAGTGATCACAAGAGTTTAAAGTATTTGTTTGATCAGAAGGAGCTGAACATGAGGCAACGTAGATGGATGGAATTCATTAAGGACTATGAGTTTGATCTTCAATACCATCCAGGGAAGGCTAATGTTGTGGCAGACACACTAAGTCGAAAATCCTTGCACGTATCCGCAATGATGGTGAAAGAGATGGAATTGCTTGAACAGTTGTTGACGAATCTGGGCAAGTATACCCAGTCGTGCAAGTAATACGGTGGTGAGACCGGTTATCGTATCCATGGGGATTGGATGTCAAGTACCAGTTCACAAGTTCAGCAACTATCTAGACTATGAAGAGAAATCAAAACAAACAAATGAAAAGAAATAAAATCTTTTTACCTTTTTGGGGACTTTTAACAAACACGTGGAGTGCAGAAAGGATATGTTGGGACTAGACTTCACCAAACCTCTAACTCATGTACTATCAGGACTAGATACCTCCCATTCATGCTTCATATATTAAAATCAATCAACTAAATTACTCAAACCCCAATTCATCGGATGGCAAGAGCCTAAATCCACTAATAGACCCTAATTCCTTAGGTGGCCTAGATTAATGAATTTGCATTAAGATTAGGGATTACGCGATTACTAGTAAACCTAACTCCATTCCTAGATGCAAGGGTTACTAGGTGATTAAATTCAATTCCTAGTTCTAATACCAATTTCCCAATTGCATACCAAAACACAAATCAAGTCATGGGGGTGCTAGCCACAATAAGCATTAAGCATGGGAAATTAATCACTAATATGAAGGCATGAACACAGAATAATCAGTCAAGATAAATACATGAAGTTTAGTTTGATTACA